>JAJTUV010000039.1:1040000-1392859 GCA_021653895.1 Mastomys natalensis | reverse complement strand
AACGGGGGGGTTGGGGGGAGGAAAAACCTACCCCAGCCATTGTACCTCTGACCTCCATGCGTACACTGTGTGATGCATGCACGGGGTGAGTGTGTGAATACACATACACACAATACATGAATGTAACAAAAATATTTGTCTCCAGTCAGTGGTAGAAAGCTTGGATTCTGGGTATATCCATGGTAAACGTTCCCTTCACCTCTGTTGACTTCTCTTCCTCCCTCCCACATCCTCTCTCCTGTCTCCTCCTTCCTTGATCATACTATGCATACATTTTAATAAAAACTTAAAGTGAAAGAACACATGATTCATATGTAGTTGTAACAAAAACAGAGAGATCTACGTGTGTCCTTTTCTGAACTCCCCAGTGGTGCTGTCTTAAAACTTACAGCGTTGTCGTCTAGACAGTCTGTGAACTTCATCGGCAGTCCCCCAGTTTTGCCTGTGTGTGGATGTGTGCATTCAGTATCATGTGTGGCGTTGTGTGTCCACCACCAGTCAACATTCACACAGTAGGTTCCTTCATGGTGTCCTTTAACAGGCTCATCATATCTTCTTCCTGTGTTCTAGTTGCCCACCCCCCACGCCAATCCCTGGCAATCACTCATCTCTGTTTTTTGTTTGTTTGTTTTTGTTTTATGAGACAGGGTTTCTCTATGTAACCCTGGCTGTCCTGGAACTCACTCTGTAGACCAGGCTGCCCTCAGATGCGTTAAAGGCATGTGCCACCACTGCCTGGCTCATCTCTGTGTTAAAATTTTTTATTTTCTCAAGTGGAGCCATATAATTGCAACTTTTTTTTTTTTTTTTTTTTTTTTTTTTTTTTTTTTTTTTTTTTTTTTTTGAGACAGGTTTCTCTGTATAGCCTGGGCTGTCCTGGAACTCACTCTGTAGACCAGGCTGTCCTCGAACTCAGAAATCCGCCTGCCTCTGCCTCCTAAGTGCTGGTATTAAAGGTGTGCGCCACCACTGCCTGGCCTAATTGCAACTTTTTAAGACTAATTTTTTTCTTTCAAATGTTTGTATGTTTGTGTGTGTGTGTTTTTGCCTGCATTTATGTTTGTGTACCACTTGAATGCCCAGTACCTGCAGAGGTCAGAAGAGGGCATCAGATCCCCTGGAACTGGAGGTTTAGGGGTTGTGAACTGCCATATGAGTGCTGGGAACTGAACCTAGGGACCTCTAGAAGAGCAGCCAGTGCTCTAACCGCTGAGCCACCCCTCCAATCCCAGAATTGGCTTCCTTTACACAACATAATTCCCTGAAGGTTCATGGAAAGTGGACACATTAATAATTCTGTCTCTTTTACTGCTAAATACTATTCTATGCATGAATATACCAGAATTGGTTCAACCATCCATCTACCAGAGGGCATCTAGGTGGTTTCCAGTTTGTAGTTTTTATTAATCAAACATTCTTACAGTTTCTGCGAAGTTTTCTTCATGTGAGAACACTTATTTTTCTTTTTGTGGAATAAATATTCACAGCGCGCAGTTGCTAGGTCATAAGATACTGTATGTTTACTTGTAAAGCAATCGCATACCACTGAACTGTTTTTAGAAGTACACTTCATATCTCCACTGGAACATGCCAGTGATCCGACTTTTGCCAGCTTTTTGTATTGGCATTTAAAAAATTTTGGTCATTCTTTTAAAAATCTGTTTTTCACGTTTGTGTGTCCATGATGTGTATGTGTGCATGTATGTACCACAGTGTGCACATGGAGGTCAGAGAACAACTGTTTACAGTTGGCTCTCTCCTTCTAACTTTTTGTGGATTCCAGGAGTCAGACTCAATTGTCTTTAACCTCTGAGCCATTCTCCAGGCACCTAATTCAATCATTCTTGAATTATTATTTACTTCAAGATGGGGTCTCATTATGTATCTCAGCTGATCTTGAAGTCACTATCCTCCTGCCTCAGACCCCCCAGGGCCATCTTTTCCTTCTGGGTAATGATAGTCACCATCTTTTCATGTCTGTTTGATGGATCATTTCTTCAGGTCTTTTGCTGCTTTTCTAATTGGGTCATTTGCCTTTTCACTATTGAGGTTCTTTCTTTTTTGGGTGTGTGTGGTTTTCTTCCCTCCTCTTTTTTTGTCAAATAGCGGTTTTATTGGGACATAACTCTCATACTATAAAGTTCATGTTAACAAGTGTACAACTGGCTGGCTTTTAGTGTGTTCACAGAGTTGTGTGCCCATCACCTCGAGGTAGCTTCAGAGTCTTTCATCCTTTTGTCATGAAACCCCACACCTTGTGACAGTCACCTCCCACTCCCATCATTCCCTGGCTCCTGACAGCTATGCATGACATCTTTTCTGGCTCTGTGAATTTGAATGTTGTGGACAGTTTATTATGGGGGTTGAACTCGGGGCCTCATGCACTATAAAGGTGCATGGCACTGCGACTGAGCAGTGCCTCTCTTAGACAAGTGAGATCATGTCATACATGATGGTGTCTGCTTGGCCTGTGCTACTTTGCATGTTTCTGAGCTTCATTCATATTGCACTATTGTTCTGAAGTCCATCCTTCTCTACAGATGAATAGTATTCTACTATGTGGCTATACCAGATTTTGTTATTTATTCATCAATGGATGGACATTTACCTTGGTTTACTTTTGGGCTGTTAATTATAATGCTGTCACAGGGCTGGAGAGATTGGCTCATCAGGTAACAGCACTTGTTGCTCTTCCACAGGACTTGAGTTCAGTCCCCAGCACGTATATCAGGAGGCTTTCAACAGTCTGAAATTCCAACACCAGGAGACCCAACACCTCTTCGTGGGCATTTCACTTATGTGCACATATCCACGTGTTAACACACACTGAAACATAGCTAAAAATTAATGCTGTTACAAACCTTTACATTAATATTTTTGGTGTTTTCAACTCATCTGTCTATCCATCATGACTAGATTTGTGTGTGTGTGTGGTATATGTATATGGTATGTGCATACATATATGTACCCATCTGTGCAGGCATGAGGTCCAGAGCAGAATGTCATATGTGCTAGCCCATCACTGTATATTTTATTTCCTTGAGACAGGATCTCTCAAAGGACCTGGGGCTAGGCTGGCAGCTGACAAGCCCAGAGATCCTTCTGTCTCTGCCTCCCATAGCACTGGGGTTATAGGCTAGCACACTGCCACAGCTAGCTTTTCATGTGGGTGCTAGGATCCAGCTGTCTGTGCGCCATTTGTGGAGAAGGCTGTTCTTTTTCCATTGAGTTGTCTTGCAAAGAAGTTGACCATAATGTAAGTTTTTATTTCTGGTTTTGGAATTCAATTCAACTTATTCAACTTCTACCTTATGCAGAACCACAGAATCCCAGCTGTACCTCGAATGGAAGTTGTGAACTGAGATGTGTCAGACTTCTGATTTTTGTTTTTCTGTGGTAGTAAATCCTGATTGTCAACTTGATGAGATTTAGAAGCACAATGAAAACAAATCTCTAGGGGTGTCTTTGAGGGATTATCTAGATTCCAGTAAAGAGATAGAAAAGACCCATTCTAATGTGGGCAGTACCACTCTGTGGGTCTTAGACTGAGTCACAGGAGAAAGTGAACTGAGGACCAGCGCTCATAGCCGTCTCCTTCCAAACCATAGTGCAAGTGACCAGCTGTCTCAAGATCCTGCTGTGAAGGCTTCCAAGACCTGATGGCTGTACTCTTCTCTGGACTATGAGACAAAATAAACCTTCATGTTGCTTTTGCCTGGTATATTGTCACAGCAACAAGAAAAGAAACTACTATACCTTCCTTTTCAAGATTATTTTTCTTTTTCCATTTTCTTCTGATTTTCTGTTGATTGTTCTTCTCTTCTTCTCTTCTTCCTCTTCTTCTACTTCTTCTTTTTCCTCTTCTTCTACTTCTTTTTTCCTTCTCTTTTCTCCTCTCCTTCCTCCTCTTCCTCTTCTTTCCCCTTTTATTGAGACAAAAATGTCATGTATCCCAGGCTGGCTTTGAACTCACTGTGTAAAGGATGACCAAGTACTTCTGATCCTCCTGCCTCTACTTTCTGAGGGCTAGGGTTCCAGGTGTGCACCACCAAGCCCACTTTCATGTGGACTGAGCCCAAGGCTTCCTGCATGCTAGGCAAAAACTCTTGTCAACCGAGCTACATGCCCAGATGGTTCTAATGTGCTTTACTGTATATTCTTGAATTTATATACACATCTTTCAATCAGGTTGTCTTTTTATGAAAAAGGCAATGAAAACTTGATAGGATTGCTTTGGTTTTTACAGATCGCTACCAAGAGTAAAGTTATCACAGTGACATTGTATGAATGTCTTTTCTCTTGCTTAGACTATCTTTAATGTCTTATGGGATTTTGCTCTTTTCAGTGGCTTCTACGTCTTTTGTTTTATTTAGATCTCAGTATTTTATTCTTTTTTCATACTTTTATAAATTGAGCTGCTTTCCTAGTTTTGTTTTCTGGTTGTTCATTGTAAGTGTATAAGCTTGATCTTAGGAGAAAAGCTCTTAGTCTAAAGATGATTATCATTTTTAAAAAATAGGTAAACTTTATTATGTTGAGGCAGTTCCTTCATACTTCTGATTTGCTAATTTAAAAAAGTTATGAAATGGAATTATATCTTATTGAGTACTTTATCTCCATCAGATTCGATGATTGTTGTGTTTTCCATTTTTGGCGATTTTTATTTTTGTTCTTCATTCTATTGATATCCTACATTGCACTGGTTGGCTTCAGTGGTAAACCAGCCTTGCCTTGTTGATAGAGTCGCATCCTCTTGTCCACCAATGGCTGAGCCTGATTTGTGGCACTCGTTTGAGAATTTTTGAGTCTTACTCTTGGATTTTGAGAGAAGACTGTTTTGGTTGCAAGTTACATTGAGCAAACTCTGTTTTGTTTAAACTGTGATTGAACCCAGGGCATTGAGAATGATAGATGAGTGTTCTACCAGTGAGCTCCAGCTGCAAGCCTTGAGCAAACTCTCCTTGAAAGAAGCAAAATCAGTATTATCTTGGAGCTTGTGTGGTCAATAAGATAGGTCAGAGAGAGTCCAATTAGTTTGTTCCTAATAACCAGTGAGATCAAGGGGACTCTGTCCTTCCTGTTCTTCCATCACCCATGTTAGACACAATGTCCTTTAGGGGGGTCATATGACAGAAGAGACGGGGACACCTTGGATGATGGTCCTGGAAATACTGCATGTAATGAGGGATGAGGAAACCTTGACATTCATCTTAGCATGAGGCTGGTGGAAATTTATTTCTTTTTCATATAATATTTAATACTTTAAAATTAGGAAACAATGTTTTTATGTGAAATATGAATTAGATGCATATTCACACATTATACTTACAAGTATGAAGAAGAAAATGCAAATATATTTTTGCAAGTACATGTGCGTTAGTTCCATCTCTATTGCTTCGATGAAACACCATCACAGAGGAAAAACAAAGAGTTTATTTGGATTCATGGTGCCAGAGGATTAGAGTCTATGATGGCAAAGGAGCAGGGAGCTGAGGGCAGAAGCAGGGAGCTGAGGGCAGGAGCAGGGAGCTGAGGGCAGGAGCAGGGAGCTGAAGGCAGGAGCAGGGAGCTGGGGGCAGGAGCAGGAAGCTAGGGGCAGGAGCAGGGGGCTGAGGGCAGGAGCAGGGAGCTGGGGGCTTGCTCACATCTTCAACCATAGGAAGCAGAGAGATGGATTTAGGAACAGTGGGAGTCTTTTTTTTTTTAAACTTTTTTTTTTTTTTTTTTTTTTTTTTGGTTTTTTGAGACAGGGTTTCTCTGTGTAGTTCTGGCTGTCCTGGAACTCACTCTGTAGACCAGGCTGGCCTCGAACTCAGAAATCCACCTGCCTCTGCCTTTCAAGTGCTGGGATTAAAGGCATGAGCCACCACTGCCCAGCTAACAGTGGGAGTCTTTAAACTCCCAAAGCCTACCTCCAGGGACATACTTCCTCCAACAAAGCTACACCTCCTGAGCCTCTCTAAATGCACCACAAACTGGGGACCATGTATTCAAACCTCTGAGTCAGGCCAGCAGTAGTGTTGGTGCAAGCCTCTAATACCTCTAATTTTCTTTCTTTTTTTTTTTTTCCTATCTTTACTTCTTTTCTTTTAATTGGATATTTTATTTACATTTCAGATGTTCTCCCCTTACCCCATTTTCCCCCTCCCTCCCTGGAACTCCCTATCCCATCCCCATCCTCCTGCTTCTATGAGGGTGTGCCCCCACCTATCCCCCACCTCACCTCCCCACCCCCCATCCTCAAATTCCCCCACACACTGTGTCCAGCCTTCATGGGACCAAGGATCTCTTCTCCCACCTATACCTCCCTTGCATATATAGTTGGAGCCATGGGTCCTTCCCTAAGTGCTCCCAGGCTGGAGGTTTAGACCCTGGGGGCTCTGGTTGGTTGGTATTGTTGTCCTCCTCATGGGGTCACGAATCCCTTCAACTCCTTCAGTCTTCACTCTAACTCCTCCATTGGGAACCCCATGATCAGTTTAATGGTTGGCTGTGAGCATCTGCCTCTGAATATGTCAGACTCTTGCAGACCTCTAAGGAGACAGCTATGTCAGGCTCCTGTCAGCATGCACCTCCTGACATCCCCATCAGCATCTACCTTTGGTGACTGCACATGGAATGGATACCCAGGTGGAATGGTCTGTAGACGGCTCCTCCTTCAGTTTCTGTCCTGCACTTTGTATCCATATTTGCTCCCTTGAGTATTTTGTTACTCTAATTTTCAAGGTATAGAATTCCAGAGGCAGAAACAGGCAGATCTCTGAATTCAAGGCAAGTCTGGACTACAGAGTGAATTCCAGGACAGCCAAGGCAACACAGAGAAATCTTGTCTCAAAAAACGAACAGACAAACAAATAAACAAACAACAGTAACAACAACAACAAAAACCCAAACAAAAACAATCAAACAAAGCAAAAAACCCAACACCACCAACAAAAAATCCAAATATCTGAGCCGATGGGGCTGGGGGGAGGGGTGGAGTCTCATTCAAACCTCGAGTCATAAGACTCAGAGAAATGGCTTCTAACATCAGAAGAATATCGTTCCAATCTCAGAAACAAGGGTCCCAGTTTCTTCACTACCTTGTCAATACTTGCTCCCCTTTTAGTAGTGATACTAGTCGTTCTAACAGATGTTAAGTGATGTCTCTTTGTGGTTTTTGTTTGAATTTTCCTGATGATTAGCGATGTTGAACACCTATTCATATGCCTGTTAACCATGCAAATCTTAACAAAATCTTAAAAAAAATATTTATTTTATGCACGCGCGTGTTTTTCTTGCCTGTATGAGGATCACACATGTGCTCCATGCTTGAGGAGGTCAGAAGAGGAAATCACGTCTCTTGGAACTGGAGTGACAGACAGTTGTGAGCTGCCATGTGGATGCTGGGAATCAAATCCAGGTCCTTGGAAAGAGCAGCCAGTGCTCTTCACTGCTGCACCAAATCTCCAGCCTTCCTTGGATGTATATTCTTGATGTTGCCATAGAAGATGTTGGTTTCGTTCTGATAAACTAGTACGTGTTTAAAAACAAAAATAGAGACAGCTCAAAGAGTATTTGTTAAAAAGCTAAGCTTGGGACTGGGAAAATGGCTCAGCAGATAAAGGAGCAGTACAAACAAGAAAGCCTGAGTTCAGATCACAGCACTCACGTCAGGGCTGGTCATAGTGGCATGTGTAATCCCAGTGCTGGAATGGCAGTGGTGGTGGAGATAGGAGGAGCCCGGGGGCTTGCTGGTTAGCCAGCCAAGCTGAAATAAACTCCAGGTTCAGAGAGAGGCCCAGTCTTGAAAGATGAAGTGGGAAGAGACAGACACTCAGTGTTGTCTGTAAGAGACAGCTTCCTTCTCTATGTCACTCCAAATGTCACTTTGAGAACATTTTTTAATTCAGTAGTTCTTTTCAATTGGAGCTTTGAATTTTTATTTTGTTGAAAAGCATTATCATTTATTTTTAAGGTATATCACAATGAAATTTATAGCTGAGGAAGTAAACAACACAGAGATGTGTGCAGGGCCCTGGGCTTGCTCTCCAAAGACAAACCTATTGGGTTGGAGAGCTAGCTCAGTGGGTAAAGGCATTTGCCTGCAAACACGATGACCTGGGTTCAATCTCTGGAATCCACGTGATGGAAGGAGAGCCCAGCATCTATAAAAGTTGCCTTCTGATGACTACATGTGTACCTTGGCATGTACATGACCCACCTTCCACCCCCAAATAAACAAACGAGTGAGCAAATAAATAAACAATGTAGGCCTCTCTCTCGAAAAGTCTAATATAAAAATTTCCTTAGTATTTGGAAAAAATAAACAGAACAAAAGAAGACAAAATTCTAAAATTCTCCCAAGGAACTTAATTTTTTCCCCTTTCATTAATGAAAATAAGAAAAAAAAAAAAACCCAAAACAGTTGATTTATTTCCTTTTCCACTTCGACTGTCAGGAAACTCAGATCAAATTAAAGGTCTAACCATAAAGATCACATAGCAGCTTATATGCTGATATATATATATATATATATATTCATTTCCCCCCTTTTGGTCTTGACATTCTCCCCTAATTTGCATTTCTCTGTTCCTAATTCTTCTCCCTTATTCATTCTTCACCATGCCGTGAGTGTCACTAAAATCCCTTGTGGGATAAGATGGACACACACACACACACACTCATATAAATATTTAAACATGTATTTTATCATGCTTATTACATTTGACATGGCCTTGCCGTGTCCTTGGGAATCAGGTAGAGAAATGAGGCCCACTTAGTTTCTTCCCTCACCACCTGCAGATCTTGGGGAATTCCTTTGGAGATTTCTTCTATCTTCAGGCCTAGGCCATAGAACTTCCTAGACCTTTGGCCCTTTAAAACCAGAGCTGCCATGCTGGGCATCAGGCACCAGGAGAGCAGACATTAGTTCCCTCTACTTGTTCTCAGGAAGCCCAGGGGCCGGGGTGTGTGTGTCTGCTGCCCAGCAAGCGAAGGTCACTGTGAAGAGGCCAAGAAGGCCGGACTAGGCGAGGCACTGTGGCGGCCCACGCAGACACACACTGGGAAGGAACGAGATTGCATCTTCCCCCGGACCAGCGAGATTCTATAAACATAATCAAAATGTAATAGAAACTTTTTGGAAATGCTGTTATGAGGAGAAAGCATCAATCTTGATGGAACTCCGCTCAACAGGCTTTGCGGAGCTAATCAATCATGGTCAGGACTCGGCCTCCCCATCTGTCTGCGCTGGGGACCGAGCAGAGCTTGCTCGCTCCCCGGCTGGGGCTGCGTCCCCTCACCAGGCAATCCATCATGCTGCAGGGGGATGGCGGGAGGGAATAATAGCACGCTAATAAACTAGGGGCTTTTCTCATTCCCAACTAATTTTTAGTAAATGAGCCCAATCCAGACAGAGCAGGAAAAGAGCCCGAGGAGATGGTGCGTCTGAGATGCGCCTCGCTGACTGGGGACAATGGCTCCCGGCCTGGGATGATTCCCAAAGATCAGCTGAGGAGGAAAGGGCCTGTAGAGGGAAGGAACAAGTCTGAATAACTTCCGGGTTTGCAACATGGACTTCCGGTCCTGCCTTTTAGAGCTGATGAGTAGGAATGGCCCAATTAATACCTGGGTTGGATGTGAAACTTGGGCATGAAGGAGAGCGCAGCTTATGAGGGAAAGCAGTAGTTGGGAAGATAGGTCTAAGAAGTGGACTGAAATGAAAGTTGAGAACAGGAAATGAACCCAGGGGTCAGAAGCCAGAGAATGAGGAATAGGAGGCAGGATGGCTTTGGACAGACGCAGTGAATAGTCAAAGGTCACAAACCCATGTCATCTGGTAGTATCTGCCTTGGGGCAAACCTTCCAAGACAGGACAGGAAGAGAGGCATTCTTAGAGACTCCTTTTATTTTGGGGAACCCTGGCTGTTTTTACTTCTCTTTCAGTCCCAGCGTTTTGCTTAACACACAGCAAAGGGAAGGAACTTTTAAAAATGTTTGTCAAAGGAATACAAGAGGCAGGGTTGTTTCAGAGCAGGCTTCTCTAACTTCAGGATCCCTTCAGGAAATACATCATAGGCTCAGTCCTTGACAGCGGGACAGCTTTGAAAAAAAAAAAAAAAGGGTATGGATTTGTAATCTATTGCTGCAGAACAAATTATCTCGAAAACTAAGAAGTAACTTAGAACAACACAAAATAACCACCATAGTTATAGCTTATAGTTACAGCTGTCTGGGGCTTTATCTGTTTCTAGGCTGGGTGAATCTTGCCTGTGCTGAACTCATCTGTCCTGCTCCAAAAATTTAGAGATGGTTGTAAATTGTTTAACATCCCTTTCATTAAAAGGGGAGGCCTGTGTCTCTTCAAATATGGCCTGTAACCATTTCACCAACAGAATATGGGAAAAGTGAAGCCAGACTGCTTCTAGGCATAGTTGTTTTCCTCCTCCTCTTCCTCCTCTTCCTCCTCCTCCTCTTCCTCCTCTTCCTCTTCCTCCTCTTCCTCCTTTTTTAAAAGACCAGAAACTCATACTTTGTGGTCTCTTTTGAGCTTGATTTACTGAGTGAGAATTTGACCATGCTATTGGACGCTTCCAGTAGGCATTGTGTCCACACAGAGAGAGGAATTCACAGGTCACGTGGCTCCCACTGGTGGCACTGTTTAGGGAGGTGGTGCAACTGCTGAAGGTGGCCCTCAGTGGAGGAAATAGTTCACAGGGGCTGTATTTGCCTTAATCCCTCCTGTCCTGTCTGCTATGGTTCAAGCTAATCCCTCTCAACCTTCCTGCCCTGATGGATAGAAACCTCTGCAACCAAAATCAAAAATTTACTTCCCTTATCACCACCTCCACCCCCCACACACACAGAGGGAGGGAGGGAGAGAGAGACAGAGAGAGACAGAGAGAGAGAGACAGAGAGAGAGAGAGAGAGAGAGAGAGAGAGAGAGAGAGAGAGACTTACTGCACACAGTAGTCTTAATATTTAGGAGATCTTGGCACACTGGTCCAAACACTGTGAAGTCATAAGAACCAGCCAGTCACTTCTTTATGGTGGAAAATCCAGGAGTAGGGATCTGTAAGCTTCTACAGAAAGAATGTTGCTAAACACAGGATTTGGTGACCAAATTCTTTTTTTTTTTCCAACAAAATTGCTTTGTTGGCATGCTGTAGAGTCAATATATATCGAGCTTCTGCCATTTTTTAATAGCTGGATACTATTCCAGGTTTTTATGTATTCTAATTGTATCAGCTCATAATGCATGTAACAGAATACCTCAAAACTCAGCGACCTAAGACAACAACCATTTGTTACCATTCCTGGGGGTCTGTTGTGACGATGTTTTGCCAGGGGACTGCTCTTGGAAGAAGGGAAGCTAGGGAGTTTGACAACGGAGCTGAAGGACATAAAGCTTCAGCTTGGCTCCAAGGAGGAACTTTGGGGGGAAAAATGCGATCTAGCCTCGGTCCCACCCAAGTGTCTTTAGATACACATCTTTTCTGTTAACCCACCAGTGGCCACAAGCTCACGGCTCTACTGGTCAATGGCAGTCATGCAGAGAAAGCAAAGCTAATAATAGTCAGTATTCAAGTAGCCAGATATGGTATACAGAGGATAGTAAATATTGTGCCATTGGAGGTTACACACAACACACACACACACACACACACACCACACATCACACCTATTAGGGGGAGTAGAAGTACATTCCACCTACAATTGGAAACCCTGTGAAGGTTACTAGGCAAACTTGCATGTAAAAGCTCAGTATGGTGGCATCATAATGGAGACCAATATTCAAGTCTTATGTTTGCTTAGATTTGCACGGTGTGAAAATTTCTCTGGTAATTGCCATGGATCCAAAGTTGGTTCTCATGTGACTATTCATTGTGACATTCAATATGACATTCAAATCACATGTGACTATGTGGCTGAGAAGGAGCCTGAGCTGGCCAGGTGTAGTGTAGACAAAGGAGACGGGTATGAAGAGGGACAGAAGCCTTGTTGGTTGAGGGCTTGCTAGAGCTGACCGCTACATCCAAGGCTTGAGGGGTCTCCTGTAAGTTTTGGTAAACTTGGCTTGTATCTCCACCAAAAACTGTACACTTTAACTCTATGTTTTTGTACACATCCAAAAGGTAATATTGGATCCCCTGGATTTAGAATTTACAATTTACTTTGGAGGTAGCCTTGGCAGGCCTTGCTGAGGAACTGTGGGTAATCTGTGAAGAAAAAGGAACTCATGGAGGGTCTGGGTTCCAGTTTTGGACTGGATTCTGGCTTGAGCCCTTTGAATACAAGCTTATGCCATGTCCACGAAGAGGGAAAACTTGGAGATTGTGAACTGCCCATTATGGATCAGGGGAATGAAACTTGAGTCTTCCGGAAAAACAGCAAGTTCTCTTAACTTCTGAGCCTTCTCACCAGGCACAAGAACCCATTTTATAGATGGGAAAACTGAGGTTACAAGAGGCAAGTGTCTTGCTAGGTATCAAACTCCTCCCAAGAGGTCTCTAGGGACCTCCCATCTTAGGGGAGACAGACTGGAATCTAATCTCTCCTTCATGTTTGGGGACAGGTAGACAGTAGCTTGAGAGCCATAAATCTGAGAGTCCCTGGGACAGTGATATGGAAAAGATAGGCTATAGAAGACTGATTTTGATGTTCCAATCCAGTGGTGATTTCCTGGGCCTGCTTTCCCAGTGCGCTCACTTGAAACGCTCCCCAGTTCTACCAGTACTGAGGAGGGGAGGACTGGAATCCTCTAGGGGCGGAGGCTGCAGGCTCAGCTAGCCATGCAGCCTGACAGATCAAGTGACTAAAACGCATTAATTAGCAGTTTTGGAAACAGTTGCAAAGTTAATTATTCCATTTTCTGATGAAAGAAAGCTAATTTTTGGCATTTACCCTGACAGTGACATGAACTAAATTTTTCGAGTGACATCCTCAAGATAAATGATACTGGGAGGTGTCTGAGCAAACCTTCCGACCCTCGGCTTGTTGTGGGGCCTGCTTGCTCCTGGTACCGTCACCACAGTGCCTGGCTCAGAGAGTTTGTGGGTAAGTGGGAAAACCGAGTAAAGGTCTCTCCTGGAGAAGAGGAGGAGGAGGAGGAGGAGGAGGAGGAGGAGGAGGAGGAGGAGGAGGAGGAGGAGGGAGCTGATGACACACAGAGGAGACTGTGGTGGAGGGACTGTTTGCTTATTCAGGTTTTGCTCTGATTGAGAGAGCAGAGATGGCATTTATATGGCCGTCCATCTATCAGGAGGTGCTTACCTAGAGGACAGTTCTTTCTTTTCCAAGTGAGTGCTTCCTGGAGCTCCCTGCCATCAATTTTGCTTTTGTATATGAGGCCTGCACATCCAACTGCCTGCTGGACATCTTGCAGGTATCTCAAATTTGGTACATCCTAAAGGAACCTAGAGTCCTCAGTCAAAGTTTCCTTTCCCCAAGTTTTCCCCCTTTGTGGACACGGCATCAGCATGTATTAGAAGGGCTCAAGCCAGAACCCAGTCTAAAGCTGGAACCCAGTCCCTCTGCGAGTTCCCTTCTCTTCACGGATTCCCCACAGTCCCTCAGCAAGGCCTGACAAGGCCACCTCCAATGCATCTCCAGAACTTGCCTCATGCATGTCATCTGCTGCCTTTGTATCGACCACTGCTACCCTATTGGAGCACCAACATTCTTCTAATCGTGCTGTCTTGTGGAAATACAACACGGCCCAGCTGTGAGAATGTTAGCATTTTCTTGGTATTGCACTGAACAAGTGAAACAAAATAGGTGACTTTAAGTTGCCTTTGTATGTGGTGTGATGTGTGTGTGCCTGTAGTAGTTATACATATGTGTGTAGGATGCATGTATGTGGTGTGTAGGTGTCATGCTTGTGGTGGCATATATATATATATATATATATGTGTGTGTGTGTGTGTGTGTGTGTGTGTGTGTGTATTTGTTTGTGTGTTTGTGGTAGGTGTATGTACTTTTTGTATGTGTGTAGGTAGTGTGTATGTGGTGGTACATATATGTAGGTATGTAGGTATGAATATGCTTATGTGTTTATATATGTGTGTGTACATGGTGTGTATGTGGTGGTGTGTATATATAGTGTGTATGTGTGTGGTATGTGTGTAGGTGTGTGTGTGTGATATATGTGTATATATATTTAGGTAGTATGTATGTATGTATGTTGTGTGTGTATATTTGTGTGAAGTGTGATGTGTGTATGTATGTATGTATGTACTTATGAGGTGTGTGTACATGATATACACATGTATGTATGTGGTATGGTGGTGTGTGTGTACACATGTGCAGAGAGAGGCTAGAGGACATGTTCTCGTGTCTGCTCACCCAGTGTGTTGTTAGGTGCTATCCACTCTTTTTGTCCACTCCTTGGACTGGAACTCACCAAACAGGCTAGGTTAGCTGGCCAGTGAGTCCCAGAGAGCTGCTTGTCTCTGCTTCTCATCTCTAGGATTCCAAGTGCATGTCGGCATGCCTGGCTTTCATTTCTACCACAGGTCCTCATGCTTGGGAGGCAGCGCCTCACTGACCATGGCTTCTCCCCAGCCCCATATTTTTGGTACTCTATTTTATTCAATTCATTACATTCAAACTATTGTCATAGTAACACAATCAGTATAAAACACTATTGAGACAATTTACATTCTCTTAAAGATGTGTGTGTAGGTGAGGTGTGTGTGTAATGTATGTGTGTATGTGATGTGTGTGTTTTAGGTTTTGTGTATATGTGTATGTGTGTATGTGGTTTATATGTAGTGTATAAGTCTATAAAATCCAGCACACATTTTACATTTATTTCATATTTCAATGGGGTTGCAAAATCTTCATCTCAAATGCTTGATTTGTATTTAGGTTGTATAAGCTTGACAGTTGGAATCCCATTCCTGAGATATTCTAAACTTACTGAAAGTTCTCAAATAGCTGAATCAAGTAGTATTTGAGTGTAAATGTAATTAATTTAAAGAGCAGAAGATGGCTGGTGTCTTGATTTCGCTAATATCTTTTCTAAGTGTGGCTGGGGTAGCTGTGGTTGGAAGCACAGTTTTATGTGATCCCTTTGTGCCCCTGCCCACCTCTTCTATATACACATGGGGAGAAAGAGAGAGAGAGAGAAAGAGAGAGAGAGAGCGTGAGAGAGAGAAAGACAGAGAGACAGAGACACACGCGGAGAAACAGAGAGACACACGGAGAGATAGAGAAACACACACAGAGACAGAGATAGAGAGACACACAGAGAAAAAAAGACAAGAGAGAGACAGACAGAAGGGGGAGGACCTAAATGGGAGCATGACATGTCCTACAATTTTAGGGTAGAAATAGGAACTTCCAGGGCTGAGGATGCAACTGGTTGGTAGAGTGTCTGCCTAGCATGCCGCAGACCCTGGGTTCTATCCCCAGTACCTTGTAAAGTGAGGAGATGCACGCCTGTCATCTCAGCACTTAGTAGGTGGAGGCAGGAGAATCAGAAGTTCAAGATCATCCTTGCCTCCATAAAAGTAGCTAGCCTGGGCTATATGAAATCCTGTCTCAAAACACGCCTCCCATCCCCAAAAAAGAGCCAAACAAAACCAACTAACCAAACAACCAAACAAAATAGAGGAGACATTACTCTTGCTTGGAGCTCTGGGCCACCTCATGCTTCTTCCCATACGCAGTTTATCCAGTGGCTTCAGATGTGGGCTTGTCTTCCTTCTCCTAACATATCCCTGATGCTGCAGAATTATGGCTGCAAAGAAAGGCGTGGAACAGGTGTGGGGGTGCCTTTCAGGCCAGGTGCTCCTGGAGGTCAAAAGAGCCCCTGGGAGTAGGGGAGTGGAGCTGAGGAGGGGGAAGCCAGGCTCGGCTTACCCCTCTGTGGCTTCCTCTCTCCAGAGAACTGAATTGGGATCAAGTGCTCTGGGTAGCATCTCTCTTAACACAGGCAAATTAATTGGAAACAGATGTCAAGCAGTGGGAGTTAAATACAGACATCTCACCAAATGTCAGCCTTTCCCCTGGGCCACAACGGAGTCCTCCAGTCTCATCCTCACCAGAGAATTGGGAACAAGCCTCCTACACATGCTGGTGGCTTAGCTTGACCCCGAGGGTCTTTTAGCCCTTTGCAAAACCTTAAGCTGTATGACAGCTCTCCAAATCAGACCCTACTTGGGATGTTCATTTATATCAAGCAAGCTGTTCTTTCAAATGCACCAACTCTCTTTGAGATTCTTGATTTTGTGTTTCGAGACAGTCTCATTTAGCCCAGGTTGGCTTCAAACTTACAAGGTAACTGAGGATGGACCCGAGCTTTAATTCCCCTTCCTCTACCTCCTTAGTGCTAGGACTGTAGTGTGCGCTGCCACACTCGGCTTATGAAGTGCTGGAGATGGAAACCAGCCCTCCTGCATGAGATATAAGTGCTCGTCGGACTCAACTACATCCAGACTCTTAAGTAGCTATGAGAGTCTTGGGTTGTAAGGACAGGAGAAGTGCGTCCTGCTTTTTAACTTGAAAGGGTAGAAGTTGAGGGCTGTGGGAGATGGTTAGTGTCCGAGCAACTGAAGTTAGCGCCAGTGACTGTTGTTCTAAAGGGCAAAAGAGATGTTGTCTCCTCCACATCTTTCTTTGCCTTGAACTCAACTGAAACTCCTACATAGGCTAGAAGGTCTTTGGTGCCTTGCCCCCTGCCTTCTTACCTCAGCTTCATGTCTTCAGCTTTGCTGGAGTAAGATATTCTCTCATATTCCTCAACTGGATCACTCCAACATTTTTGTCTGTGGTGTTTCTTTGGTCTCC
Source organism: Mastomys natalensis (assembly GCA_021653895.1). Taxonomy (NCBI): domain Eukaryota; kingdom Metazoa; phylum Chordata; class Mammalia; order Rodentia; family Muridae; genus Mastomys; species Mastomys natalensis. The sequence goes on along the minus strand of JAJTUV010000039.1, from coordinate 1,376,086 downwards.
ACGTAGGTCTAATTAGGTTAGTCTATTTTTGCCTCCCTCTTGTTTGATGCAGTGTGGCCCACAGTAGATTTTTACATGAGTATTTGTGACTTTAATGTCACCAGAGTCGAGGGACCTCTAGCTTCACCTTTTTAGTTCCTCTGTGGCATCAGATGCCCCTCGTCTCTGTGACATGCTGGCCCTCTTCCTTGGCATCTGTGGTTCTTTCCTGCCGCGTTTTCCCTCCTCTCTGCACAGCTTCAGCATCTACATTAGCCACTTTTTGTTGTTGTCACTGGGGCAGCAACAAAAAGGCAGGGCAATTTTATAAGGCAAAAAGGTTTGCGTAGCTCTCAGTTCTGGAGATTGACAGGATGGTGGTAGCATCTGGTGAGGACCCCGTGGCATTGAGTCAGGAGCGTATATATCAGGAGGAAGAGATCCCATCTCAAGGGAGCAAGACAGAGTGATGCAGGGGCTGGCCTTTCTCTTTAACATGTTTGTTTAATGTTTTCTTTGTGTGTATGAAGCACTTGTGAATATGTATGTACACAGCACATGTCTGGAGGCTAGAGGATAATCTCATGTGTCATTGTTCCTCAGGCACTACCCACCTTTTGCTTGATTCTAAGTCTCTCGTTTGCCTGGAATTTCTCAATGTAGGCCAGGCTAGCTAGTCCAGAGCATCTAGGGACCCACCTGTCCCCATATCTCAGCTGAGCTGCTATGTCTCCTCTCTGGGACACTCCCCCTTCATTTTTGTCCCAATCAGCTTCTCTTTAACCTTTGGGTTTCAGGTCAAAGAATGATCTCTCTGAGACAACCACTGAACACTTGAGCTGGGGCACTGGCACATCACAGGAATGGGTAGTAAGCTGAGGAATCAGACTGGTGGAGTTGTGTGTCTGGCTTGGGGCTCCTTTTCTCAGTCCCGAGGAAGGCAGGCTCCAGCACTGCTGGGTTATTAACTCCCTTCAGGTACACGTCCAGCTACTGTGATAAAACAGGCAGCTAAATGTAGCAAGAGCTCATAAAAGCAGGATTTAGTGCCATTTTATAGATGTCAGGGCTGATTTCTACACTGAAGCTAGTATATGTTTAAAATCCATGTCTAAGGGGCTGGAGAAATGGCTTAGTGGGTAAAGCACTTGTCACACAAGCTTGGAGAACTGAGTTTGAAACCACAGGAAGGTGGAAGGAGAGAGCCAACTTCACAGAGTTATCCTTTGACCTCACACATAGCAAGGCATGGCATGCGTTGACACCCCTCCTGACTTATAAATAAATAAAACATCAAAAATATTCATACCTGACTCAGTGACTTTGGGAGGAGAGACTAAGGCCTTGGAGGAGGCTTTCCTCTTAGGTCACACCCCAGAGGTAAAGCAGGGTGTGAGGAGACCATGCAGGAATCAGATCGAGCTAATCTGAGTCTTCTTAGGAAGCAGTCTAAGCAGGGTTGCAAGAATGGCCTTTGGAAACTTGTATTCCAGTTCCGGCTGAGTGCCCTGATGGTACCTGCTTGCAGAGGATGGGAATACAGGGTTAAAAAACAGGGAGACTCCACTCAGGAGGGCTGTCAGTCATCCCGAACTCTGGCCTTACTATTTCTTGCCTTGTAAACAGCTTGGACCTCTTTCATCTCCAGCCTTCATTTTTCAAAAGCTGCCAGAAATAATGAACAAAGTACTACAAGATGCTGTAACAGTCTCCAAGTCTCTATCCGTCTCTTGCTTCCATCCAAGTACAATGTGGGTTAGGCAGCTCTTTGCCCACTTGACTCACTAAGTTCTGTCTTCTGCAAGGCCTTCTTGGGCTCCTCTGCTAGATCATCTGAGATTTTTAGTGTCTGAAATTTTTAGTGGGATATTTTAGAGACAAAGGTTTGCAAATTGCACTCGCACACCAGTCGGTCTCCAGTTGGCTGGGTAAGTAAGGTTTTATTGGTACACGGGCACATCTATTTGCTTCCTCATTATTCAGGATTGCTCGCACATGAACACGGCAACCTTGAGTTCTTGTGATGAAGCCCCCATGACCTTGAAAGCCTTAGGTATCCACAAGTTGTGCCTTTATATGTAAATGTTTTCCGAGTGCCTATGATACATTCCAGGTCAGGCCTGGATGTTGTGCCCTCTACTTCTGCCTGGGTCACTGGCCACAACCCAGTGTTGAGTGAACACAAACCCATTTCAAGGGAAGCTGGGGGAGTGTAGGAGAGCAGGTGAGTTTGGCCACACTGACAATCTCTGCCATATTTATGGCAGGAACATGGGGGATTCATGTAAGATAATGGATGGAAAGTGTGTCTTAGACTCTCAACCCTTGACAACGGTTCATAGCGACACCCTTGGTTCTACAGGTCTCAGGGATGAAGTGGCCAGGATGAGGGACTGTGTGGGAGAGCTTCTCCCCAATCCTTGGGAGAAGGTTCTGGAGAAAAAAAAGAGGAATAGATTGCTCAGGTCTCTTAGTACTGAGATGTGAGCCTAGGGCCTTGTTCCACTTGATCTGAATTTGGGGCTCTGCCTATTTTGATATGGCCATCTGGGGCTAGAAGAAGTAGACCGGGTGAAATATGAGTACTATCCTTGGTGTGGTGGGGGACCTACTGTGTGCACACCTGCTCACCATACCATGGCTGGACATTTATGACCAGATGCCTGCTCCTCTCCCACCCCAGCCTTGTCCTTAACCACTGCATAAAAACAGCAAGCATGGGAAATTATAAAATACTTTCTATTAATTATAGCATATGAAAGATATATAACATCGAACGTATGTTATTAATGATATTTTTACTTCGGAAAGTAAGTATAATAAAATTTATTTAAAGCATCGACTGGAGGTTAATTAGTAGTTAAGCCTGATATTTTAAAGTTAATTCATTAATGCAAAAGTGATTATTCACTAATAATAATGAGGCGATTCTCACTTTAGGCTCGAGCTTATGAGATTCCCCCCTTTGCATTTATTTTGCCTAAGAATTGAGATCCTGAATGCGTGTGGTATGAAAAGCATGCAACAGAACTTACTTTTTTCTTAATAATGCCAAATTTGTTTTAGTAATAGAAATCTAGAGCTACTTACAATGACAGTCGACGGCAAGCTTCATTTCAAGGCCACGGTCTAGAACTGCACTGGTAATTATCAGTAACGGTAGCCGGTGAGCATCTTCAATTGCATCTTTGGCTGGTGAGTCTCGACGTTGGATCACTCTTCAGTACAGGTCACCAACGGAAGAGATTTGACTCAGAGAAAGTGTTCTTGCTTTTCCCAGCAAGCATCACACTCACTGGGCCTCAGAGCTGAGTCTTCGTTCCAACTCCTCACTCTCGGCTCAGATCATGCCCTTACTAATGGTCGAGGACAAATCACAAGTTGGGGGCAGGGAAGGGGTTTTCTTTCCTAGAGCTCTCAGCATCCATTTGGTGGTGCTTGGTGGCAGTGCTGGGGCAGGTGGAGAATGAAGCACCAAAATCAAGCAGATTTGTGCCCAAGCTTTGTCAGTACCAGGCTAGCAAGATGGTTCATCAGTTCAAGGTGCTTGTCACCAAGAGGACCTGAGTGTGACCCTTGGGACCCACATGCTGGAAGGAAAAAACTGATTACTGGAAGTTGTCCTCTGATCTCTGTACCCCGTGTCATGTGTGGGTGCATATACACATATACACAGAGAGACAGACAGACACCTCTCTCCCTCCCCCTTCTCTCTCTTTCACACACACACACACACACACACACACACACACACACACACACACACAGAGTAAAAAAAATATTGCCAGTGCCTATTAACAGTGTTGTCCTCTGGGACAAGGTACTTAGTGTCTCTGTTTGCTCAGTGGGGAGTATACTAGGACATTATATTCAGTAGTCGCCCCACAAGGCTTTGTTCCCTCATTCATGCCTAAACTTCGGTGTTTGGTGAACAGCCCTTGGAGATTCTCTCTAGAGACCTACTCTCTTGGCCCTCTTCAAACTAAGGTAGCCTATTTTCTATTTTCATGATCTTAGCAGAAAACTCTGCACACCCTTTGATGATGGCACTTGCCACAGTGATCACATCACGACACACTGTGTCTTAACAGTTTTTTTTAAAAATCTATGTGTCAAGCTGCCTTTGGCTGTGTGTAAGCCACAATCACATTCAACCTGGTATATTTTATGGAGGAAATGAATTTTGTCAGGGAGTGAATAAGCTTAAGGAATTAGGCTCCATCTTTGAGACTGAGGGACACCAGCACAGGGATACAGAAGGTAGTAGCTTAGAAATACGGGTAGGTCGAGTCCTGAATTTTTATCTATACTTAGTGCAGCTCCCAGACACTATTAGAGAAGCTTCTTTGTACAGTAGATAGCTGCTGACACAGAGACTCAAAACTGGCCAAAGTGCAGAGAATCGGTGTCAGTGGCATGCTTGGCCAACAACACACACACACACACACACACACACACACACACACACACACCCTAAAGCTCAGAGAACATTCTTGAATAAGAGCCAGAGGTCGGAGAGAGTAGTAGTTAAACAGTGTCTTCTGAGCACGACAGGGGGTTGTACTCCTGGACTCACAGCAGCTGGGCTTATCTGCGTAACCTACAAGAAATAAAGCCAGTCAGCATCCCAGCATGGAGCAGAGTGGGGCTCACAGCCCCCACTCTCAGCTGAGGTGCTACTGATGGCTGATGGCTGCCAAGGGAGGAAGAGACAGTTTTCTTCAGGGGTGTGGTTTCTGATGTGTTGCTCATGTTCTAGCAAATGGCCCCACGTCATACATACATGCATATATGGGTAGCACAAATGGGATTCAATGGGACTGAAAAGGAGAGGAGAGGAGATGGAGTTGGGTGGAGGGATCGGGGATGCTGGTAAATTTCAAAGGAGTGTGCATGCGCGTGGTGAATATGATCAAAATGCCTAGTATGCTGGTATGTGGTTCTCAAAAATAATTAATAAAAATATTATGTTAAAAATGAGTGGACTGACAGATATGGATTGACTGAAGCCTCTCAGTTCTCCTTTTGGAGGTGACTGCTGAGTATCTCTGAGGTTTGGCAGCCCAGCCCTTCTGCCTGTCTGTGGCAGGATCCTTTTGGATTCAGACTCCCTGGTTGTCTTTTTTTTTTTTTTTAAATGCTTCTTTTGAACCAGGGTAGGAATGATAGTCTCTATCTAGATGCCATGATTGCTGTTCAGGGAGAGAAATAAACCAGTTCATGAAATAGTACAAGTCAGGCAAATCTCCAGGACCTGGCAGCCCAGAAGAGGCACAGAAGCAGAAACTGTGACAGGGACAGTTAGACAGAGGACTCTTTGAGGGGGGTACAGCCATGCTCAGGGTCAGCTGGCAGAGAGACCCCTTCTTTTCCATCACTTCCCCTTTCCTGACACTGGTTGCATTCTATGTCTTTTTTATAGCCTAGAGGCTATCAATCCAAGAAAACCCTGCTTTCTTCTCCCTACATTAGTAGGTGGTGTCTGGTTCTCTTAAGTTTCTTCTCATACTTCTCAAATCAGATGGTCAGTGGCCAGCTCAGCAGCCAGAGGGTCCCTCAGCTCTGCCAGGGAGACAGAACCTTACAGGACAGGATTAACTGTGTGGAGCCCCTCTCCCTTCACCCTTCTGATGGGAAAAGGATGGTACCTGCTCCCCATGCATGGCCACGTGCAGTGAAGTCATAACGGAGGTGGGCTTTGGAGAACATTGAAGGTGGCTTGGCTGTCAAGTGTGGGTGGGGAAATTCTGAGTTAATGAGGTTTGTCTATGTGATGACTGATATTCGTCATGGCAAAGCAGGCTGTATGTATTTGTTTAGTACACTTGATCCAAGAATTCTACTATAGAGGGCAGAACAGTATTCATGGCCTCCGTCGTGAATGTAGGAACCCAGTTGTGGACACCCAGATTCCTTGGAGACCCACATCTGTGGCTCCCTGAAGTTTATGGGAGTGCTCATGGGAAAGACCCATGCAGAGTGGGTGAGGCTCTTGCTTTCCTCCTGCATGGTGTGTCAGAAACAGAAGATGTAGCCATGACTCCTGTTATGCCCTCACACGTTTCCCACAATGCACAGGTCTTTATAACAAGCAGATAGACAGTCGTGGGTAGGAATGTACATGAAAGGTGGTCCGGAGGGGCCTGGCATGCTGTGAGGCCACCACGATCTTTTTATACCTAGAGAGCTATGGAAACACAAACTACTCACCTCCATGAGTAAAGAGACAGTGGTTTTAGGTGGTAAAGCGCTCACCCTGCAAGCGTGAGGACAAGGGTTCGATCCCAGGAATTCATGTAAGGAAAACACGTTGTGAGGAAGTGCATGCTTGTTATTGTCATCTCAGTGGTGGGTAGGTAGACACAAGGAACTCCCGGGGGCTTGCTGGCCAGCCAGCCAAGCTTACATGGTGAGTTCCAGGCCAATGAGAGACCCTGTCTCAAAACGCAAGGTGGACTATGCTTTACAAATTACATCTGAGATTATACAGACCCTTACATGCATGCATGAACACTCCCATACTCCCATAAATGTGTGCATGTGTACCTGCACAATGCTTTATGCGAGCGCACGTGCACGAGTGCGCGCTCGTGCACGCGCACACGCGCGCACGCGCACACCGCGCCGGCACACGCGCGCACGCGCGCACACACACACACAGCTTACTAATCAGGCTCCACCACACTGAGACACTCACATCTTCCTCTTTTTGCTGGGGACTGCTGACTGAACAAGCCAAGCTTTCACATAGGCATTTCCCATCTCCCTCCAAAAGCATCATCTTGTCTTTCCAACTTTTGATGCGACATTCCTGCTTGTGGTGGCTTTAGCTCCTTGACTTGCCACCCTGGTAAGTCACTTCCTATATGTTGACTGACAGAGAGAAAGAAGCAAGAGGCTTCATACATAGTCACTGTGGGTGGGGAGGACTTGGGGAGGGGGAGGTGAAGCAGGGAGCATGGCTCCTCTCAGCTTAGCTGTTAATCTGTACAGTGTGAAGCTGTATTGGGATCCCCAGGCAGGGTGGAAGCAGAGTTTCCAGGCCTTGTGGTGAGCAGAAACTCTGAGTAGCAATTTTTGATTTATGCAGAACAAACAGAAAGTGCAGTGTTTCTGTCCCTTTTGAAGTATAGTACACATGGTGCATCCTGGTGTCTGGGCCGAAGACCACAGCAACAGGATGCTGTGGGGATGCTCTCTTTGTTTGCATCTATGGATTCCTGCTCAGTGCTACTGTCCTTCCCTTCAAGACAGCCTGTGCCGCACCATTACCAAGTCAGGGCTGGAGGAGGAAGAGATACGGAGGAGAGGATTTGGGAAGGAGGAAGAGGAAGGTGGAGGAGGGAAGAGAGGGACCTTGAGAGCAGGGAGAGGGGGTGGGGCAGGTGGGAGGAGAGGGGGCAGAGGGAGCAGGGGTCCCTGACTGGGAGGCATTCAAGATATGGGTGACACGTGAGTGACACCTAGTAACTTAAGAGAGAGAAGAAGTTGGCGGCCTGAAAGGGAGGGAGACAGAGAGCAGGGCTTTTCAATATGAGCATTCTTGTCGCACTGACAGCAGTCATTTATCACACCCTGAATGGGAGAGCAGGGCCCAGTGCCCCGCCAAAGGGCTCTGGTTAAAGTTTTACCTGCCTGTGAAAGGGCTGGGGTCTGGCTAAACAGCGGTTCTCCCCTCCGTGGCTGCGGGGGCGGCTCACAGGAAACCATCTGTTGGAGCAGAAAGACACTGGCATGAAGGAATGACTGGGGGGGCAGGATGTTTCTGGGTGTAGGGATAGCCTCCAGGCATCCAGGCCTGTTGGGATAGAGATCTGCTTCCCATGTGGGTTTGGAAGGGCCAGCTCCAAGCACTGATCTAACCTGCCCCAAATCAATCTTGTGAGTCTGCTGAGGGATTGGAGCAGAGACAGGGGTGCATGTTTTGCTCTGTGTGTGTGTGTGTGTGTGTGTGTGTGTGTAAGGCAGAAATCAACACTGGATATCTTTCTCAATCACTCTGCACATTATTTTGAATCAGCATCTCTTAACTGAACCTCGAGTTTACTGGTTCAACTAAGTTAGCAGGCCAGCAAACTCCAAGAAGCTGCCTGTCTTGGCCTTCCCAGCTAGGAATTTCAGGTCCATACTGCTTCTCCTGGCTTTCTATGTGGCTCCTAGGGATCAGAACTCAGGTCCTTGGGCTTCTATGGCAAGCACTTTATTGAATGAGCTCTCCCCCTGACCACTACCCCAAGCCCCTAAGCTCAATTAAAACTGTTCTGTAGTACTTCTCACATGTCAGGCACTGTTTCTTCCTCCTGCCTGGTCCCCCAGCTTGCCCTAATTGCTTTGGGGAGCCTGTATGTGTGCCCTGCGTAGGGGATATTAAGGAATAGAGTCCCTCTCGCTTTTTCATGTCATTAATTGGTGATCTTCAGACTCTGAAATAGCATTTTCCCTGTCCCATCTCTTATTTCATTATCCTCAGTTCAATACACACCAGTGCGGCACAGGCAGTCTGCTCAGATAGATTAGGAATTATTTAAATGAGATGAGGATGTATGGATAGTTAAAAACGCAGTCTTCTATTCTGCCCTAATTATGCATCAAATTATGTTACAATTATTCCCAAATATAAACTCGCTGAGAATCTCAAAAGGGGAAGCTCATAGTGTCAGGAGAAAAGTGCAATAGGGCATAGGGCATAGAGCATGGAACATAGAGCATAGGGCACAGGGCACATGGATCAATGACCTTGGGCCCTAAATGTATCCGATTCTCTTTCCCATCCTTCCTTCCTTCCTTCCTTCCTTCCTTCCTTCCTTCCTTCCTTCCTTCCTCCCTTTGTCCTCTTTCCTCCTTCCTCCCCCCACCCTGTCCTCCATCTCGTCTTTCTTTTTTTTATTTCCCCTTCTCTTGGCTTGGAGCTGAGGAGGTCCCCCTATTCTCCTCTCTGAAGGGTTGGAGCTGAGCTGCTCCCTACTCTCTGCTCTGGTTCTCATTTCCTCTGTTCAGCTGTAGGCTGAACTAGGCTTGAGGTAACCATAACTTGGAATTGAGTCTTTAGCCAGGATCTAGCCTTGGGCTTTCTATGTAAGACCTGACAAATGCTAACAGAATGCTGTTCTGTGATGTTTGCCCTATTCTGGGAGGAAAGGGAGAACTTTCCTGTGTGGTGTTTCAGACAAAACAGGGCTCCACAAGGGAAGAGGGAGTTACTAGGCCCCAGGCTGCTGACTGACCAGGTTTTCTTGAAGTCCTTTGCTTTTACTTGTTTAGTGCTAGTAGTGTTAGAGATACCCAGAGTACTCTTAGGGATCTCTAGGGAAGAGTCCTGATTCATCTTTATTAATAACTTGTTAATAATTATTCACCAGTTGAAGCTGCTTGTGTTGCAGGTCTCTGAGTCTAGCTGCATGCCTTCCTTTCCTTCCAGGTCTGCTGCTCATAGCCTTGCAGGTTCTAGGCCTCAGGTAGGCTGGAGGCAGGGGTGCTGCTGCCAGGGAGATGCTTCCCCTGCTCTCTGGCTATTAGGTGGGTATGTTGCTCAGGGCTATTACAGAACTGCCAGCCACGATCCTCCCAAACATTCCTCCCCCTTATGGGTTGCACTGTACCCTCAGAAGGTATGGGACCTTATCTGGTAATCAGTAACTCACAAAAAACCATGTCAAACTGAGGTCTTTAGGTAGGCCCTCATATGTATGGTCCATGTCCTAATGGAAAGAGATTTTCACAGAGATAGATTTAGAGAGGAGATTTTAAGGAGAGAAGACTGTGGGAAGCTGAAGGTGGGGTTTGGAGATGGAGGCTCTGGAAGCCAAGATTTCCACTTAATGAGAAGGCAATGGCTAGCTCCTGCCTGTGTGTCTGAGAAGGACCCAGCCACAAGACACTTTGATCATGGACTTTCATTTCCAGAATTGCAGAGAAATGAACCTGTTGTCCTCAATATATAGGACGTGGTCACAGCAGCGGCACGTCCCTAATTCAGTGATGGGATAGAGGTGGGACAGAGAGGGAGTAAAATGCTATTGGCTGGGGACCAGGAGCCTGGACTTGCTGAGGGTGTCTGAGGTGGGATCAGTCTTACCTGAACCAATCTGGAGCTCGTCTTTGTCAATGCACCAATGAGGATTTTGTGACAAGCCAGAGTATCCAAGCTGTGATGACATGTCCTCTATAACATGAGTTATCTTTGGGTCCGGACTTAGAGGAGAAGATCACAGAAGCCATGTGGATGGGGCTGGCACCAGGGTGGTAGCTTGTCAGAAAGGGTATGTCTGTTCACTATTTATGACTTCTGGGGTCCCCACCTTTAGAGGTGAGAAAGAAATAACCTGGGCAACCCTTTCTTTCCTAACCAACCTCCCCCAGGGAGATCTGTCCTTCAGGTACCTCCAAGACTCTTTGAGAGAGAAGCTGGGTTCCTGGGTCTGACCTTGGAGCCTCTTCAATTTGCAAATTTGCTTGTTTTCACTTTTAAGGAAGAGTTTCTAATTAAGATACCCATCCAAGACCCATGTGTTATTTTTAGATGCATCTTCCTTATTTTTTTTCCTTTTTTTTTTTTTTTTGGGTGCATGTAAGACAATTTGTGCTAATTAGATGTAAAAATCATTCCCGGGCAAATTATGTAATTGACAAGCAGTTTACAAAATAGACCTCTGATATTTGTGCTGCAGCTTGGCTGTGCAGTCTGTAAACAGTGTGCTCCGAGGGATGGTGGCTCCTGTCTGCTCTCTCCAGGTGACACTTCAGGTCCTTACTGTGGAGGTCCATGGTCCCCAGAGCATATGGGGCAGTGCCAGTCAGACCCCTTGCTTCTAATGGTTCACATTTGGCTTTCTTCTCAGCTCTGAGCTCCGGTGTGACTCACAAGTCCCATACCTAGAGATAAATTATGTGGGTGATTCCAGGTAGGTGACAATTGGTGGTGGCGGGGCTCCAGAAAGACAGGTTCCCACTTGTGATAGAAAAGACTTTGTTTTCCTGAAACTATGAGGAGACTTTTGTTGTTGTTGTTGCTGTTGTTTATAGACTTGGTACCTCAGAATGTCAGATCACCAAGCTTCCTGCTGTGTGTGGTGCTTCCAGCCTCCTACCTCCTCCATCCTGCTGAGATGTCAAGACCCAACACTGATACGGCCCTGGGCCAGGTCTTCAAAAATCCATCTTTGGACTCCTTTGTTTTCTAGATGACTCTCCAAAGCTAGATCCTTCTCTAGGAGGAATTTTGGCACCAACCCTTAAGATAACGACATCCTCCACCTTCTTTTATCTACAAACATTTAAAGAGGGAAATGAAAGTCATTTTAATGAACCCTCCTCCATAGGCAGAATCACAGATAGCATTCTAACTTTTCTTTGCTGCACAGACATACTCATTTTTAAAGGTAAATCCAAGTGTTTTTTTTTTTTTTTTTCTTGCTCTTTTCCTTAACTCGTGAGCAATTTTAAAAGGCTAATATCTTAATATCTGTTTTTTTTTTTTTTTTTTTTTTTAAAGAACTGAGTTCATCCAGTGGGCTAATATTCATGGACTATATGTCATAACTTGTAAGAGGTATTTAGTTCATAATTGGGTTTGCCTTTCATGGCCAGATTTTTTGAATTTTATTGAGAATACCAAGAGCAACATACACCCTAAACATGCTAAAATTATTTTTGGTTAGCCTTCTGTACAATATTTTTGGTTAATACCCTTCTGTAAAAATATTGTTTCAAATATTTTATCATCACACAGCAAACATGAAGAATAATTTCCTCAGTGCCCTCTTGTCTCTGGTCACATTCAATCATTATTATTTTTTTTTTCTAATTATCACAGGAAAAGTCTTTCTGCCTTCAGTGTACTTGAACTGGGGTCCAAGCAAAGTCCACATTTGTATTTGATTGGTACATCTCAGGAATCTCCTTTACTACTTGACACCACTCCCTTCTTTAGGACCACACCCTCCGTGTGATGGAGGGCCCAGTAAAAAAGCCTTTTTATACAGATCTCCATGTGTGATAGAAGGCTGCTTTTCAGGAAGGCCTTAACAGTTGGAGCCTCTGTGAGCGAGCGACTTGAGAGAACTTACGTCTTGCCCATCCTCAGCACTGAATTCAAAAAGAAAATCAATGCGAGGCGTGAACAGTGGTATCTTACAGTCACTTCACCCTACTTTTCTATGATTTTACATGTGACTGAATGGTTCTTCCAGATGCATATTAGCTGTTTGTATTTCCTCCCGTGTGAATGATTTGCCTTGACATCTGCCCCTTTTAAAAAAGTGGTATTGATTATCATGCCTGGGTCTATAGCATAGAGAAATTAAAATTTTTTATGAAGTCATATTTATTATTCCATGAATTTCCCCTTGTTTTATGCTTAGACAACCCTTTCACTATTTTTTTTGGTTCAAAAATTAATTTGTTCACAAGTCTTAGGTATGTCTTTACTATTCTCTAACTCTATATGGTGTGTGAATGTACATACACAAGTCACACACACAGACACACATACAGACACACACAGACATACACACACAGAACCACATACACAGACCATAGATACACATACACAGACATACACTCAGAACCACACACACAGAACTACACACACATACACACATAGATACGTAGACACACAAAGATGCACACACACAGACACATACACACACATACACACACACATTCTGCAAGCCTTGTATGATCATTGATTTTCTGGGGATCTCTTTGGGTAGTAAAGAGTACCCTGCTATGAGAGGTAAGCAAGCAGGGAGATGGGGAAGGCCAGGTATCAGACCAGGCTGGACTCTTTCTTCTCTGTCATTCCTGGAGTCCTCTGCAGCCTCTGTCACCTTGTTTTATGTTCTTCCTGTCTCCAGAGTAGATATTGTTGTTTCTGTCTCTGTTGATGCCATCACAGGGAATGAGCCTGGCTTCTCCTGGAAGGACCCAGAAGTCCTGGCTGGGTGGCTGCCCATCCTGCAGACCTTCATGCTGTGCACCTCTCAGGATGCTCTTTGTTGCAGCGTTTCCCCTCAGTTAATGATTACTGCTGATGTTGTTGTCTGCCACCCACTAGGCTGTAAGCTACAAATAAGGACAGGGGCTTTGGAGTCTCCCTTAGGTCAGCGTATGGGGGCATGAAGGAGTGCAAGGAAGGACCAGGGTGGCTTGTTCTTTGGAACTGATGGGGAATTCAATGACCTTGTAATGTGAGTGAATACCAGAGACAGTCATCTTTTAAGGAACAAAGGGACAATCTATCTGAAATGATCACCCCAGAAAATCCAGAACAGTTGTGGAGCCAGAGTCAGCCTTACGCGGTGCATCCCTGGTCTGTATGGAGCCAAGAAAGTCACTCCCTTGACCCAGAGCAGACACCTGACCTCAAGAGCCAATTATTCCTCTTATCCACTAGCATATTCCAGACAAAATGGGGTCGGGAGACATTTGCATCCAAACCACCAAGCTCTTTAAATGCTGGGCCTGGAGGCCCGATGGGTTTATTAGATTATCATTGCGGAAGTTAATAAAGAATTAATTTCTCTTCATGTGACATCTAAAGGCAGTTATTTCAGGAGCTTGTCCATTTACACAAAGCCAAGTATTTGTCAAGTGTCAGAGGCAATTCCCAGGTCCCAGTCCCACCCCCCTTCAATAATTCTGGATTAGGGACAGCTTGAAATGACATTACACAAATTTTCTTTCAAGATGCATTGGGCTCTGGGGAGCACTCAGGAATTTCAGGTTCTTGAAGGTTATGCTGTCAGCAGAAGGGCTGGGTTGGGGGTAGCTGGAGCCACTGTACCAGCTGGGCTAGCTTTGGGGGTGGGGTGAGGACACAGTAGGAGGAGCCATGGATGACCATTAGTCCACAGGGGACCATTTGCCTTCAGGAAAACAACTCCATGCTATTTATATCTCAAACCTTGCACCCAGCCTGATGGTTTTTTCTTGTTCTTTGCTTAGGCCCAGGGAGGGGCTGTGGCCTGCCTGGGACCGCAGGGCTGGCCTATGTCACCTTGTGGCGATATATTAGGGAAGGTCAAGGCACCATCAATACCTGTCTTGGAGTTAAGTGCAGGGGAGTGAAGCCACTGTGGGGACAGACTCACTGCTACACACTAAAGGATACAGTAGAAGAGCCAAGTGTCTCTCAGAGTCAGTGTCTGGAGCTGGGCAATTAGGAGACTGAGATTGGTCTACGCAGAACCAGCCTTGGGAGGCTCATAGAGCATCCTGGCCTTTGCCACACTTTCCAGATGTGGAGATGTGGACATCTGGCCACTTGCTATGGATACCCCACTAGACCGTCAGCTGCACTCCCACCAACTGAGCCCTTCACTGGTCAACATCTCCTGGGTACCGGGAACTCAAGTGGTAGGTTTTCTTTCTCTGCTCCAAATGCATCAGACCTCATCATCTTTACTTGGGATCACTCTCCTTTTCACACTTGTCCTTTAAATTCTGGTCCAGGTATCGTTTCCTCTCTGAAGGTCTTGGATCTCCCTAGGAAGAGTTCAAGTCTCTTGCTGAGGCCACAATGAGCTATGCAGCTTCTCCGTGCAAGTTTAAAAAGAGCCCCCTTGTCCAGCTCTCAAAGTCACATCCTTGGATCTCACCGACCCTTTGCCTGGCTACTTTAGGGAAATATGTAACCTGAAGGATGCCACGTGGCAGTCCTGCTTCCCCTGAGACTCACAGCCCCCTGCTTTGATTTCGTTTTACAGTTATGACACCCTGTCACAAGCCAGGTGGCTTAAAACAGCACACACTCATCATTGCTTAGTCTTTTCCAACTTCTAGAAGCTACTTGTGTTCCTTGGCTGAGGGCCCCTGCCTTCGTTCCCCAGGTCATCAGTGTGACATCACCATGGGCCTGATTGACAGCTCTATCGATTGCCATACCTTCTCAGATTGAAGCCTCCTCTTCTTTCTCTTATAAGGATGTTTGTAGTAAATGGAAGCCATCTAGGTAATCCCAGATCATCTCCCTATCACAAGATGCTTAATTTAATCACATGGCAAAGAGCCTTTTACCACGTGAGGTCAAATAGTCACAGAAGACATAGACATCTTGAGGCCAGCATCTGCCCAATTATCAACCATAAAACCCACTGAAAACAGGATTCCCTGTGTATTCAGTGTTTTCATCAGAACCTAACAAACACTCAGCCAGCTTGGATGCTAGCTCATAGGATCTCCCCTGGGAGACAGAGGCTGTACTGGGGATACTGTATACAGTCTTCCTTAGAGAGAGCGCTACCTATCTGTATTGTTCCCCAGCTTGTCTCAGCTGGAGATGACAAACATTTCGCAATGACCAGAGACATTTTCGGTTCTCAGAGAAGCTGCTAAACACTCTGGGCTGCATCAAAGATGCACTCAGCTGCAAACACTCATGGGTACGGAGGTTGCAAATGTTGACATATGTTAGGATGAGTGACTGAGAAGTCCCAGGAGGATTCTGTGTGCTGGGATGGGGTTCTAAACACCTCTGGTTCTCAACATGCCGAGCTTTGCTTGGGTCAAACCTAAATTCAGCTCTCCTTGAAACCTCATTCCTCCCCTGCCCTGTCCTCTGGTGTCTAAGCTGTTCTTTCTATCCTGCCATGCACATCTCACCTCTCATCTTCAGTCTCCTTCACGACAACCCTCAGGGCATAGTGTAACAGATTCGAATCAAGCCTGTGGCTCAATCTGTGGTGAGGAGCAATAAGGGTTTGGGTAAGTGATCAATTATTTTGTTTGTTGACCCAGCCGGTGTTTGCAGAAGTCAAGTCAACTATGCCACAGGCACAGGGTGGGTTTTGGTGTCTGGAGGCAGTCTGAGAGTTGTATTAACTTATAAAGCTCACAGCCTCTGGAGAATACAGACATGGAGTGGCTAAATCCCCCCCCCCCCCATTATTTAATTTCAGTTGTGAGAGATGCTTGGGGCTGGGAAACTGTTAGTCACTCCAGTGAAGGTTTCAAAAAAAGTGAGTTTTGGGCTTGGAGCTGGTTAGACATGAACTGGATCTAGGTTCTCCCTGGGTCCTGGGAGCGGATCAAGCTGTGGCTTGTTGCTGCTAGACCCTGGCATCCGAGGTAGAAGCTTCTGCTAAGGAGAACATCAGGGTCAGGAGCTGTGTAAATCAAGATGTCCTCTGCTAGGTTTTGGAGACTCTGCAGAAAGGTTACCCCAAACTATGATTCCTGGATGGTTTGTTCAGCTGCTGTCAATGTAGCTTCCAGGAAA
This sequence comes from Mastomys natalensis, assembly GCA_021653895.1. Lineage (NCBI taxonomy): Eukaryota > Metazoa > Chordata > Mammalia > Rodentia > Muridae > Mastomys > Mastomys natalensis. The sequence goes on along the minus strand of JAJTUV010000039.1, from coordinate 1,359,891 downwards.
AGCTTCAGGCTGGGAGGGGCTGGAGCAGCAAGTGCTTGGAAAGCCAGAGAAGGAGAGGTGCAGCTAAGGGGTGTGTGGGGCAGAATAGCCAGGGAAGCCAGGAATGAGCATGTGATTAACCTCTTACCTGTAGTGGAAGCTGGCTGTGTGCGGCTGTAATCACGTCTTAGATCTGGTGACAGGTCAGCGCCTCTCTCTTTTACTACCTGTGAGCTCACAGGTCAGATGTATCAGTTCATCACAGTAACCCAGTACTTTGCAGAGGACATGGTGGGTGTTCCGGACACGAGGGAGCCTCAAGTGGCCCAAAAGGTTAGAATGTTGTGGGCTGGACTGTGTGTCACTCTTGTCTGAATGTTGAAACCCCAGTCCTATGTACCTGACCCAGAAATAGGACAGGTGTGTAGATGCCATGAATTCTCATGAGTCATACAAGTGTGGAGGTAATGTCCCTGACCTAATATGACTGATGTCTTTATAAATGAAGAAACACAAGATGCCATGTAAGGATGGAGGCCGTTCTGCCCCAACCAAGTCAAGGACCCATCAGTTAGCAGGAAAGAGGTATGGATGCATCTTGCATGGAGCTTTCGGGGTGACCATAGACTTCATCTCCAATTCAGAGCCTTTAGAACTGTAAGAGTCAGTGTCTAGTCAGTTACTTTGTGTGCGATACTTCATTTCAGTATCTGTAGACTGTTACTTTCTGGGAATTTTGTGTTTAGGGTAGTGGCCCTGACTGGCTCTGGCATGAGTGTGTGTGTGTGTGTGTGTGTGTGTGTGATGTGCACATGTACATCTGTTCTCATATGTTGATGCAAGATGAGCCTCACACCCGCAAACCCAAGCCCAGCGGACACACAGGGTTCTTCCTTTGGCCAAGCTTCTGCAGGCAGCCTAGGAAAATTTCTTTCTGCTCCTAGAACCTAAATTTGCAAACCAAAGGGCCAGGTCTTGCTGGGATAGATTTCAAGGGTTCATTGTGTGTGTGGGTGACAGAAGGGAAGCTCTGTTGGTGGATAGAAGCCAGGTGCATCTGAAAGGGGCCTGCCCTGTTCCCTGTTCGCTGCATGGTGGCTATGGCTCCTACAGACAGACATCCTGGTTCAGGTTAACTTTTAACCAGTGGGCTCCGGTCCTCAGCTGGTGGGTCTGGGCTTCCTGCAGGCCTGGAGCAGGCTGACTTTTCTGCTCTTGTCTCTAGTGAGGCAGGGTCTCTGATGAATTGGCCGCACACCCCCACCCAGAGCCCTGCCACCATGTTGAATGCTGGTGTCCCGGTAAAGATGAATGGGTCCTACTAATGAGCTGGAGGCAGCGGCACTGTGACCCTTGACCCCACGCACTCGGAGCCAGCGGTCTGGGGACTGGCTGCCCTGAGCCTGCTTAATGTGTCGGGCTGGCCTCTGAAAGAAAAACACATTTATTGCTACTTAGAGAGAATTGATCTAATTGGGACGGAAACATTGTGCTGATGGAACATGGAATTTTTATGAGGAGGGTGATTCAAGTTCAGCTAAGGTATCCCTGAAGGGAGGGGCAGAAGTGAGCTTCCAGGGGTTATTTTGCCCCAAACCTCCTTCTAGTAGATACTGAGTATCTGAACCAGTATGCATTTGAATTTGGGTGGTGCTGGCCATGGAATCTGTATCCTGGAAACGTTTGGCAGTTGGGTTGTTTAACTGTTAAACGGGGGCTGGGAGGTGGTGGTGGTGGAGGAGAAATCGTTAATTCCAGCATTGATGCAGAGTTGCTGGGTCGAGGGAGCTGACTGACATTCTACATGCCTCCAGGCTTCGGGCCTGCCCTCAGCAGGCCTTGCTTGTGCCAAGAGGACAAGTGGTTTCAGTTTATTTGGCCAAGTCCTCTGCGATGCCTTAAGCACCCAGCCAAATCTTTGTTGGATACAACTAAGGTGATTCATGTGATAGCTATTTTTAGACAGAGCTTAGTGTCTAACTGGGGCTGAGGTGGGAGGTGCACCCCCCCCCCCCCGTCAGCCTCAGAATCACCCTTGGCTGCTGATTCTCCATATCTTACTATAATCAAGTTTATTTAACGCCCAGCTCTTCCTAAGCTTCCCTTGACCCCATCCCACTGTTCTGGCCTCCACACAGGCTGTCATGGTCACCGACCGCTCTGGCTGGGGAAGGCTCTCTTCCCTTCCCTTTCTTGTTTTGTTCAGCCCTGGCCAAACCTTTATAGCCTCTCTCCAAGCCAGTTCCTGCTCTGAACCAGTTCACACTGCACACAGATATATCATCAACAAGTGGTGTGCACCTTGAATCAGGACACTCACTCCTTTGTCTGGCTCTGCATAGCCTAATGTTGCCCAAATTGTCACAGCAGGCTCATGGATGGGGTAAAAATATCACAGGGACATTTCATCCACGAGAAGTTGTAAATCACATGAGTGCCCGTGTGTTAGTTACTCATCTCATTGCTTTGACTGAATATCCCACAAAGAACAACGTAAAGAAGGAAGAATTTATATCGGCTCACAGCTAGAGGGTGCAAGTCCTTCAAAGTGGGCAAGGGATAGTGGCAGGAGCTTCAGGCGGCTGGTCACATGGCATTCACAGTCAGGATGCAGAGAGGCCATGGCTTGTGCTCACGCAGCGTTCTCTTTTTATACAGTTTAGAACTGAAACCAACAGGATGGTGCTAGGTACATTCAAGGTGAGTCTTCCCATCAGAAAACCTAGTCTAGGAACCCCTTCATAGACTTGGTTGCAGCCTCACTTCTTTGACTCTAGATCCTCTCAAGTTGATGATATTAAACATTACATCTAGTCAAGAGGCATGAATTAGGGCTGTGCTGGAAAAGTGGGATATGTGGTCATTCTATCCATCACGGGCTGGCCTTTGGCACGTATGCAGTCACTTATCACAGTGCCTCTCTTTCTTCTGCAAGTTCCTGATGCTGGACCACTTCGTTCACCTATGCCCTAGCACACACTGTTCTCTCTAGCTGGGATAAATGTTCTCTGCCTCCATTTTGGCCAGTGTTCTTTCCTTCTAGTCCGGGATGAGCAGTCTTCTCTGCAGTTTTCTTTCTGTCTCCCATTGACTCTGAAAGCTGTTCCTTTCTGTTTGTTTTCTGTTGGTGATTAACGAATATCTCAGGATAGAGTGGTACAAAGTAACACATGTTACCTGATGGTTTTTGTGCATCAGGATTTGGGGCTGGACTAACTGTGTGGTTTTGTCTCAGGCTCTATCAGGAGGCTGCAATAAGGTTCTGGTTATCTAGTGTCTCAGATTTCAAGGTGGTGTCCTTTTGGGAGTGGCAAGGAGGTGCTGGTTATTGGCTGGAAGTTTCTGCTCGGCTCCCTGGGGACCTTTTCTTAGGGATGCTTGGGTATCTTCATGATGTGTTAGTTTTCGCTTGGGTAAGTGGTCTAAAAGGATGCTAGGAGGAGGCTGGAGTACCTTTATATTCCGATTGTGCTAGTGGGTATGTCCCAGGGAATGTGCTGGCTCTGTCTCTTCCTGGTGGAAATCCTTTAGGATGTGTAGCCATATGTTTGTTAGAAACCAGTCAATAAAGTAAGTCCAACCCAGATTCAAATTAGGTTCCACCTTCAGAGAAAAGGATGTTTGTGGAAACAGTTTAAAAACCATCCAAATGGCCGCTCAGAGGATGCTTGCAAGTGACTTATCCATGCAACGTTAAAAATGAGCAGGGTCCTGCGTCTCACCTTAGCAGGTTGAACCAGAATTAGATGCTGATGAGGCTGGAAGGGAGGTGAATGGGGCCAAGAATCTGTATCTCTGTCCCAGTCTCTCTGATTCTTGAGAACCATTGTTTTCAGAGATTGGTCATTAGAAGCATGGTATTCATTTCTCTAGGTTACAGTCATGGCTCGGTCACCTACCACAGACTGGGTAGTATACCAGTGACCTAAGCTGGCTATGTCTCAGTTTCTTTATTTGGGGAAAGGGGTTAATAGAACCTCACTGATGTTCTTAAGCTAAAGGAGTAAATTTGTGCAGTGTCTAGAAATGTTCATTTAAAAAGGTAACAAAAATAAGAACCTAAAAAAAAAAGCTCATTTAAATCATCCCCTAACTTTTCTATTTTCCACCTTAAGTAGAAGCTTCTGGAAGGCATCTCTGTTCACACAGTTCCTGATCTTTAACAGTACATGCTCTGTGTGTGTTTGTGGAGTGACTATTGGTGGTTTTCAAATAACATGTCTTCCATCACAGAATCACCCAGAGGGCTTATTAGGAAGTGTCGATCAAAGAGTTTTCTATATTTTAGGCCAATGGACTCTTTCCCAGGAGGCTTTCAAGAGCAGTCAAGGTTGAGGATGGCAAGGATGGGCTAGTGAGGCAGAAGCTTTGCCCGGGAGCTTAGTCAGGCTTTGGTTTGGATAAGGCTCTCCCTGAGTGGAGTGGTTGGGTTCAGGCCTGCCATCCGCTGAGATACTAGATTTTTTTTTTTTCAGTACAAACTGAGACCTGGTGGCCAACAAAAGATTTTTGCCATGGTCTCGAGTCAGCTGGCAAATGTCACCTGAGTGTGGGATTATGTTTTACAGAAATGACCCAAATTCTCATTGTGAGTAGACATCATGAGTAGGTTAGAGTAACTAAGATGAATTGTTTTAACTGTGATGGGGCAGTCATGATATCGCTCCTGCTGGGTTGCAGAAGGAGTTAAGGTGACAATGTTCTGGAAGATGCAAGGGGAACCATCAAGGTCAAGAATGAAACTGTTGCTGTCATTAGCGAAAGGAAACTTACTGGAGAGTTCACTGACGTAGGATGCTCGGCTGTGACTAGCTTCTCAGTGTGAAGTGTGGAAGAGGCAGGCTGCTCTGGCTTCTGTGGGTTTCCTCTTGGAAATTCTGCACTGAGGCTCTTACCAGAGGGGCCCTGTGGCTTTGTGCACATTCAGAGATGCTGATGCTTCTGCCCTCAGCAGAGCCTGAACTTTTAGAAGGTTGCTTAGGCTGGTGGATGGAGAGTCGATTTGTGGCAACTGGAGTGGAGGCAGGAGGACAAAGAGGGATTGGAAGTGATGAGGACAGAAGCAGCTAGATTCCAGGTAAGTGGGGATCTGCAGATGTGAGGGGTGAGGACCAAGGAGGGGCAGGAGAGAGACAGAGAGACAGAGAGACAGAAAAACACAGAAAGACAGAGAGAAACGCAGAGAGACAGAGTCAGAAAGAAAGAGAAACAGAGACAGAGAGATAGAGAGGGGAGTAGAGACAGAGAGAGACAGGAAGACAGTCAGAGAGACACAGAGAGAGACAGAAAGAAGAATTCAGAAGGGTTCCTTGACATTTTTCCCAGCAACTGAATGGAAGATATGATACTGCTTACTAAGACAGGAGACATGGAAATCAAGAGTTTTCTTCTGTGGCAGGGGAGATGGCTCAGCCAGTGAAGAGCTGGCAATGTAACCACAAAGACCTGAGTTTGTTTCATATCCACAAAAACAACCCGAACATGGTGACATGGGTTTGTAATCCTAGCACTGGTGATTCAGAGACAAAAGAATCCCTAGGGTTTGATGGCCAGACAGCCTAGCCTTCTTGGTGAGTTCCAAGCCAAGAGACCCTGTCTTAAAAAACAATGTGGGTGGCACCTGAGGCCATTCTCTGACTTCCATGTGTACCTTCATATACCTGCATCTAATCACATACCTGCACACACACACACCACCCTCCATATGTGTGTGGGTACACACACACCACTCTCCATATGTGTGTGGGTATAAATACACACCCACACCCACACATACACACACACAATACACACACACATATCACCCTTTATGTGTGTCGATATACACAGACACACACACACACACACACACACACACACACACTTCTTTTATCCATGTTAACTTTGAGATCCATTTTGGAAAGCTATGCAAAGAAGTTGGGAGGGATTTTGTTGGGGAGGACTCAGGACTGAAGATGAAAAAGATGAGGCATTTTGAAAGCTGCAGTAGGTGCTTTTGTCATTGTGTGAATACGAGACCATTCTGGTGGTACCACCCAGGCTATATGGCATACTGCACTGTTGACCAAGATGCTGTTACATAGTAGGTAACCATTCTGATGCTATTTCAACCTTGGAAATAGATGGGATTATTTAGAGAGGAAGAGGAACAGGAGGTCCAGGGTGAAGCCCGGAGGGCTCCAGCACTTAGAAGTTGTATAGTGGAAAAGAGGGAGATGCAAAGATGAGAAGGAACAGCTAATTAGAAATAGGAGGAGAACCAGACAGGGCCGTGTCATGGAAGACACAAAAAAAGAAGATGTTGCAAAGTCAGATAGCATCCGGTCGAATGCAGACCAGAGTTAAGCAAGAGTCTGGAGGGGTGAGCCTGAGGATTAAGTCAGGATCTCCTCTTGAGTCCCCTACTTGGGGCATCACCATAGTTACAGCTTCTGCAGAAGAGGCTTTGAGAGCAGAAGCTTGCCTGGGAGGCAATCTCAGGATGTCCATGCAGGAGGTGGAACAGGAAGTGAAGGGAGCTAACTGAGTGTGCTGACTAGGGGGGTGGGGCTATGAGAAGGTGGGGTAAAGTCCTATGGAAAGGCAGTAGAGCATGTACTCCTATGTAATCTAGGCAGAGGGGCAAGGAAGCTGGGGTTTTCCTATCCTGACTCATCACTCCCATTGTTGGAGACTGTTTGCTCCCTGGAGCTTCTTGGTCCCAATACTCCTACATCCAGAGCAGCTGTCATCAGGGGTGTGGGTGCCGAGGAGATGCTTCCTATGGGTGGGTAAATGGGTAGAAGAATCAGAGGTGTGTGTGTGAAAAACAAATTCAAGGGCCAAAAACCCAACACTCTAGACAAAATGAGCTGTCATTGGGTCGTAAGCAGGGGTGACTGATCAAAGCTGTGCGTGGGACCAACTCCAAGTCCTCCAGGTGGGTCTTCATCACTGGCTCGTCCTGGGCTGTATCTGGCCCTAGACCCCTGAATCGTCCTGCAGAGAAGGGCAGTGGGAGGGAGAAGGAAGGTGTGACGGTGTCAGGTGTTGGACATTGGCTCTCCCCCAAATGAGAGTCTGCTTGAGTGCTGAAGTGGGGATGAAAAATGAGCAGCCTCCTGTGCATTAAATATTTAATATTCTCTCCCTGGGAGGTGTCAGGGAAAGGACCTTATAATAAATACTGCGCAGGACAATTCTATCATAGGGCTCGTCAGTTAATGGTCTTGTTTTGTCTGACAGAAGTGTTATGGATGCTGTTGTCTGTGTTCGGAGGGTGTCTTTCTTGAGCCTTTAGGTCCGACAGGCCAGGATTCAGCTAGAGAGGAAGTTCTGCAGTTGGCTAGCTTTTATCCCATGGTTACAGAATGACAGGGGTGATATTTATGCAGAAGAAAGACTCATGTAACAAACTCACAGACCTGGTAGTGGCAAGGCCCGCTCTAAGTGTTCCATGGGTTTCAGTGACAGAATCCCCTCTCTTGTAATAGTGACAATTTCTAAGGTAAAGGTAGGACAACCTGCAAAGAGCTCATCACACTGAAAAGGTGGTGTATGAAGCCAGTCAGGTTCTCTGCTGAGCCTCTGTACACTGTGTGGTGGATTCCAGCTCCATCACTGTGACAGTTTGTATATGCTCGGCCCAGGGAGTGGCACTATTATTAGAAGGTGTGGACTTGTGGGTGTGGGCTTTAATACTCTTGTCCTAGCTTCCTAGATGTCCGTATTCTGCTAGAAGCCTTCAGATGAAGATGTAGAACTCTAAGTTCTTCCTGCACCATTCCTATCGAGATGCTGTCATGCTTCCTGCCTTGATGATAATGGACTGAACCTCTGAACCTGTAAGCCAGACATAATTAAATGTTGTCCTTTATAAGACTTGCCTTGGTCATGATGTCTATTCACAGCAGAAAAACCCTAACTAAGACAATCGCTTATTAGCTGTGTGACAGGGCAGTGTGGCTCAATTTCTGTGAGTTCCAGCTGCTGTGTATGGAAAGATGAATTGTACTGGTCTGGTCTCAGGGAGGTTGTGGGGTTTAGCTGAGGAATCACAGGTAAAGCTTTGTCTCTCCTCATAGGTAAAAGTTAACCTCTGTCAGCACTTGAATTTATATGACCTATGGCAAGCCTGTTGACCCCTCCGAGTATTGTTTTTCTTATCTGTGACTGGAATTAAAAGTCTCCTGGGGATACCTGGAGAGAGCGTGCTCTTTTATGTTTGGATTTGAGCTAAGCATCCAGTATTCTGTTTGGTTCTAGGTAGGGTCTGTGGATGTACTCTGGGGTCCCAGCATACTTTGCAGGCTGAGATTAGGCCTGGAAGTTCCCATAAGTCCCAATGTGATGATGTTGAGCCAGGAAGTTAAGTGCGCTTCACGGGGTAGTCCTGAGAACAAGTGTCAGTGTGCCTTAGTGGACCTCTGCTCTCTGGAGGACCCTCTACCCTGAGCCTCCTGCTGATGCTTTACATTCCTTGAGTGACAGCTGAACTGATGGGACATAGTAGGTCCTGTGATGTGAGAATTCACAATTCCACGTATCTCAGCAGATGTTCCAGAGCCTGTGCCTCACCATGCTGAACAGGTCTGGACGCCTTCTGGAGGCTCAGGCCTGATGTTCTTCCCTAAATGGTACAAGCAAGGTATGGCTGTTTTAGGAGACCAGCTCTTGGAAGACATGCATGGCTGCCAGCTGCCCCCTCTAGTCCAGCATGAGAGGGTAGGATGGGAGAGGTGAGGTCTAGCCTATAGCTGAGTTCAGAACCGCATGCTCCTCCAGCACGTCAAGTCAGGATCGCTCTGACCATAGTGTTCCAAAGGTTATTTCAAAAGTCCTGAGGTCTGGGGAGGGGTACTTTTCTTGCGAATTGGGTCCCTATTTCACACCTCTGAAGCTGGAGTTGGAGAGAAGGAGGGAGGGATCGGGGAGGAAGGAAGAGTGCGTGGTCAGCAGGCTCTTTATGGATGGCCTATAGAATGTAAAGTGAAGGGAACCTCCATGCTACCCAGCAGCCCCGCGCTCTAGACTTGGCCTGTCTGGGAGAACTGGGATGTGCTCAGCTAATTTATATTAATTCAAGCCCATTAATGATGAGCTATTGCCTCTCCTTTCTCTCTTCCCTTTTGCAGCAAGAACAGAGAGCTGATTCAAGTACAGAATTTTGTTGGTTCTTGGATGATAAGCCCTAAGTGGATTCCCAGACAGCAACTGCAGCTCTCGGTTCGCACCCTATCTCCTCTTCTCTCCTCCCTGACACACCTCCCAGAGTCTTTTACTTCTGAGTCCTACTAGCCCTTTTCCTGAAGAGGAAGAGCCCAAGTCAGCTACAAACAATCCTGTACTCATGTGAAGGTGAGAGGCTTCCTGCCAGCTCAGATGCATTTACCACAGCCACATAATCAGCCTTCAGAACAACCTATTCCTTTCTTCCATACTCCCCTTGATAACCTGTATTCTTGACCTAAGAGGAATGTCATGGTGGTCTTACAAAATAAAGACAGGGCTGATGGAATTGTCATCATTTCACAGAGGAAGCAAGAGAGGCCCGGAGAGAGCCAAACTGAGCACATGAGTAAGGGTACAAAGCCTCTTCTCCCCTCCCCTCCCCTCCCCTCCCCTCCCCTCCCCTCCCCCTCCCCTCCCCTCCCCTCCCTTCTCTTTTCTCTCTCTCTCCAATGGCACTGGGGATAAAGCCCAGCGCCTTCTGAATGCTAGGGGAGCACTGTGCTACACCCCTACTGCATACAGCTCCTATTGCATGCCTTACCCAGTCCATTTATCCCATACAGAGAGGGCAACAAAAGAAAAGGTTCTGTGCAAGTCTGGCCTGCTGAATCAGTGAGTCACTTATAAGGATGTGGGCAACTCAAAGAAAGCTGCATCGTTGAACGGCTTGCTGTCACGTACACCAGCTACAGCACTGAGCAGTCTCTCTGTAGTCAGCTGTTTACTGTTTACATGGTGGTGACTGGAACTCAGGAAAGGGAGGGGTCTCCTGAGTCTGTTGAGTTTCCCCACTCCTACAAGGGAATGTTGTAGACTGATTTCTGGGGGGTATCTTGTTTCAAAACAGAGATGGTGGTATACAACTCAGAAGAAACAACCATGCTCTCTCTATCCTTTGTGTGTTGTGTGTATATGGTGTTGCATATTCGTGATGTTTGCATGTGTGTGTCTGTGTGCAGGTGCACAGGCATCTGTGTGTGCACGCATGCAGAGGTCAGAGGTCAGGATCAGAGGTCTTCCTTAATAATTCTCCACTTTCTATTTTCAGAAAAAGCTTGTGTAATAATTCTTATTGAATCAAACAATGAATTACTCTAAACATATTATAAAGAGTGGTATAGATCTGCATGTTAAAATGGAAAAACGTTCCAAAACACAATTATGCAAAAATTTGGCAAATTGCAAAACAGAATGTAAAGGGGAATTGGGTGCTATTTTCTAAATAAAAAGTCAATTTAAGGAAGATCTGGAGGAGGGTAGAGAGAATTTTCTATACACAAGACCCTTCTATTAACAACATCTTATATTCCTAAAACAGAGCTTCTGCCAACTTTCTCGTGTAGCATTTTGTTTGAAGAATGTTTCTTGACAAACATTCAAATACAGTATTGGGGGTGTCCTAGAAATGCCTGTCAAAATGTGCAAAATTACAGTTATCACCATCTTTCCATTTGAGACAGGATATCTCATTGAACTAGGCCCCAAGGATCTTCCTATGTCTGACCCCCAGTACTGAGGCTGTGGATGCGTGCTGCCACACCTGTTCTTTTTTTTTTTTTTTTTTATGTGGGAGCTACAGATCTGAACGCAGACCCTCACGTTTCTGTAATAAGCGCTCTACTGATGGAATTATATTCTGACCTGTACTATATTTCTTAAGGTCATATGGTGAGACTTCTAATTATCTGGAAGTAACATTCGTTCCCATATAGGGTAGGACATGGGCAGGCCACAGGAATGCCTGTTTTGGGTAGTTTATCAGGTTGCCTGGGTAGAGGTCTACATTAGCCCTCAGCAGAGCAGGTACTCCTGAATATAGGGACTGTGAGGAGAAGCCACGTAGACAGGGAGCTGGAGTCAAAAGGGAAGCACCTCTCCTTCCCAGGCCTCAGTCTTTCCATCTACATGATGGGGATGAGGAGTGTGGGTGTCCTATGAGCGCCAGCCTAAATCTCCAGCTGTTTGTGTCTCAGCCCCCAGAGCTGGTTGCTAAAGTGTCAGGAGTGACCCTGGGGGCTGCAGCTTCTGGCCCCAATGCTCCTGCCCTGGCATGTCTTTACTCAGCTGCAGCAGCTCCCTTCCTGTTTCTGCCTTTGGCTCTGGTTGAAGACTTTAAACTTTGGGTGCGTCTGAAACACTCACACACAAGCTCACACAAATGATTTCCTCCTGACATTAACATATTTCCTTTTGAACCCCTGTGAAGCTTTTCTCCAAAGTAATGGATTTTCTCCCCACCCCCAAATGTATTCAAATCTGGCCTCAGTTAAGTCAGAAGATTCCTATCAGCCCAGCAGGGCTCCCCTCCTGTTTCCTCACAAATCAGCAGCCTTTTTATTTTCCCCTCAGATCTCCGGGTAAAAGGGAAGCTGTCTTTGCAAGACTTTCACTGGGATGGACAGACAGACAGACTCAGTGTGGCTGGGCCTTTGATAGACAAGAACACAAGATTTGACTTCAGGGGGCTCAGAAACTTCATCAGCCTAGGAGGGGGACCGAGAGAACAGGAAGGATCCTGCTGAAATAACCCTTTGAAACCCCGCCCCCCCCAATGATGTTTGATGTGCCTGTTGCCTTTTAGCCTAAGCTATACCTTTGGCATCAAAACTACCTTTTGAAAAAAAAAATTAGCTGTATTTTAGGGCACAGAAAGTATAAATTTAATATTAAGTCTTAATGGGGAAAGTCTTTGAAAAGGTATTTCTGGACTTGAGATCATTTAATACCCTCCTGATCTAACAACACAAATTCTTCCTTATCCGTAACACCCTTTTAATTCTTAATCCTCCTGTTTCCTAATTCTGGGCCTCTGTGATGGCAGGTCAGGGCATGGTGTTCCATGGGGGACTGCGGCTTCCAGCAAATGGACACCTCTCGCCCTGCTTTTAAAACACACCTGTCAGTTTCAGAGCTTTACTCTTGGTGTTTAAAGGTAGTACTTCAGGCTGGCAGAGAAGGTGACCACAGACTTGCTGATACTGCAGCTGGATGTACACTCTGGTTGCCTCAGAAAGGACAGGGCACTTCAGTGAAAGATGGAGAAGGGGATGCTGATAGATCATGGACCACCTGGGGTCCAGGGATTTGCCTTGTGTGGCCCAGGCTGCTCAGACGCCAATGAGCTGCTAAGATCTTCCCCTTGGTCCCATCCCCTCCCTGGAGCAAGATGGCTAGTACCAAGGACAGCTCTGTCCAATCTCTTTCAGCTCTGATTGGTGTCTGGGAGTTGAGGGAGAATCGCAGTGAGGGAGACACAGTTAAACACGGGCTTACATTCCTGGTAAGGAATACCATGCCCCTGTAAACCAGCTGTCAGACAGGGCAACCCTTATATGTGGAAGGACTCACAGCTTTCCTGTCTGGGTACGTGAGGACACTTGTTGAGAAGCCTGTGGTTGGACTATGTGTGTTCAGTGTGGTTAGAGGACTCCTGGCAGACTCCTGTGGCCTGACCACCATCATGTCTGGTCTAAACGATCACTTCCTCATCTCCAGTAGCCCATTCCTCTCCTGGCTTTGACTGAACTTTTCTCAGTGCTATTCTCCACACACCAACCCTGAGACACTACCTCCCACACATTCCCATCTCCTTTGGAATAAAGTCACGACCTGGAAAATGAGGTGTCAACAAGCCCACCCTGCACCCTTCCCTTGGCATGCCTTGCCACACCTCTGCACTCTGTTCTATCTGCCCACGAGCTTTCTTTGCCTGGCAAATGCCTGCTCCTTGACTGAATCCTCCCCGATCTGCCAGGTACTGAGCTTACAACACTGGCTTTAGATACGTCTCACATGTTTTCAGATATGATAGCTTCTTGCTAAGTGGCTCTTTGTACCTGTCTCTTTCTAAGATCTTTAGAGGTAAAGCCTGGGTATTATTATTATTAGTTTTTTGAGACAAAGAGTTTTTCTGTGTAGCTTTGGCTGTCTTGGAATTCACAATGTAGACCAGGCTGGCCTTGAACTCACAGAGAGCAGCCTCCTAGGTGCTGAGGTTAAAGGCATGTGCTACCACTGCCTGGTGGTCTTATTCATCTTTGCATTTTTCTTACCCAGCCTCCTTCTCCCACCTTCGATAAATGCCATTTAACTTTGCTTTCCTGACGAACAAACTAAAACCTGGAGACCTTGAATACCTTTTTAGAATTAACACAGCTTGGAAGTTGGGTACCCTCTGAGAAACAGGGTAATCTGTATGAGAAAAGAGGTTCTTAGGGATCACAGACCATTTGAAGCCAGAACTAGCAAGTTTAGGTGGTTCAGTAGAAGCCCTGCTGCCAGGCGAATCCTTTTGTTCTTGGATATCTTCTCGGTAGAGACATCCTAGATCCTAGCTGGGTGGAGTTGGGATCCCTGGGGCTGAGGAGAGAAGAAGAGCCTACAGATTGAGCAGGAGTGAGGGTGGGGGGGCTCATGGGACATCTTCTGGGTCCCTCAATGCTGCCCATGCCTAGTTCAGAGAAGGTAGAGGAAGAGGAAGCACCAGCTCATGTCTCCCACTGGCTCCCCCGACACACCCCATCTGCCCCAAGGCATTAGCCCTTTATGACTTCATATTAATCTGCAGGCACTTATTGCTCTGCAAGGCTGTTTTGACAAAAGTTCATTATCAAGACTGCTAAATGCTTTTAAAGCATTGATTGGGCGAATTATTACATCACTGGGGTAGACACTGTGTTTGAAGATGGATGGTGTTGCTCAGACCATTTGAAATTTTCCTTCTTTTAATTGGATCGATCCCCAGAATAAACGAAGTTTAATTGAATTTTGAGGAAAATTGAGCAGTTGTTTGTGAGTCTCTGTCGATAAGCATTATTTCAATTACATGGTGATAAGTGAGTGGGGAGGGGTGATAGGAGGATGGGCTGGGGGAGGTTTCTGTTTGCTGCACCGCAGACTGGGTGAGAGTTTCCCGAAGTCAATCCCACCTCCGGTCCTGCTCATTCAGGAAATCTTTACTGAAAGTTGACTTTCTGGACAGCCAAGCAGTAGGTCAACACCTTTGCTGGTGGCCAGGTTTATTCAGTTTACACTACCGGAGTCCAGAAAGTCAAGCTCTGTATTTCACGTATCTGCATGTGACTTCTGACTCACTGATGATTTTGTTGCAGTTAAAGATTGCATACACTCTCCAAAACTCAGTTTCTTCCTTTATTAATGGAAATACAATGGCCTCTAAGTCAAAACAACATGCAGCTGTTATCACTCAGCTATACTGGAAGGCAGTGCAGATCTAGTCTAGTCTCAGGCCAGAAGTCAAACAGGCCTGACTGAAGATCACATGATGAGGGAAGACCTTGCAGTCATTACTGAGTTCTGTCTGTCTGTCTCTCTCTCTCCAAGGTCTCACTATATAGCTCAGGCTGTATGTAGAGGTGGCCACTAGTTCACTGAGTGTGAAATTGTGAGATGCATAGAATACTGTGGGTGATACATGGTGAGCAGAGGAGCTTCCAGGTCAGCAAAGGGCAGATCACAGATGAGCTTGGGAAAAAAACCTCACAGCTACAGAGCTCATTCTCTGATCCATTTGATCAGTTTTTCTTCAGTCTTTCTTGGAGTCCCTGACATATCATCGTGAAAGTGCCCTGTGCCCCCCGCTCCCTAGGGGCATTATGGGAAGGCAGCTGCAGTGGTAGACTTTGCTGAGATTTCGCTGAGGGTCCCCAGATCCTTCAGAGAGGAGCCTGCATAAACCAGATGAGCCTTCCTCAATGCTCCCTTCCTATGTAACCAAGGTTTGGAATGTAATTGAAGGTAGCCTTAGAGCCTCACTGGGGTTGATTTTTTCCTTGTGAACATTTGACAGTGTTCAGAAACATTCTCAACTATTAAAACTGGAAAGTAGTTTTTCTAACATGTAGTGGGTAGATGCCACAGATGCCATAATTCTTCAGTGCACAGTATATATGGCATCCCAAAGAAAGAATTATTGAGTCAGTTGAATTGAGTCTAAGTCAAGTTTCCTGGTCAATCCTGGGCGGTGGACATTGGCACTAGTGCACAGCAAAGTTGGAGTTCTGCCTTTCACAAGCCATGGAAACTTTTTCCCCAAGCTATCCCACCTTAGAGACTTATCCCTGGCTTATCCCGTTTTTCGCTTTGTCTCTCCGGAGCTATACTTCCTGACTTTAGGGAGTGTCACTGTCCTAGTTAAGGGCCTCAAGACTGCATGTGTCTCAGGGTGGTCTCTAGGACTTCAAGTTTGTCCTGGCTACATGCTCAGCCCCACCTTCTCAGGAAGCTAAGTACTTGGATAGCTCATACCCTGTGTGATATGGTATGATTTTGATAGTTCCCTTGCTGGTCACTAATTGCAATCCATAAGATAAAACATCATATTGCTACCAAGGCTGTATTGCAGTTAAAATCACTAAAAATCAAGTCTGTTTCCATTCATACCAGTTTGTGAAACAAACTCATTGGAAACAAAACTGTTTCTAGCTTGCAAATTCAGAAGGTGGCAAACGGCCTTCCCTTTTCCAGAGTGTCTTCTTATTCTTGGGAATTTCTTGAAAGTGCCTTCTGGACTGCCTGAAGTACCTTCTGGTCAGATTCCATCTCTCCTGGTCACTCTTCTAGAGAGATAGAATTTGGAAGAGTACAGGCTGCATGGGGCGGGGGTGGGGAGGTCCACAGCCGCCAGGCCAGAGGTCAAGCCATTCGCATGTTCAGATGTGTGCGGCTATGGATCACACTTTGATGGCAATGCTTCTCCTAGAGGACTGGGGTGTCTCACCACACACAGTCCTGTCCACCTTTGGTTTTCCCCTTCTATCCAGCAGAGCGTGTCCCTTTTGCCTCGGGTAACCTGTGCCCGTGCAGGGATTTCCCGCCGTTCCCCGCCCCCCCCCCCAATCCTGAGAGAAGAAATTGCAATTCACACCTGTGAGTTTAACATATCCTCCCTGGTTTCAACTGGAACATGTGCTTTCTCTGGAAAGTCTTTCTTTCATTTGGGACTTCTGTGTTCTTGCTGATTTTCTCAAAGCACCGAGTCCGCACTGCTATGGAGTCTGGTTGTGCAGGGGAGAGCACATGGTTATCATTTACATAACCCACATAAAACCAATGCCCCATGATCAAAGGAATTTAGAACAAATTTAAATTATTTATTGAAATCTCTCAAAGAATGCTAAAGACCTAAATATGAATTCACAGCAGAGTTTCCTGAGCTTTCCTCGCCGCACACTCGCGCGTACCCTCTTCCTCTATCTCTGCTTAGAACTTGCTTGTTTTCTCCTTATAATGCACTAAAAATCTCTCAAGACAAAACCGCTAATACCTCTCGGCTCCCTTTCTCTTCTCTTCCCCTCAACTTTTTCCCTCCCAAATGCAAGCTAAAAAACAAAATCGCAAGGTAATTGCTAGAAGTCTCGGGATCTTGTGGGGGATGGAGGCAGAGAAAGAGGAAGCAGGGGTGCAAAGACCTGTTACTTGATAGTCTTTCCTGTATTGCTCTTTGATCTTCACTGATATTTCCCTGGGCCTCAAGCCCCGTGTTAATCTCTCCACTCTTCTCCCTCAGAGGCAAGGAAGCATCACTTTAGGTGTAGTGAAAGACACGCATGCGTAGCTTAGCCCTTGTCGGCCTGTGCTGAGGGACCAGGGGAGTGCCTCCGTGTGTGATCTGAGACTTGTTACCATCACTCTCCATTGAGTCGAAGTTGTTTTATTTTTCTGCCCTCCTGCGGCTCACATAGATTTGCTTTTGTTTTTCATGTGTAAACGGAGAAGTTATTTTTTTACATGTTCTTCGCATTTTGAAACAGATTTTTAATTATACATCTCAATGTTTTTAATGTGAACATATGAGCAGCTATCAAAAGTGCAGACAAATGCACCACATTTCCGACTGTTTGTCACAATATTTACTTTTTGCAAAGCATTCTGGGGATACAGTCTCACACGTCCACATTTTAGAGGCTGTTTCGGATTGTCTGCCAGTGGCGCGGTCAGTGTTTCGAAAGCTGAGAAAAAGAGGGGTTAGGGTTTGTACTGTCGTTGTTTGGGTGGGTGGGGTTTGGAAGAATTGCAGTGTCTCTGCCTACGCTGCCTGTACAGAGGGAATGGAGTTGGGTTGGCTTTTCAGAAAGGGTTTCCAATTGGCCAATCAGTGATGTCTCAGGGGTGGTGTGGGCCTGCCTGCCTTCTTCTCTCCTCTCCTTCCTTCTTCCATTTATAATATAGGACAGTTCTGCTCTACGCTTAGTACCCAGTCTGGAAACAGAAACTGACTGCTTTGGGACAGAGCAGCTCTCAGTCACCATGAGATTAGGTGGTACACAGAAAGGTGTATACAGGTGGTATACACAGAGTTAAGAGCTGAGATATACTGGCTAGTTTTTTGTCAACTTGATATAATTGAGAGTCATCAGAGAGGAAGGAGCCTAAGGTGTGAGCAAGCCTGTAGGACATTTTCTTAATTAGTGATTCATGGGGGAGGGCCCAGCCCTTTGTGGGTGTGGTCAACTCTGGACTGGTGGTCCTGCATTCTATAAGGAAGCAGACTGAGCAAGCTGTGGGAGCAAGCCAGTAAGCAACACCCCTCCATGGCCTCTGCACTAGCTCCTGCCCTGCTTGAGTTCCTACCCTCACTGCCTTTGATGAGCTATTATATGGAACTGTGAGCAAAATAAACCGTTTCTACCCCGACTTGCTTTTGGTCATGGTGTTTCAGCGCAGTGATAGAAACCCTAAGACATGAGACACAGCATCTTATGCACAGAGTGATGGAAAGTCCCTAGGTCTTCCCTCTCCTAAGGAGAGAGGAGCAGTCCATTATCCTGAGATAGGGTTTTAAGGTTTGCCATGGTTTGCACGGTGGTAAGGGAAAGAGTTTCTCCTCTGTGTCCGGGTGGACACAATTGCCTGCTCCAGTGAGCTAGTCTTTGTTGTGTGCTGCAGTGTGGCTTCACAGGGTGATACTCTACTCTGTGATTTAGCTTTGGCTCAAAACCAATCTCTGTCCTGGAGTTCAGTCTAAGAGCAACATAGAACAGCCAAATCCTAGATGTCTTCAGACCCAGAAGTGATTTTTGTATGTTCTTGGGTTTGTCAAAGTGCTGTCCAGAGTGGCTGTCTAATGTGTGTGCTTGTGTGTGTTTGTGTTCACGTGTATGCACACATATGCATGAGCGTGTGGAAGCCAGAAGACAATCTTGGGTGTTAAACACATAGTGATTTTTGAAGATAGTCTGTCATTGGCTTGAAACTTACCAAACAGGCTAGTCTGGCAGTGAACTCCAGAGATATGCCTGTCTCTACCTTCTCAGCCAAGGTACGACATTGACTTACCTCTCCCAGCTGTGGGCTCTACATACAGGGCAGGGTCCAAACTTAAGGAACCAGATAATGTTTCCTTCCTGTGTGGAGGCAGACAGGGGCCAGGCACGTGAAGGACAGGTATGTCCCAATAGCTGAGGGTCTCTTGGCCAGGCAACCACTATTTGAATTACCTGCCACTGTAGCCTCTCTGATTTCCCAGGTCTCAACTGCTGGGTATCTTCACCTGCCACCTGCACCTAGTAGCTCCCTCCCCCCGGGCATCCTAGAAGTACAAGTCTGATTCTGAAAGTTCAGATATCCCTCTCTGCCAAAATGTCAATACTGTTTGTGGGTTAGAGCATATGTGTTCATTAGTTTGCAGTTCTGAAAGGAGAAGTATGAAGTGCATATTTCTGGGATGAAAACGGACATACTCCTTCTGCAAGAATGTATGGAGAATTTCAAGGGGAACGTGTGTGTGTGTGTTGTGTGTGTGTGTGTGTGTGTGTGTGTCCTGAACTTTTCCAGCTTCTAGGGGTGAGCCATATTCCTTGCCTCATGGTCCTTTCTTCCATTTTTTAAAGCCAGCAGCACCTCCCTCTGGCCAGTATAACCCTTCTGTGTTTGCACTGGGCCCCAGGATAATTCAGGAAAATCTCCCTGTCTCGATGTTCTCAATCATTTGCCAAGTCCCCATTATCACATTAGGTTCTGGTAGTCTGGATATGGACAACTTTGTGGGAATCACAGACTACTTTGCTGGCTTCTGCCTTTTTGGATTCCTCTTTGAGAATTTCAAACATCTAAGTCTCTGTCTTTCTTCCCACTGGGGTCTTATACCCTCTTTCTCCTTTCCCCCCTTGAGTTTTCAAGACAGGGTGTCTCTGTGTGGCCCTGGCTGTTCTGGAGTAGACCAGGCTGGCTTCAAACTCATAGATATGCCTGCCTCTGCCTCCCAAGTGCTGGGATTAATAGTGTACACCACCATGCTGGGCTAGGTCTAGAACAATTAAATCTCAGAAACCTTGGAACTTACTGATTGGTAGGTTGGAAGTCACAGGGTCACGGGGTCCCCCTTATCTCTCCCTTCGGAGCCTGAAGGCAGCTGTGGGGGAAAAGACATCCAGTCCCCTCTTTTGCATCTATATCATGTTGTGGTTTCCTCTAGGCCAGGCTGGTTCTCAAGGTTGTGTTTGATATTTGCTGCCTGGCCTGCTGGGCTGTAAGTCTTCAAGTGTAATTTGGGACAATTAAAATGAAGTGTTAGCACACGGCGTGTTTCCTTTGCGATGGATGATGATTCTCTAGTATTGTGTATAGCTGAGCAGCTGGGTCCCTTGATCTATCAGAGGCAGGCGATGCCAGCCTCCAAGCTCACGGCTGATCTCCCACGCAGAATGAATTAACGTGGCAGATATAATTTCCCTGGGTCAGCATGCTTCACCCCGCAGATCCATCTCGGTTTGAGTGCGGGGGAGGCTGAGTGAAGCCACCTGCTTGCCTGGACATAGAGACTTTGTCTAGGACTGTCTGCCTACCCCCACAACCCCCAGCTTCAGCTTAGAGCTGAGAATTGCTCTCTCCTGCTAATCACAAGGGGGGAGGGGGACTCAATCAACCTGTGTGTGAAATTCTACAGTCCTTTGGAAAATGCTATTGGAACTGAATCCTGCCTGTTAACATCTCCTAGTTAATTATCATAGGCTGTATTTTTGGTATCAGGGCTGAGCTGGTGGAAGGGAGGGGGCTTTTGGGGGTGGGATCTTTAGCACAATACCAGTTTCAGGAGTCGTTCATCTTGTCTTTTAGACTAATTATCCCAAACTCACCACTAGGTTGTCACACTTACATGCTCCAATAAATGTAGTTTTAAATCAGCCACTGACTCTGCGGCTGGGGTGGCAGCGTTCCTGGTTCGTGTCTAACTAGGGCCATCCATCTGCAATCATGGCACTGAGGGGAGGCGGCACTGTGTGGCCTCTATGAATGATCATGCTTATTTATATGCAAATACGTTTGACAAATCAATAATGTATGATTTAGCTGTTCGGCATGTGTTAGTACATGGACTGGCAATCCCAGGTGGGGGGTCCACAGAAGGGTCTTTTGGTCTCCGGCCCCTCCCACTGAGCCTTCTCTTATGTCTGCCCTTCTCTGCCATCTTTAGCTTTCAAGGTTCTCAAGTTCAAGGCTCTCTTTTTCCTTGTTCAGATCAAGAATTTGCCCCTCTGTCATCATCCTTATCTTGGCTCTCTTATAGTTAGGACTTGTTTCTTTTATTAAAATAAGCACACTATTCAACAAATATTTATTGTGCACTTACTATTATATCTCTGAATACACACGCACACACACACACATGGATATATACAATACATGGATATATCCATGTATTACTATGTTTTTGTTGTTGTTGCTGTGACCAAAATACCTGACACAAAATTATGGGAGGGTTTATTCTGGTTTGTTGTTCATGGTGGAGAAGGCATGGTACCAGCAGTAGGGGCAGCTGGTCAGTCACAATATTGTGACTGTCAGGAAGTGGGGCAGGCCTATAAAAATCTCAAGGTGTGGGTGGCTCCACCTCCTAAAGATTCTACAACCATCCCAAGCAGCACCACTGGCTGGGGACAGGAGCCTGTGGGGGGCATTTTTACATACAACCCACAATGGTCCATGTATGAAACAAACCTTCTGTCCATATATACTTTTACCAAGCACTGCTTGGAGTGCTTAGTATGTAGTATGGTGTAGACTTTCTAATGAGGTAGCTATCAGACCCATTTTACAAACAGGAAAACTGAGGCACTGGATTGTGCAAAGCTGTACAGCAAGACAGCATGTTTTGAGAGGCAAAATCAAGCTGGGTCAGACTCGATTTTTATCTTCTTGGCTTTATTGCAAAGTACAGTGTCTGTGTCACAGGTCTGGAGGTAAGAAGTCGGGGAGACTCTGACACAGCATTCAGTCTGGAGATAAAGTGTGTGAAGAGAACACAGATCTAAACAAAACAACGTACAGGATGTGATTGTCGCTATGACAAGGATGGAGTCAAACAACTCCCCTGAGTGCTGTGCAGTGGGGAGATGGCCAGTCTAAAGGGGGCATTAGCCTGACTTTCCCAGACTCGGGGGCCTCTAATCTAGTGCAGGGGGGTGTCAATAATATTCTTAGAAGATTCAAAAGTGGTGTTTGAGTTCAGGGAAGGATGGTGAGGAGAGGGGGACACTTCGACCCCAGGGGACCATTAACAGAGATGAGGGCACTAAGTGCCGATGCCTTACCACACTCAACACACACAACCACGTCCAGGCACATCCTCCCATTATTCCCATTTTACTGATGAGAAAGCTGAGACCCGCTCAGGTTAAGTGGCTTAAAAGCAAGATTACATAGTGAGAGTGTGGGAGGGGCCAGGCTGGCATTAGAGACAGATCTGTTTTCTCTGGTTCTCACTAAAGCCGAGTCCCTCACGATATCCTCTATGGTCCGTCCAGGGTCTGACTCAGGCTCTAGTTCTATCTCTCCAGCCCACTCAGACCCACCCATCCTTGCTGACAGGTACAGATTTAGAACCACTACATCCTCAGGACAGTCTTCTTTACTCTGCAATAGCTCCCTGTGCCTCTCAGAAACAAGCTTGGTGTCTGTCTACAGCCTGCTCCAAGTTTAGCCAAATTGAGCTATTACTCAGGTTGGTTCCTCAGTTGAATACTCTTTCTGCTTTGCTGAGACAACTTTCTCCATCAAGTGTCTATACGTATTTCCTTTCCTCTAAGATGCCTTGATAGACTCTGGTAAGGCAAAATGGCCGCCTCCTCTTTGGCTTACATTTGCTCCATGAGGTAACTACTTTCCCAATGATCCTGGCTTCCTGCTACTCATCCTTATTCATGTAACCAATAGGACACAGCTAAAGTGATGGCTTGTGACTTCTGCTTGTAGCTCTTAAAAGACACTGATGCTCTGTTTTGCTTTTTTGGATCCCTTGCTTGGGAAAAGCCAACTGCCATGTTGGGAGGGCACTAACTTCTTTGGAAGGCCAAGGTAGTGAGGAAATGAAGTCTCCTGCTGACAGCAAGTGCTGGTTTTCTACACACAAGTGGGCTTCCTTGGAATCAGATGCCCTTGCCCTCGTCCATCCTTCCAGTTATTGCAGCCCTGGCTGATACCTAGACAGCTACCTTAGGAGAAATCCTGAGCAAACTCAGCCAAACCACTTCTAAATTCGTAGCTCACAGGAACTGTGTTTGGTAATAAATGTTTATTGTTTGAAACCACTAAGCTTGGGATAACTAGTTAAGCAATCACAGACATTGACTATATTGATAGATCCACTTTCAATATTTTTGCACTTTCTGTGGGTTCCCTGAGGGCAAGACTGTGTCTTTTTATTCAGTCTGGTCCTTATCACTTGGAAATGGGTCTGACACTGACAGATAAAAGTACTTTATTTTTAATTGCCTGATTCCAGGGAAGGGGGTCTCCAGACCCATCACAGGGAGAGACTGGGCTGATCCCTGATTTGATTTCTTAGAAAGAGCAGTGCCTTTCCCCGGAGGATCATGCTTTTCTCTGTTCTCAGCCTTTCTGTTCGTTTTGCGTGACTTGGAAGCCACCGTGGGTGGCTCGAACAGGTTCCCGTCTCTGCAGAAGTTCCCAAGATCCAGAAGCAAGGGGCAGGAAGCACATACTTTGCTGATGTGTAAGAGCAGAGACAGACCGCATCTAGATGCTGGGTGTGCGTGTGTGTGTCATCAATTCCAGTCAGCAGCCCCCTTCCATAGCCGTAGTGGCTGTTCCTTCTGTGTCCCCTGTATTATTAGTACTTGTTCGCCTTAGCACTGGTGGCTGGTCCTAGCTCTGAGTTGGAGACATTCACTTCCTGCTGGGCTCATGGCCATGAAATATTCAGCGATGGTGACTTCTCTTCTCATATTTCTTCATATTCAGGGTGGCCACTCAATTGATATGTAAATAAAGTGCACCCGCCTTGAGCCTGTCCCACGCTGCATTATTTAAGCTGCAAAACGATGCATCATCCGTCATGGGGCCCATTGGAGGGACCCTGCTGGGCGCTGGGCAATAAAGCCCGCAAGAGTCTCATCAGAAGCAGCGGGTGGCCTAGTGGAAGTTCATTTATGCATGAAATATTCAGCCAGCAACAGTACCAGTCTTAAACATCAGTAATTGGGGGTTTCTATTGCTCCTAACTAGTGCCTCTAAATTATTGCAAAAGACTGGCCAATTTACAAATTACACGTATTTGTCATGCTCTTGTACCTTTCCTTAGCTAACTGAAATGGCCCGTGTTGTGGCTGTGCACATGGTGAGCGGTGCCCAGAGGAGCTGGCTCCTCTGTGGAGCAGAGTGGAACCTGAATCACACACATAAACCTGCCTGCCATTCCCCTCCTAATCCCAGTTGATGACAACGCTCCCTTTTGGACCACTCACTGTCTCCTTCTGCTGAGGCCTGGTGTCTGAAGGAGCCAGTCTCACACCAGGACCTCTGGGCTCCACTCTCTGCCCTTTCAGGATCTTGCACAGCTCTGTGTGAGGTAATTTCTCATCTCACGAATATTTACAAAGCATTTGGGTAAGATGTGGGGGCCACAATTCTGCATCATCGAGAGACACAGGAGAAGAGCTTCGGAATGCCGTAACCTTCCTCATGGGCAAGAGGTATTTGGTCTTCAAGAAGCCTATAGTTCTATTTGGATTGCTGAACACCAAAGTACTGTCTGGAGCTGGCTTCTCCTAGGGAGACTCTGAGTCTGTAGATTGCAAATAGTTTACTTGAGAGGTAACCACAGGAAAGTGCTGGGATTGTGAACATGGGAAGAGAAGGGAAGGAAGCCCCTGTAGGAAGTGTTAGGGAGGATAGCAACTGAGGCTCAGTCTCTAGGGCCTCATGCATACAGGAGGTACCCATTAAATCAGGGAAGAAGCTGGAGTATTCACCCAACCTTTAGGGGATACTGCAGAGAGGCTTCCGGGCTGTGGAGTGGGAGGGATGCTGGCAAAGGCAATTGGCTTGGCGTCTTCCCCAGCATCACCTGAGGGAACCAGCAACTGTCTTATGACCATCTGGACTGGGCAGGTTTTTCCTCTCTGGATTCTGGCACAATCCCTATGTATATTACCACTTCAGGTTTTCTGGGATGAGATGGGGTTGTGGAGGCCACTGAGGGTGTGGCTGCTAACCTTTTTAGCAAAGGGGCTCCTGCCTGTTGGTCGAGTGCTGCCTATATTGGCTAAGAATGGGAAGAAGGATGATAACGGTGATGATGGAAAATCTCAGCCAGTGACACAGCCTTCTGGTTCCAGGGAAGTCACCTCCTCGGGAAGACTTCCTTCCCTACCACTGATCCAGAGGATCACCCACTCCTTACTCGTCTGCCTTTGTGTCTCTGCTTCCCACTCCCAGGAAGGAATGGCCAATCTGCTCTACCCATTCCTGCACCCCAGTGACCCATGACCCACTCACACCAGGCTCATGGAGGGTCTGCAGAGAATGCTGCTCTCTGGGTGAGCAGTTCCATGAAGGTTGTGAGGTTGGTGTTTTGATTCCTCCTGTCACAGACTTGGAGGTTGGGAGATTTGAAGGAGACCAAGCAGTGGAGACGGGGCTGGACCCTAAGCACTGACTCCAATGCTCTTCAACAACAATGGTCTCATGTCTGTCTTAAAACCCTTAGCACCTCACAGCAGTATCATCCTTTTGCACTGGGGAATCTTTTTGAGGCCAAATTCTGCATCATCGAGAGACACAGGAGAAGAGCTTCGGAATGCCGTATCCTTCCTCATGGGCAAACCCAGCAGGCTAGAGTGTAGCTGCTGCATGAGGAAGCTGCTTCTCGTCCCCACAGGGACAGCCTGTCAGGCACTGAATCTCCAGCCTCAGCTTTTAAAGAAGAGGAGAAAAGATCCAGGAAACCCTTCAGGACCAATGTATTTTTTGGATAACACCTTAAAGGCATTTCCTGTACAGGTAGCCCTTCTCTTTTCTTTTATCTTTTTATTAGCATATATTAGTTACATATGATATTGGATTTCATTATGACATTTCCATATATATGAATATGTAAATGTACATGTATACAGATTGGTATACAAACATTCAATATTACCCTTTCTTGTCTCCTCTCATCCCTTCCTAACCACCCTTCTACTTGTGTGAGTGTGTGTGTGTGTTGTGTGTGTGTGTGTGTGTGTGTGTGAGACCCACTGAGATAAGGCTTGCTTACAGGAGCATGGCTATCTTACCATCGAGTACATTACTGAGGATGTCTTTCTGTCCCCTAGCAACCATAGGGATGGATGGCTAAGATCTCTTAAATATGTCTCTCCTCCATGATAAGGCCCCATCTTGGGCAGATTTTGTGCAGGCAATCACAGCCTGCCCATGCCCAGAGGACAGCATTCTACCCCTCTTTCTGCCCCCTTTCCTATGATGATCTTTGAGCATTGGGGTGGGTGGGGGTGGTGATGTAGCTGTCCCAAATCATGGCAGAATATTCAGCAGTCTCTTCTTCACATTACTGACCAGGTATGAGTATTTGTAGTAAGATACTCATCTCTAAGAGAATGCTCTTTGACTAAAGCTGACGGCGGCTCTAATCTATGGGCATAAACATAATTTTTCAGAAGGTAATTTGATGGGTATATCATGTCTACTTAGCCAAACAACAACAGTTGCTTCCCAACTAGAGCCCGGACCACCTTAGCCATTGACTTTGGACTGTGTTTACAGTACCAGATGTGAATTCTCTCCTGGAATCAAATCCAAGCAGAGGGTGGCTGGTTATCCCCTAACAGACTTGCCACTTTTATACCAGTGGACATATCTTTGCCTGGCGGTGATCAGTGTACTAGGCAGGACCTACAACTGAGTAAGACTATTGATGAGAATTTTCCCTAAGCAACTTGCTTAATACCTTTGAGGGAGTAAGTAGCTCTCCCATTGTCTCTCTTTGTAATGGCTAGGATTTTCTTATTCCTTTGAAAACTGATGTAAATGAGTCTAAGTGGAATTAGATAAAACAACAGAAATCTGAAATGATCTTGGCTTTATTTAC
The DNA here is from genome assembly GCA_021653895.1 of Mastomys natalensis. Taxonomy (NCBI): domain Eukaryota; kingdom Metazoa; phylum Chordata; class Mammalia; order Rodentia; family Muridae; genus Mastomys; species Mastomys natalensis. The sequence continues at coordinate 1,333,355 of JAJTUV010000039.1, read as the reverse complement.
TCATTTGTTTTTCATATTGTTTGTTTACTGAAACAGAATATCTCAGAGGGCTTGGAATTCACTATGTAGCCCAGGCTGACCTTGAACTTGCAGAAAACCTGCTTTAGATTCAAAATGGTACTACTCAGCATTAAAAATAATGACTCATGAATTCTTAGACAAATGGATGGAGCTAGAAAATATCATCCTGAGTGAGATGACCCAATCACAAAAGAACACACATGGTATGCACTCACTGATAAACGGATATTAGCCCCAACACACACAAATACCTAAGATGCAACGCATAAACCTCATGAAACTCAAGAAGAAGGAGAAGACCAAAGTGAGGGTGCTTTCGTCCTTTTTAGAATGAGTATCAAAGATTCAACCAGAGCTTCCCAGGATCTAAACCTCCAGCCTAAGACAACAGGGGCAGTTGTCCTCTGAGAGGCTCTAACCAGCAGCTGACTCAGACAGATACCGACATCCAGACCAAACAGTGGATGGAGCTTGAGGACTCTTATAGAAGAATAGGTGGAAGGATTGTGGGCCCTAAGGAGATAGGAACTGCACAGGAAGATCAACAGAGTAAACGAACCTGAACCCTTGAGCTCTCAGAGACTGAATCACCAACCGTGGAGCATACCTAGTCTACACAGATCTACCTCCATGGCTGAACCTAGGCCTCCCTGCACATATGTTGTAAATGTGCAGCATGGTTTTCATGTAGGTCTCAAACATCTGGAGTGGGGGCTATCCCAAAACATGCAGCCTGTATATGGAGTATGGTCTTCTAAAAAAAAAAAAAAAAAAACAGTTGTTCAGTTATTCATGGAATATTATTTTTTTATATCTCTTGTATTCAGTTTGCAACTACATTGAGAATTTTTGTATGTATACTCATGAGGGATACTGGACTATAATTTATATATTTTGTTGGGTTTACACTTGATTTCACTATTTCAATATTATTTGCTTTGTGAAGGAGCTTATTGTGGTTCTGAATTTTTTTAAACATAACTCAAAAAGTATTGCTTGTTTGAAGGCTCTATAGAATTCTTGTATAAGTATATCTGACCCTTGGTATTTTGCTTGTTTGTTTCTTTTCATTTTATTCTGTTTGAATGCTTTTTAAATTTTTTTTGATTTGCTGAAAAAAAATAAAAAAAAAAAAAGATTCAAAATGGTAGGATCGTAGGTATGAGCCATCATGTCGTGTTTATGACCTTATGTTTACAGGAATGGATCATTAACGAGGATTGCTATACACTCTACCCAGATTCCCTCAAAGTTGAGACATTGTTGTGTTTTCTTTGTTTATATGTGTGTGACTATATACATATAAAGAAAATAATTCTAAACTGTTTGGTAATAAATAGTGGACCTTTCTTTGCTGATTCCATGCTCTGTAGAGCTCACAAGATCCTATAGTTATGAAAGACACCATCCTGTATCCTGTTTCTTCTTCTTTTTTAAAAAGATTTTCTTTCTTTCTTTCTTTTTCTTTCTTTTTTCTTTCTTTCTTTCTTTCTTTCTTTCTTTCTTTCTTTCTTCTCTCTTCTTTCTTTCTTTCATCCTCCCTCCTCCCTCCCCCCTCCCTCCCTCCCTCCCTCTCTCCCTCCTCCCTCCCTCCCTCCCTCCCTTCCTTCCTTTCTGTGTATAAATGTGTGTGTTTGTTTGTCTACCATGTATGTGCAGTTGCCCTTGGACATCACAAAAGGGTGTTGGATCCCCCAGAGGTAGAGTTGCAGGTGGTTGTGAGTTACCCACTGTGGGTGCTGGGAAACAAACTGCCCCAGCCCCATCAGCCTGTTTCTTGTTTGCACTTTTGTGTATGTTGTTTCCAGTGTCAGGAAAGAGCTTGGAAAACATGATTTTACCTTTGTGTTTTCTTTCAAGGCATCCCCGACTCTGGAAACCCTGGTTATGTCCTTCTCCCTTGCTTATTCATTAGGGCTGAGAATGGTTTCTTCATCCAGACTGGAGTGCTTTGAGGGCAGACCTGGGGCTCATTCTCAGTGCAAACCTCATCTCAGATGAGCAGCTGGGAAATGTGGGTGGGGTGGACTAGAATAAGACACTGTTTGATCTACTCCTGAGGTTTGTGCTCAATCCACAAGTCCACATTCTGTATTCCTTAGTTTGCTAAGAGGCCTGGGTACTGGAGTGTAGGGGATTCCTGGAAGGAGAAAGGGAAGCAGCATTCTGGTTTGATTTGGGCAGAGCTATTGGCTGTTGCTCTCCTCCTCCTCCTCCCACATCTCCATAGTCTCTCTGTTTCTCCCTTTCAGACTGCTTTGGGTCCAGCTAGGAGTTGCCTGCTTCTCTTCCGTTTCTTAGCTTCCCAAACAAACTTCCTATTAATGCTCGCCTGATGCAAATGTCAAATGGTCCTGTGTGGATGCTATTAAAATAATGAATGCAGAAGGGGATAGATGAACAAGACTGGGAATCGATCTTGGACCCCTGATGAGATCATTAAGAACTGGGGGGAAGGGAGAGGGCATCATTCTCACAGGTTGAAATTTCACTAGTGCCTCTCCTTCCCCTCCATCAACTCCTTTCCCCCTTCCCGTCTCCCTGCTGATTTATGGGCTGGATGCCTCCCCTCCCCCCACCCATTACCCTCAATGCAGTGCTAACTCACCATGGAAAATCTATTTGTGTCAAATGGAATTTTTATCTTGGCCTAGGAATTAATGCAGTTTGTAAAAGATGTTTTAATCACAATTTCTTTAATGCAAGAGTATTGCATGGGGGAAAAACTGCCTCAAAGACTCAGGCAGGTGTCGTGAAGATGGTTCTTAGCTACTTGATGAGGACATAAAGCAGCTGGCCTAGATTTGGTCTCCGTTGAAGATGGCCATATATGGTGGAGGAAGGAGAAATTCTGGGATGGCTCAGCCAGACGTTGGAGAGGGCATGGAGCATGCCTTAAATGAAATCCTTAAGAGAAATTGGCTCTATTATTATTATCAATGATTCTTCTTGGGTTTAGGTTCTTACAGCTGCAAATAAAGACTTAGCATCTGATTATTTGATTCAGTTAGTAAGAGTGTATGCAAGAGGGAGCAGGTGTGGGATAAAAGCCTATATGCGCAGGTCCAAATCCCACTGGCCCCACTTCCTGGAAGTGTGAGGATACTTCCCTGAGGTGCAGTCAAATGGGAATTATCTTCTTTAGCATGCCTTGCACCATGTGAGGACTGAACGAACAGACACACAGGAAACCTTGTACATCTTGAGGCTGATGTAGAGGGAACCCTTCCTTAGATATTGGTTGCCCTCCGTTCTCCACTTCCCTTCTCTCCTGGAGCCAGAAGACATTTGGTCATGCTCCACCACTGACACTGCAGCTTAGCCAGGCACACAGTAGACACTTTCCAAATATACAATGTATGAAAGAATAGCTTGCTTGGGGGATTACTGATATAATTCACTATCTCCTTGGTCTAGAAAGAAAATAATTCTGTGAAAAAGATATCATCTATGTGGGTAGCTTGTGGATTTGCTGTTTGCTCTTTGCCTGTCTTTCTACTAGATGCGACACTTCTTCATGACCTACGTCTTTCTCACATACCATTGTGTTGTTAGGATCTGGCAAACAGTTAATGGTCAAGAAAGCATTGGTTGGATGTCTTTATAAACAAGTGATGCACAGCCTAAGGGAATGGTTTCTTTTGTGGATCCCTGTAATCTGTGTGGGTGCTAGGGACTTGGCACCGGGACAGCCCTACTTCTAGAATGGCTTCTTCAAAGATCTTCACACTGTAGCCAGTGGAGTGGGTGTGGCCAAGGGGGCACATAAGAGGAGATGACTGCTGCCATGGTGTAAGAGTCATGAATGGTCCACACACATCCCTCCCCTGCCCCACCTCAGTTGATCTGAACTGCAAAGACCATCTACTCTCTGGGAGTGAGAAGAAGAAAGAGTCTGGGTCTTGGAAGTCAGGCAGGAAAGGGTTTAAAGTTAGCACATGGCTGAGGAATCTCTGACTAGTACCTATAGCCAGCTCTGAGAGCTTGAGAAAGGGGATCTCTTTGCTGTTTGTTCCTGGTTTGATGGTTGACCTCCACTCCTGCCATTCACTGGAGCTGGAGAACCAGACTGGCTGCTGGGACCAGGTCGAGTGCTGCTATGGAGTCTTCTGCAGGTGTACGCAGCTTTGGGAACCACACACGTTTCTATTTGTCACAGGCTCCATGGCTCAAAGGGGCTCAGGGCTTTGATAGCAGCATTTGACTTCATCTCTCTGCTGTGGTCTGTTCTGGAAAAAGCTCTGAGCTTGGCTTATGGAGTAGAAAGCCAAAGGCTGTAGGAAGCATTCATTTACTTCAACCATTTAGTCACTCTCTGTTATTTAATCTGCTCAATCATATTTTTTGAAGGATCTTGTTCATGTTAACCAACATGTCAGGACAATGAATTTAATTGCACAACAGACAGATATAGTATCTGCCAACACGAAGCGTATAGTCTAATGGAGGGAAAACAATTCACAAGACTAATGCACAAAAAAACTGTAATCACCATGGAAACCTACTATGCAGGGAAATTTCAGGTATGTATCAGTTCTTGATAGTCAGAGAATGTTGTATAACAAATTGTCTCAAAATGTCATGTCTCAAAACACTGTTTAATTAAATCAGCCTTTCAGGTTGAGATCTGTGTGGTAGCTCTTCTTGCCCTGTCTGGATCCCTCATGTCTCTGGCGGTTTGGGGTAGGATGGCTGGCCAAAATGGCTTTAGCAGAGACATCTTCCTACTCATAAGTCTTTTTTCTACATCCTGGAATGTTTCCAGGGGAAAGTAGAGAAGCAAAAGTTAATGAACATATACAGCAAGAGCCCTGTCTGATGATGCTACATTCCACCTGAACTATGCAGGGTTAGAAGGAGTTAGCAGCTGTCTTGGTCCTGGCAGCCACTCCATTTCTCCAGCCCTAGTGGGTGGCAGGAAGAGAAGTCAGCCATCAAACCGGGGCAAATGGCAGAAGAGACCTCCCTTTCTTGTGCTTCAAAGCTGGCTGTGGGGCACTTGGTCAGGATTCCTCGGTGTATCACTATAGGAAGCACATCTCCACTTGCTGGTGAAAGCAAGTCTTGGGGCCAGCCTAGGCTTCAGTGATGGGAGCTGGACTCTACCTCCTGTGTAGGAGGGACTGTTATCATCAGGGTAAGGATACAGATGGGGCTGGAGTGGGGAGAAACACTAGGGTATCAGTGTATTTCAGTACAACCTGATGAGGTGCACCAGGATGCTTGATTTCAAATGGTTTCAGGAAGCCTGTCTGAGGTTTGTGACACTTCAGCTAGGTTAGAAAGAGCTAGTCAAGTGAAGATAGAGGAGGGACATTCCAGGCTGAGAGCATAGCTGTCTGAGCTCTGAAGAGTGACTGAACTGGACAGAATCAGGATACTCACTGATTTCAATGAGGAAGATGGAGAGGAGAGGTCAGCCTAAGCTCACTCCAGAGCAAGACCTGCTGGAGTGTCGGAAACCCAAGGGCTTAAATTTATAGAGTATATATGATGAGTGCATGTGACAGAGAGTCCTCCAAGGGCTCATGGAAGAGTGGGGAAGCAGCAGTGACATGAATAAAGTCACAGATACATAGAAAGGGATGAAGCCAAAAGCCAAGTGTTGGGTCCTATAGACCACCAGGGTCAGAAAAAGAAACAGAGCCATCAGACATGCTAAACAGAGGGGGGAGCTGAGGCAAGAGGGAAGTCATGGTGTGTGTGTGTGTTCTGTGGCTGGGCCATGGTGGGGCTGAAGGAGATAAGAGAGTTTTTGTAGTTGGGTCAAATGAGGGGTCGGGAGCTGATGCTGAGGGTCAAGCAAATTGAAAGTTTGGGTTCATGGTGGATCGCACTGGTGTGTGATTGGATCAAGGAAGTGGAAGATCTAGGGAAGTGTTGGGGAGACCCAAGCAGCAGCAGTGGTAAGGGGAGTATGGGGAAGATGAGACAGTTGGTAGAGGTCTGGGGTACTCTGGGGAGGAGAACCTGGGGTAATGGGACAGGCAGACCATTCCTCATTCTTAACATCTCATTGCTGACCACAACCTCAGAAAGCTAGCGACCCAAGAAGCAGATGAGTTTGATGGTGTGGCAGTGAGAGGGAGGTGATTGAAGGACTGCATGGGAGGAGGGAGGAGAGCCATGGAAACAAGTGAGAGATCTCTCTACATAGCATCAGGGATGAGGGACAGTCTGAGACCCAGAAGTGTGATCTTGGGCTGGTTGCTTCAGTTCTCTGAACCTGAGTGTCTTCCTTTGTGAAATGGGTACGTAAAATAGTATTTACCGATTTCCCAAGGTTGTGCAATAACTCTGCTCAGCTGAAACACATGGAATTCTGTTCAAAGTCAGGGCAGCAGGTGACGGCAGAGACCACTAGCAGGACAGCCACGTTGGCTAAGCAATGCTGCTTGTACATACTGCAAGGTGAGCGTTGTGCATTCCACAGCAGGCACAGGGACAATGGTACTATTTGCTACTAGGGTCAGGGGACATTGGTGGTAGGCAGCCTTATGGGATGGGGGCCTGGGAGAAGCCTTAGCATTTGGAGGGATGCTGGCCTGTGCCCATTCTGTACTCCCAATCTGTGGGAGCTGCCCATCTGTCAGAGACTCAGACTGTCAGGCAAGCTGGTGAGGGGCCTACAGGCAAGGGAGGCTTCTCTGACAGGGGAGTCCTTCACTGTCAGCAGCTTCGCCTCAGTGGGTTAATAAAGCCATCCATCACATGCTCCATGCCAGGTATCTAAATGCCTGCTTAATACCACCCTGGGGATTGAGTCTGCATTGGGGATGCTCACCCGGCCAGGGTACAGGGGTGGGAGGAACTTGATCTGGGGGTTTGCTGATGTCCAGATGTGAACCCAATCCAGGGTCTCCCTTAGCCCAGCTGGCTCAAATCTCTGCAAGAGTAAGGTCTACAGTCTGACAACACAGTACACAATTAGAACAGAGACACCGGAAGTGCTTCTGGTTGGTGTATTTCATTGATCTATAGACATCTTGTTAAGTAAGTACTTACTATGTGCACTTTATCACATGAACTCACTACAAACTACTCTCCCCACTGTGCAGATGGAAAGACTGAGGTCAGGAGCTCTGAACCATGTGTGATCACGGAGCCAGGGAATACAGGACCACCAGACTCTGGCACGCCAGTTGCTCTTTGCTGTGATGTCTTGCCTGGTTCCCGGGCCAGGTGCTTTCACAGTTATAAAAATTTCTGAGCTGTGAGATTCAGGGGGAAGCTCACAGTGGTAACGTGAGCTGTACAAGGACACACAGCCAGGAGGCTCAGAGGGGGACTCAGTCCAGGTCAGAGTGACCCCAAATCTGTGTTGTTATTACTATTTTCTGGCAGAATAGTATTTTTTCAACACTCTTCTGCCACAAACTGTCCTTCTTAAAAAATAAAATCTGATGTGGGACCCTGATGTAAAGAGCAGGCAGGAGGGTTAAGCTGTTCTGATAAGCCTGCCTCTTTACTGCCTCAGATGTGATGGTCTAAACACAGCTCACCTATGACCTCTTGCAGTTTTGAGAGTCAAGAGCTCAGACGGGTGGAGCACAGATGGGTAGCTTCTACACTGATGCATCTTGGGAAACGTTAAAGGTTGCAGCCGACATCTGAAGGGTCAGACTCACAGCTCCGGTGGCCCCAGCTGACTGAGGGGTGGGAGGGCAGTTCCTCCCATGTGGTCTCTGTGGGAGCCAGTTTGGGTTTCCTAACTGTGTTAGTGATTAGGGTCCAATGGTGCTCTTAAAAAGCCACAGGACCCTTTACGATGCTGGAAGTGAGGCAACATCACTTCCTGTTAAGTTTAGGACAGGAAATAGACGAAAGTGGGGGTGTGGTACTGGAAATATTGCTGGGCTAAGAATGAGCCTAACTGGCCAAGGAACCCCAAGAGCTTCTTGTTACATTCTGGTCATCTTGGTTTATAACCCTCCATCCCTTCACTCTGTCTTTCGCTCTGTTGTGGGAGAAGACGCTTCTAAATCTGTCCCCCTTTCCCTCCTGGTAGCGCCCCCTGTTGGACAGCTCAAAAATAGCCCCTCTCTGTCCTTCCTTCAGAGAACTCGTAGGTCCAATCCATCTTCTTCCTTTCATTTACTTTTTGAACAGCCGCTGTATTAGTTGGGATAATTCTGTCAACGTATGCCTTTTATGCCCAGAACGTGCCTGGTAAATTTGTTGAAGAATACCCCAGGCTAACACATCATTACACCCCCAAACTCATCTATCTTTTTATTCCGGATTAATTCTTTTTCTCCCTCTCTCTTCACCTCCTCCATAAATCCTGGTGCACTTAATTAATTTCAGTTCCACTGTAAGGTCCATAATACAGAATTGTTCAAGCAAACACAAAATTAATTATTCTATTTACAGCCTTCTCATTGAGAGGAGCATTTCATCTTTCATAATTACATTTTGGAACGTCCAATTATGAATGCAGGCGCCTGCTGTTTTGCATACGGGATGGTCCCTGAGTGTCCAGGAGGTAGGGGAGTTGGGCTGCTGGCTTCTTGTACTTTATGATGCTGACACAGACACTGTTGGCTTGACCCATGAAGGATCTTATATGGAGATATTGAGGTAGGGGCAAGATGGCAAAGTGATTCAGAGCCTGGAGACAGAGGTGAAGGAAGCTGGAGGAGGTAGAGATGGAAGAAAGCAGAGGATGTGCCAACTTAATTGGGATCTATTGCAGCACCATGAGTCTCAGGCGGGAAGAAGCAGATCTTTCATTTGCCAGGTTGCTGGGGAAGATGTTTGGGTTTTCTGCAAGCCAGGGACACGGGCACTCAGAGCTATTCTCCTACCTAACTGCCCAGACCCCAGGAGTGAACCCTGGAGGCCTGCCTTCCCCTCCTCTCCACCTCTTGATCACAGAGGACCACTTGGTGGCCTGAGTCTTACCAAGCCATTGGGCTCTCAGCCAAGGACATTTTGAGCAGGGTGGGGGAGCTACTCTCTCTGCTCCCTGGGGGCTACTCCTTGGCCTTTCAATGGTTATAGGACAGCTATGCCTCTTAGATGGGAGTGACAAAGCCATCTGGCCTCCATTTAGGACACTGCTCTAAACACCCAGGCTAGCCCAAGGGCAGTCCCCTTGAGCAGTGAGGTGCGTGCTTCATGGAATCCTAAGATCAAAGTCCCGATCAATGGTTTAAGAAGGAGCATCAGTGTTCATTTGAGCCACACAGACATGAAACTCAGCATGCTTGCTTAAAAACAGGTAGAACAATTCATTAGAACATTTATTAAGTAGTATGCTGTGGCATATGCCTGTAATTCCAGCACTCAGAGGCTGAGGCAGGAGGATTTTAAGTTCATGACAACCCTGGACACCTTAGTGAGACCACCTTATAAAATAAAACAAGACTGAAGTTTGGTAAAAAGCAAAGTCCATTTCTTAGAGTGGCTATATTCCTCGGACCCTCGGTGGCAGAGGAATGACTCTGTCTTCCTACGTTGTCTCTCTTGCTCAGAAAGAATGAGCCTTCCCTTAGCACAGGGTGCCTCCCTTCCTCTAAAACATCCAACTGAGTTCTGGCTACATGCTGAGCTTTACAGAGGGTATCATGTACAGGTAACTTTCATATATTGCTTATTTTATATTCACAGCTGCTTTGTAGCATTTGGGGTTGGATTCTTGACACCTGGGACTCTCACTTCAGACGAGTCTATGCAGGTGGACATGAAGAAAGCTCAATTGCCAGGTGTGGGTGGGCTCTGAGAGTTCGGGTAAATTGTTGATGTAGGATTTACTCTGACCCTCTGCACTTACTAACTGGCTTACCTAAACTCTCTCCGCCTCAGCTCCCTCATGTGTTATATTGGGGAAACACTACCCACCCGGCTATGTGAGGTGTCAAAGGGATTACGTGTGTAAAACTGGCTCACACAGGGTAGGTGGGCATTAAAAGGTCATGCCTCAGTTTCCCTATCTGTCTCAGGCAAGAGGTATTTTGGAAAGGAAGCTTCTGGCTCAGTTCACAAAGGCTGGTGTCTGGGGAGTGTGAGACCCTCAGGAGCAGGGCAGCAGCTAATATGAAGTGTAGGGAAGACTTTGAGCACCCGCCGTCCCTCCATTTGTACCTCTGTCATGTTTCTCATGATTAACATCTCCCAAAGTTCCCAGTACACTTGGAATGAACATGAGCCTGTACAGAGAACCATAAGACCAAGTGATCCCATCTCCAGCTCTGCCTGTAGTTGGCTGTGCTTCAGTGCCCTCTTCAGGAAACCTCTGACCCTCTCCATGCTTCAGCTCTTAGCCCAGTTCTCCTTGCAGTGCTCGCCTAAGAGTTGTCTTCACACCTCTGATCACTACCTGTAATCTCATGCTTTCGTGTTTATTGTCTGTCACAAAACATTGGCCAGCAGGGTGGAAGGCATGCCTGTCTTGCTCCATTCTTTATCCTCATTGCATGGTATGGATACAATAAGTGGTGTGTGTCTGTGTGTGTGTGGTGGGTGGGTGTGTATGTGTGTTATGGTTTGTGTATGCTTGGCCCAGGGAGTGGCACTGTTAGGAGGCATGGCCTTGTTGAAGTAGGTGTGTCACTGTGGGTGTGGGCTAAAACACTCTCATCCTAGCTGCTCTTCCACTAGCAGCCTTCAGATGAAGATGAACTCTCAAGCTCCTCCTGCACCATGCCTGCCTGGATGCTTCCATGTTCCTGCCTTGATGATAATGGGCTGAACTTCTAAACCTGTAAACCAGCCCCAATTAAATGTTGTCCTTCTTAAGAGTTGCCTTGGTCATGGTGTCTGTTCATAGCAGTAAAACCCTAACTAAACAGTGTGTGTATGCACGCGCATATATGCATACATACCTGTGTGTACCTGAAGGCCAGAGAAAGAATTGGGCCATCTTCTTAGCTTGTTGGCTTCAGACAGTCTTTCACTGAATCCAAAGCTTCCTTCTCAAAGTGCTGGGGTTATAGGCTCACATGGCCATGCTGGCTTTTATGTGGGATCAAAACTCAGTCTTCATGCTTGTGAAGAAAAGGTTCTCACTCACTGGCACATTTTTCCAGATCATATATATTTTTTTAAGGGGGTACACTATCTCTAAATTCTCAATGGGACTCAGCAAGCCTGAGGTGATGACTTTGGACTGTCCTCCCTTGTGATTAGGTGTAGAGGAAATGGGCCAGGCTTAATTTTTTTTTTTTTTTTTTTGAGCCAGTGTTCTAATGTTGAGAAGCCTTCTTCCAGCAGAACCGACCCTTGAGATAGGGGAGAGCCATTGATTCCTCTCACAAGTGATTTTCCTCAGACCTGCCAACACTGAATAATTACTTGCCTTGTAGGCCAAGAATGTCTTCCTGGTGTTCTACCTGGTAAGTTTGTTTTGTTTGTTAATTAGCTATTAATTGTAAGGGCTTCTGGGAATTGGAGGTAAAAAAAGGAGGCCCCAGGGGTGGGCCAGGGGTCTAGGGCAAGCAGGGACCTCAGATTAGAATGAGGACGACCTCGCTGGGCACTGGGTTAATTCATTTGAAATGGTGTCACATTCAGAGACTCCATCAGTTCTTGGGATGGTGAGCGATTTTGTTAATTAAGCCCTGTAAACACTACAGCTTAATTTCCAGTAGTGAAGCTGCGGTGGGTGGGGTGAGAGCTGTAGCCACCACAGGCCAATTGTAGCGGGAGCTGTCCTTGAAGGAGTAAGTTACAGACAGGCTTGGGGAAGCTGAGAGGAAGGGGAGTGGATCAGAAGTAGGAACTTGACTGTGGGGTTGACTCTTTCTACCCCCCTCTCTCCCTTTGCTTCTTTGCTGCCTCTCCATTAGGCTCTGCCCCGGGACTATCCCAGCTTGATGAGAAGATTATGCCTGTAACTTGAAAGGGTTTCTGGGAGCTCACTCCATCCTCCAAGAGGCTCAAGCCCGAAGCTTCCATCACTGACGTCTCTCGTCTTCTGGTTTGCCTCCCCAACATTGTACTATCAACGTTCACAAATGTAAGACTTATTGTGTCTTTCAGCACTTTGTCCCTCGGCTTTGCTGGTACCTCTAGTCTTCTCAGGGCCCCGCCCCCTAATACACCACTGTTCTGTAAGACCCCGCCCATCATCTTGTGAGTCTCCCTGCTGCCTTTCTTGGCCCTGTAATTCTTTTTCCACTCAACATCTGGCCTGATCTTTCCCAAGTGTACATGCAATCACACCACTTCCCTGCTTGACGTTCGTCTGGCTCTTCTCCTTCTCTAGATAAAGACAACAATCCTGTCCAAGATCTGTAAGACCCCCGTTGGCCTAATGCCCCCGCCTCCCTTACCACTCTCGATTGCTACAGGGCTTTTTTTTTTTTTTTTTGTCGCCCTTCCACTAGGAACAGTTCCTATGTGTCTGCATCTATGGTGGCACGATTTATTCCCTGCAAGGCTGCTGCTGAGGTACATAGTAAGTGGAAATTTGCACTGTTTCCGCCAGTCACCTAACCCAGTTCACCAGGTTATACTAACCAGTCCTTTACTGGGTAACTTTGTTGGTTATTTGTCTTCCAGAGCGGGCAATACCAGCACTGAGATTCCCCCAGGCGACGTGCTACAGCCAATCAGGCTAAGGAGACTGGATCCTCAGTTCTGAACTTGGCTTGGACCATGGTTCTACAACATCCCTTTCATCCTCGAATGGTTCATTCCAGCCCTGTGTGCCTTTGCTTCCTCATCGGTCAAATGGGCATAGCGATAGTACCTGTTTCATAGGGGATCTGGGGGATTAAATGAAATAACAAAGTTTAAAAGAAAACAACCTTCGCTTGCTGTTTTTATCACTTTCAACCCTACCTCTCCTGATATCACCTAACCATCATTGAGTAATTCCTTCTTCCTGATTCTTCTGCTGTTTGGCTTTTTCCTCCTTCATTTCTTTGATGACCATGAGGAAAAACAAAGGCAGCTATTTATGGAGGACATGTTGCATGCTGGGCTCACTCATACATGTTATCCCATGAATCCTCTTCACATAAGGTGTTTACATTCTCTCTGCACCCCACAATTTTCTCCATTCACAGATATAGAAAGTATCAGAAACTAAGGGCTGAGGACTGCCTACTCCCCAAGCTAATTAATAACCCAGACATGCTAAGAATCCCAGTCTGTCTTAATCCCAAAGACTAGCCGATGGAGGAGGAATAAGGAACTGTTTGGGTGGAGGGTCTGTGAAGAAGAGGTGACCATGAATAAACTTTATTTTTGTATAAGCATCTGCTCTAGTATTGTTTATGGTCATTCTAAAGGATATTTCAATTTTCTCCTTAGTTTAAACAATTTTTTAATTGTTCTTTGAGTCTTGTTTAAAGGGCCAGAAGCCCTAGTGAATTATCCTAGCCTCCGTTGACAATGTCTTCCTCATCTTCCTTCCCTCTAGCAGATTTTGGTATTTCCCTGTATTCCACTAACACATGTTTGCATAGTCCTTGCCAGTTTTTAGATTGAGATATTAAGTTATGGAGGACAAGCCTTCCCTTCTCTCCTTTCCTTTTCTTTTCCCTCTTCCCCTTTCCCTCCTCCCCTTCCTCCTCTTCCTTCACTCCTCCCCTTCTTCCTCCTCCCCTTCACTCCTCCCCTTCCCTTCTCCTTTTCCCTCCTCCTTTCCTTCTTTCTTCTTTCACTCTTTCTCTTTTTCTTATTTTTTATTTGTTGTTGTTACTGATGTTGTTGTTGTTGTTGGTGTGTGTGTGTGTGTGTGTGTGTGTGAGTGTGTATACTTATAAGTGCCTGTTCATGCTAAAGAAGTCAGAGAGGACATCACATGTTGTCATCTATCCCGCTTATCTCTCTATTTCTTGAGGTAGGTTCTCTCCTGAACTTGGGGACTTACGTCTCTCAGCTAAGCTTTAAGTGAACAAGCCCCAGTGATCCTTCTGTCTTTGCCTCTCCCCTATCTCCAGAACTGAGATTACAGGAGGGTCACCTGTCTGTACATTGGTGCTACGATCTGAACTCTGGTTCTTATGACAGTAAATAGAGTGCTCTTAACCTTTGAGCCATCTCATCAGACCCTATACGTCTATGCCTATGTCCATTTATATTTATATTTTTATTTTTATATTTGTATTAGTTTGGGACAGGTAGCTACTCATCAGACCCTATACGTCTATGCCTATGTCCATTTATATTTTTATTTTTATATTTGTATTAGTTTGGGGACAGGGTAGCTACTCATCAGACCCTATACGTCTATGCCTATGTCCATTTATATTTATATTTTTATTTTTATTTGTATTAGTTTGGGGACAGGGTAGCTAACATTCTGTGGCCCAGGCTGATCTGGAAGTGACTCTGGAACAGGTTAGCCTTGAACTCATGGATGATTCTCCTACCTCAGCCTCTCAAATGCTGAAATTGGTGGCACAAGTCATCACACCCTGTACTCTTAACTTTCTTATCTTACCTGTCTCCCCTATGCACATACAGCCTTTTCATACACCTCTATCTGCCATAGTAATTATATCATAATTTTGTTAAGACCAAGACTTTACAATCACATTATTATGGCTCTGTAAACATTCCTCATACTGAGCCAGGTGGAAAGCCATGATTCTTTTCTTGTGCAGCTTGCGATTTCCTTGCAGTTAATATTTACACTTTGAGTTCTTTTTCTTTTTAAAGCACAGACATGTATGTGCATACGGTATACACACACATATGCTTGTTTGCATGTGTGTGTTTGCACATGCATATGTGTGTGGATGCCAGAGATTGATATTGGTATCTTCCTTGATCATTCTTCACTTTATTGATTGAGACAGGGTCTTTCATTTGAACCAGAGCTTGCTGATTTGTCCAACCCAGCTCATTCCAGACATCTTTTGTGACAAATGGGCCATCATACCTACCTAGCTGCTAGGAATCTGTGGTAGCTGGTCCCAATGCTGTGTAGCAATCCTTACCCATTGAGCCATCTTCCACCTCTGTGCTTGGGTTTAAAAGCATACTTCGTTTCACTAAGTGCTTATCATTGGTTCAGCCCTACACTCCTTGCTGGATGTGCAAGATACCCGTGAAGGCACTCACAAACGGCAGTTAGCCTGTCAATCTCGTCTTGGGGACTGGCCCTTCCAGGGCTGTGACTTGTTCTGTTCTGCCCTGGTGACCCAAGATGCATGCACAGTTGTCTTCCTTAGTTCTTCTATGATCTTGGGGTTCTGTCACTTAGCCCTGGGTTGGATTTCTCATTTTCTGAATCTCCCTCTGTCTCTAACTGTGGATTAAGAAGAGACATGTACGGGGTAGAGAATCAGAAAACTTCTCACATCTGAAAGCATTCTTAAGAATTTTATTCTTACAGTTGATCCATTGTTTGGACTTTAGTTTTCTTAATATATTTAAATTTATGCTCTTGAAATCAGCTTTCTTATTTTTGCTAATTCTTGTCTCTTGACACTCTGACCTGCAGAGTCCCCTATCACTTTTAATGAGGATGACTTCTGTTGACAATGGAATATTCCAGAAACAATGGCTAAGAAGGACAGGTGGCACCTGCTGACACATCATGAAAACATGCAAGCAATTTTGGAGAGATTTCATGGTGAAAAACTGAAGCATCTCACCAACAGCTAGCACCAGTTCTACCTATGTGAGTGAAAAATCTTAAAAGTGGGATGTTTAGGTCCAGCCACCCCTCAGATGACTGGCTAATACTTTGATTATATATAGCTGCCAGCCAGTCCATATCTGAATGCCTGTTCCACAAACACTGTATAAGAAGAGGTGGTTGTTTCTTGCTGCTTTAAGCTGCTGTTTTGGGTTGATTTGTTCAGCAGCAATAGATACTAATACAAATAAATGCCTTGTCTGGTTTTAGATCCTTTACTGGATATCCATTCTCTCCCTGTCCTCTCCCTCTCCCTCCTCTCAGCTTGTAGGATCTTCTGTTTGTGCCCAAGGTTCTATAATTTCCCCTAATACTTCATTATAATATGCCCTGTGTGAGACTATTCCTGTCTGTGTTATAAATCATCTCAATGAAAAGGGAGAGGAATTGGAAATATTGGTGAGCCTGCAGGGATGGAGAATAACCTAGATCTTCAGATGAATCCACCTAGAGTAGGCAGGGAGGTGGACTAAGAAAATTCCACTTTTTTTTTTCTTTATCCACAGGATAGTAGATCCCCATGTCTCTGGCCTGGGGGCAGGGCAGTACCCTCAGTTAAGGTCTTTGGGTGGCCATCCGTGCTTCCCTTTCTGGTGTATCTGCCTAGTAGGGGTGGGCACATGTGGTGACTGTCAGGAAGAGTTATCTCCAGACAGGCTCTTGGACTGCCTGCTTTCTCCTGTGCCGGCCCCTCCTAATTCATTTTCCGCCTTTAATGTACTGTTGTGGAGCTTCCTCTCCCATTAGGGCCTGTAATGTGCACCGATTCCCTTCAGCTTGACTGCCCTTAATAGGCAGCGTAAATAGAATTTAGTGTGGCGTGCACTAACATCTCTATCCATTGTCCAGAGATTAAATACTTGCCACTGATGGTTCATGCATCATCAGCCTCAAGCCCAGCTTCATAGCTCCCAACCGAAGGAGGATATTAAATTAATTTTCAGGTTGCTTTAGCAAAACCTGACAACGAAAACAACAACAACAACAAAACCTTCCTGGGATAAGAAAGGGGAGGGATCTAATATATTTACTCTATCAATCAAGGACGTGGGGGAGGGCTTAGGGACCAGGAAGAGCTCTTCCCACTATGGGCTGGGTTGCCTGCAGGATCACACTGCTCCACCACCTAATTCCATCCTAGTTCCCTGGCCTTGGTCCAGGCTCAGCACTTCTTTCAGCCTCAGCTCCACTCTCCAGACTAAGGAGTAAAGTCATGGATAGGGAATGGGATTCGAGGACTGTGGGACTCGGGTCTAAATTACAGGGGCCACTTCATCCTTCTTAGGGGCATAGCCAAAAGGCAACAGTGAAACACCCACCCCTATCATCCTAAAGAGGGCCCTGAAACCTCCTATTGGGCTACTGGGTTCCTTTGGTATCCCTTCTTACTGGGACCCTGCCTGAGTGGATGCTAAAGTCTGAGCTTTGTAACCTGAGCAACAAGACCACAGAGTAAAGGTCAGTGCAGGCCTCATTCTGGGAGTCTGGTTGGGGAAATTACTGGTTTTGGTTTTTAGCACCAGGCTTTGGTTTGTGACATTGGCTGTAGTATTGTTGGAAGACAGACTTGCAAACAGACACGAATGACCCAGATAGGAGGATCTGGAATGCCAAGCTGCAAGCTTTTCTCTGATTTGGCAGATCACTTTGGGTATGGGGTGGGGGGTGGGTGGACAGTGACCTCTGAGTTTAACCTTCAAGAATAAGGTTATCTGGTAAGAGGGAGGGGAAGGCAGAGGGTTTGGCGGTACCTGCATGGTGTTGCCAGGGAGCTAGGGTGTTCAGAGAAGCTGGAGAACATGAGCGTCTGGTAGGAAGGCAAGCTTGGTGTTGGCGGCAACAGGAAGCCATGGAGGGTCTTTCAGTGGGAGGGAGCTGTGCATGGTCAGGCTGTTCTTTGTGGAGCTCATTCTGAGGCAACGTGAACGTATCTTTTAGGGGTGGAGGGCTGGAGGCAGGAGCACAATGGGGAAGCCAGTGAATGAATCCATGTGAGACAGGGCTCAGGGATTGTGCTACCAGCAAGGACCTAAAAGGATGAGTCCCAATCCTGGCTCACAGGTCTCTGAACTAAGGGCCCCTCTCTCCTTTGTGTTCTGGCCACACCCAGGAGCCACAAAGCTGGACCCTTGTGAGGCCATGGGCACAGAGAAAGAAGAAACCTCTGTTCCAAGGGCTTACATTTCCAGAAACAAAGTTCAGGACCAAAGGAGGAAAGTAGCGGTGGATTCATGCACTTGGACAGAGTTGGGAAGGAAGGAATCTACCTTCAGCCTGTGAATGCACCAAAGCGAAGAGTTGATCTCCCAGCAGGTTAGGGTGGGGATGGTGGGCTCAGCACATGTCACTACTTTCTAAGCTATTGCCCTGGTAGATGACAATCAATCAATCAATCAATCAATCAAGTCACTTTTCTGGGAGAAGGAAGGATGGGTACAAAGCCACTAGAGGTATTTTTGGCCCAGATTGTGTATGGGTACTCACGTGGATAGTCTGATTTTTCTTGTTAAAGGTCATGAGCCTGCCCATTCCTTTATAAACTCCAAGCCAGCCAGGGTCTCCTTTCTTCCCAGGTTTGAACAGACAGAGCCTTTTTGTTTGTTTGTTTCTTCCAGATCTTAGCAGATGTTTCTGGTGGGCTTTGAAGGCAAGATAAGAGGAAGGAAGGGAGGAGAGACCTCAACAATGGCCCAAGACTCCACTATGGGCTGCAGCTCCTGTCTGATATACTCTACCAGTGACCTCCGCTCCTGCTGGTTTATTAATAGCTTTTAACACGATCATTTGGATTCACTGAAAATGGGAGCGATGCTAATATGCCCTTAGATTTCACTCCTTTTTTATTTAAAAAAGATGCTAAAAGCATTTATCGAGTAGTTCCTGGGGGAAAGAAATTAAAAGGTCTCCCCTCTGGCCACAGGGATGGTGTGGTCTCCTGCCAACACCCCACACAGGGGTTCTCATGGTTCATTAGAATGATTTAAGGTGTCCAGGTGACCCATTACAAAGCCATCAGTGGGGGGTGCTCAGAGACACACTCTGCTCATTGGATGGGTGAAGATGGAGGATGGTGGGCAGCGGGAAGGTGTTTCAGCTGATGGTCCCTCACTGAGCCTTCTGTGCCTGGAAGTAACTGTAGTGTGAGTACTACTGAGGAAATGAATGGACCCTCCATTGCTTACTGTTGGAATCAACAGTCATAAGGACACAGGTCTCTTGAGCCTCTTCTAGGGGCAGTATCCACACCTTGGCCAAAGAAGATAGATATATAAGCAGTTGGCTTCTCCATCTTTCTGAGTCCCATCCAGGTCCCTCCCTTTGGTTAATTGGAGGCATGGCTGGAGATCAGAGAGTAGGAGAGAGAGGTTGGAGTATTTCTTTAGATCCCCTCTGCTTGGCTTTGTACCAGTTCTAGCAGGCATTGTCCCTGTAGAACCTGGTACCCTGCTGAAAAGTCTGTCCCCATCCCTTCATTAATCCCTAAACATGGTCATTACTTCCAACCAGGGCTAGTTTGGGTGCACTTCCTATGCTGGTGTTTCCTTTCTTGACGCTGGTTGCCTCTGCAAATACTTTCTTTGTTAAAGATGCCTTCCTGCTTTGTTCCACAGACTTGGTTCTAAGTTTTTACCCTGTCCTACCAGGCACCTCCAGAACCACTTTTTGAACATTTATTTTCCCAGACAACTTCTTTTTGTAATTCCAGTCAATGGGCCTGATCTAGCATGATCTCCAAGGAGCACATCTTCTAATTGCACCTCCTTTCAGAGGACGGGAGCACACTTGAATAAGCTTTCTGCACAGCTCCACAGGTCACCAGCCATAGCACTGTCAGAAAAGTACAGGGCTTTTGAGGAGGATGTCTTGAGGCCAACCCTGGGCTTCAGCATAGGAGCTGCTGGTTAGCAGCCAAATGGACCCAGCCCAGGCTGTGCAAGAACATTTGTGTGTACCCATGCTAATGAACATCCTTGTGTGAACCTGGCTAGTCACCAAAGAAACCTTTCTAGACTCAGCCTGCTCTTCCAGGGAAGGCCAGTCTCTTTAGGATTCATCATCTCAGAGCTTATCCCACTCTGGCTGGAGTAAAGCAGATGTTAAGCACACACCTTGGACTGAGGGGCTCTCCCCTAGAAGCATCTGGAGGCTGGTCAATAAGAACATCTCCCTGATGTGCCAGCATCTAGAGGAACATGTTCACTTGGATTTGGGTACTGGCTACTTTTAACTTGGTCTTCTCAGGTCCTCAGTATCTTCATCTATAATAGGATCAAGATCCTCTAAGAGTCCTAAGACTTTGTTTTTTTAGGGAGGAAGACTAAGTTTCACAACCTTGGATGGTTAGCATGTTAGCCTGGATAATTCTTAGTTCTGGGGATTGTCCTGTCAGTTTGGGGCATTTAGCAGGTTTGCTTGCCTATACTCACCAGAAGATATCCACTAGCACCCCATCCTAGTTTTGATCATAAAACACAACTCCTGACCTTGCCAAATACCTCCAGGAAGCAAAATGACCTTGATGAAGCTGTGGTTTGAAGTAATAACTAAGGCTCATGTGTGTCTGGCCACAGATTTCCCAGGATTCTTAGTGGACAAACTTGGACTTGATCCTGCTCATCCTTGATCTGAGGCTTGCGGCACAGTTGTGTACTGTCCTTTAAGCCTTTATTGCTACAGTGCTTGGCCTTTCCTGTATTCAGTGTCAGTTAAAGCTGGCATCTGAAACCTGGATTCTGAATCTGACTGTAGGATGAGAAAGGGGTCAATATGGGACAGGGGCAGGGCTGGTGTATGCAGGATCTTGAGAAGAGGGAGTTCTTGGAAGGGGGAAAACTTTGAAGGAAGGCATTGGATCTTAGGTGACCAGGATGGATCTCTTGCTGTACCCTTGGGTGAGCTGCTAACCCTTTGTGTCTTGATCTTCTCATTCTTACAATGGGAGGAGACTTGCTACCTAACTCATAGGATTCTTAGATCAACCAGAATCCTGGTGGGAAACAAATAACACAATCAATAGGTTTTTGTGCAAAGGTCGTCAGAGAAATTAATCACATGGTCAGGGCAGGATTAAAGGAGCAGTAAGGGACTGAGGCATACCTGGGCTCTGAACAGCAGAAAACATTAGACAAGTTGGAGGGGCTAAGGGTAGGGCTAGAGGACAGGAAGTTGCTTCCTGCTAGAGGCAAATGAGAATTGGGGTCTTGAAGTCCCTTGTCCTTACTTACTTGGGTCTGTAGCCATGTAGGATACAGTCACAGCTGGGTCATGTTAGGAGGTCTCATGCATGCTTCCTGTTCTCTAGAACCCAACAGCAGCTGGGGCCAGGGAGTCAAGGAAGTGTAGCTCCTGCCTGGCAGGTGACAGAGAAGGTTAGAGAAATGATCTGGGAAAGGATGGACAAGTGACAGCCACTAGCACAGTTAGGGGAATAAATGAATGGACATTTGCCAAGTACACAGGCAGAGCTTTTACATAGTATTGATGAATGAAACCAGGCTAGCCTCTGGGGTGGGGTGGGACAAGGCATGCCAAATAAACCTCTGCAAACATTACCTGTGGGAGGCTGCTCTTTCTGGAGCTTGGGAGTACTGGCCTGGGCTGCCTATGACTTAGTTCTACTGTGAAACTTGTGCCACGCTGGTCTTACCTCACAGATGACCTTTAACTGGGCCTCCTTGACCTGGCTGTGTGCTGTTATCAGTGACACTCATGGCTCTGCATCCCCTAATCCTACATCCTATGACCTTGACCATTGACCAGAGGTAAAGGTCCTTAATTCCCTGCTAGGGGAAGGTTGGTCCAGCCCTGTCCAGCCCTTAGAGTCCAGTTGGTATTGAACTGTCCACATGCAGACAAGGGAGCCTTCCTTTGCTTTTGAGGATAAATGGAGTGATGAGTTCTGTCACAGGGACATGGACTTCCAGCTGCCTTTAGAGGGGTCCATCAGGAGACCCAGGGCCAGAGGGTTTACCTTAGTTGCACTGTGACTTGGTTAACTTGGTCAGAGGCCTTCTGATTGGTTTTGACATAGGCTCTGGGTGAGCTTTGGGTTGAGGAACTGAACCTCTAGGACTAATACAGAAATGGTGGATTGTAGAGTCTCTCCTGCCCTGTCCGTGGCTGGTGTCCAGTAAGCCCAAAGCAGCCCAGGACCCCTCCTAGCTCCAGTATGTCTTGAAGTTGGCAGGACAACAGGGATATAGTGTTTGTTTAGACCTTTTGAATCACTGTTTTGCTTCAGTACATCCCTAACTGTCATATGGGGCACATTTTTCAGTAAACAATGGCTTTATCTTTAATTCAACTAATAGATTCGTGTGTGTGTGTGTGTGTGTGGTGTGTGTGTGTGTATAAAGAGTCTTTCTCCCTCCTTTTAATTCTAATTCTAAGCTGGAGCTCCTCCTTAGCACCCGCCCTGAGCCCTCCTTCATGGCCCCCGAAGCAGTGGTCTCCATATTATTCTTGTCCTTCCATGCTTCACTCATGAGAGGACTCTAGGGTCCACACCCAAACACTTCTGGTTGGAGGCTATTTCAGATCCAAGACCCACCCTGGGTCAGGTGAGCGGAATCCTTGTTCCTACTGACCTTTGCTGGGTTACAGGCAGATAGGTATGAGAAGTGTGGCCAAACTATGGCTGGGACAGCACAGAGGACCTTCCATACTGCAGCATCACTGGTGGGATCACTATCTGAATCGAGCATGTTCAAACCCTACCATAACAGTTATCTTAACCCATCTCATCTCCAAGTGGCCTACGGAACTGGCACTGAATGAATCTCTTTGTAGATGAGGGAACCAAGGCACAGAGAGGTCAATGGGTGGCCATTGTCACACAGCTACTGTGGCGGTAGAGCTGGGATCTAAGTAAGGTCCAGTCTGACTGATCCCAGGGCTGTGCTTTCCAACAATTCTGTCTTCCCTTCAGGGTCCTGACTTCTCATATCTGGGGGATGACATCAGGCCTGGGTCGCTGCATGGAGGAGACTGCAGCAGCTCGGGAAGGAGGCTGGCTTGGGAGTGTTTGCCACACGCCCCTCCCCCCACGCCCACCCCATGCAGCTGTGGAATGAGCCACATCTGTTACCACCACATGTTGCTCAGTGCTACGCAGATGTAAAGTCTCAATTTTTCTAATTAGCAGCAACACGAAGTCTATCTTAATTTTCTCTTCCCCTCCCTCTAATAAACGTGATATTAACAAGGTTACACGTCTGCGTTTGTTGCTGGCTGTAATTGAATCAGGTTGCAGATTTGATTAGTGGGTGTGGGGAGCTGGGGTCTGGTCAGGCTGAAGGGCTGAGTGGAGGGAGGAGCTGGGTACCTGACATGGGTAGGTCTTGGGATGGAGAAGGGGAAAAAGGAAGTGAGAGGGGAGAAAATGAGGGAGAGAGAGACAGAGAGATACAGAGAGACAGAGGAGACAGAGAGAGGCACAGAGACAGAGACAGAGACCACCAGCAAGATACAAAGAGAATGAGGAAGAATAGACCCAGGTGTCAAGAAGGATGCCTCAGAGCAGCCAGTGCTGAGACCTTCCTACCTGAGGAAGTCCCTGCATCCCACCTTCTTTCCCAGGGCTCATGGAGGGAGGAGGACAGGCATCTAATTCCCAGTTTGCATTGTACTGCTGAGGGTTGAGCTTTGACTCTTGGTGGTCAAGGCTTGGCCAACCTCCACTCTGGGCCTCAATTTTTCCGTGTATAAAAAGTCATCTTTAAGTCCCACTGGAAGTCTGAGATTCTTTGGAGTAACCCTGGTTCTCATTCACTAGAACAGGGAAACAGGAAATGAATAACTTAAAAGGGACTCTTAGTTAACAAAGTCTCAGTGTTTGAGATCAGTTGACAGGTCCCCAGGAGCAGCCTGTACCACACAGGGTGGAGCTTGTAAACTGGTGTCTAAGGTGACTCCTTGCCTCTAAGGTCCAGTGGGGCTCCAGGCCTCCAAAGTACAGGATTCCTGGTTCATCCAGGGTATTGCTGGACATTCCTCCTCCTCCATTGGCTCCCTGACAGATAAGCTCCAAGCTCCAAGCTGCGGTGTCTGTGCTCACTGCTGTATCCTTCCCTTGTCTCTCACTCCCAGGGCCCGGCACACTGAGGGGTTTCCACACCTCCGTACCTTTGCTTCTGGAGTTCCCACCGCCTAGAAGGCCCTCCCACACTCTCTACCTCTTCCTCTGATAGAACTTAACTCAGGCATTGTCACTTCCTGGGAGGGTCTCCCACAACTGAGGAGTTGGTTCGTCCTGTGTGTGACTGTGTTCTCCTCGTTTCCATATCGTGCAATAATATGAGTGTTCCCGTCGATCAGACCTCACTGGCACCTGGCACCTGTTTGCTCGAGTGTGTGAGTGCAGTCATGCCCAGGTGTGTGCACGCACAAATGACGGCTGTCAGAAGTGCTGTGGTAGCTGCAACCCTGTACCAGCACTGCGTTCCTGCTGTGACAATTTCTCCCGCTGATGACTCCATCCCCAGGGCCTTGGGAGCACTGAGAAGCTTCTGTCAAGGGGCAGTGGCTTTTCCCCCCTTGCTTAAATGAGATATGAATAATTGATTCAGCTCCTGAATAATTAATCAGATATTCAATAAGGAAAGTAATTGTTTGGCGCATCCCCCATGGATGGCCTGGCTCAGCCGCCACCCCAAGCAGGCTAAGGTGGCTTGTGGGGGTTAGGGGCCCAAAGAGCTCAGTGCCAGCTGGGGGAGGTCACCTTGCCTGACACTCTGGCACACCTATCTAGCTCACTGTCCCAGGGGAAGACAGTGTTTGTGTTCATAGCCCACCAAGACTTTGGGTCTGATGGTCATCTTATCAATTGCTGACCTTTTCCAGTTCTGAGCTGGCTCCTTTGTGCTGTGATAAGTGGCACTCTCTGAACATTATCTCTCCAAGGTATACTCTGTCACCTGTGCCCTCCTCTCTATCATCAAATCCCCACCTTCCCCACTGGAGAGGCTTGGGGTTGTTGCCCACTTTCTGTCCTGAAGAGCATGGCAGAGGGACATAGGTGGCTAGCCTAGTGCTCTCTGGGCTGTATCTGTATAATTATCCTGAAGAAGAACCTCTCAAAGGGTCTTCTTATAGGTTCTTGGAATGACTTCTCCACAACGTTCAGGGACTGTGGCTTAGGAAAAGCTGAAGAACCCTCTTTCTGACAGCTGGGAAAGGAAGATTATAAGTTTCCAGACAGAGACAGAAGCCATATAACAAGCAGAATGCTGTTATATGTGCTGTAAGAGAGTGGAATGCAAGACTCTGGAGAGAAAACAGCCTGCTGGGCTTCTGTGTGTGTGTGTGTGTGTATGTAGTACAGGTATATGTAGGTACATATATACATACACACATTACCATGCATACATACTTGGGCATGTTCAGGCACACACATGTGCCACACGCAATGCCCAACTGCGTGCTCATACATACACAATTGCATGCTCATATATACACATACCATACATCTATAGCCACATGCATGCACCCCCCATATGTGTAAGTATATAGGCATATTGGTATTATCTTAGTCCCTTCCTGCTGCTATAACAAAATACCTTAGGCCAGGTGACTTAGATAAACAACAGAAATGTATTCCTCATAGCTGAGAAGTCCAAGATCAGGGCCTGTTTCTCAGAGACAGTGGTTTTGGTTTTCACATGGCAGAGAAAGTTGAAGGGCCAGAGGCTCTCGGAAGCTTCATTCCTAAGGACACTAATCCTGTTTGTGAGGGCAGAGCCCTTAATACGGTGGCAGCCTCCCAAAGCCCTTCTTACTGCCATCACCTGTGATGAATTGCCTTCATGTGAGCTTTGAATGCCACCCATACATTCAATCCATAGAAGATTTGTGCACTCAAGTGCACACCCAGCTCAGGACAGGGTGGTAAAGGTCACTTGCATCCCTTGCAAGTCTCCTTGGGTATCCCCCTATAAACACTTGTCTTTTGACTATGCAGTCAGCCTGGTTGGTCACGCATGCTGAATTGCTGGGTCAGGAGCCTATCAGCATTAGGTGTGGGATTTAAATTGGAGACAGCTAGTCTGGGCAGTGGTTCATCACTGGAGTCCTGGATAGACCCTTACAGGTTGTCTGGGTCTAGAAATTCTGTATTTATTTATCTGATAAGTACATTTTGAGTACCTTCTGTGAACCAGGGACTGCTTAATGCTGTAGAGATATAGCAGTAGACAAAAGAAAGGAAAGCTCTCATACTCTTCTAGTGTGGAGGCCAGTTGAAGGGCATCAGTGAAAGATTGAGTGTTTTCCTACAGAGAGAAAAGAAGGCAGGAAGAGGGCTGACACAGTTGGGGTACAGGTGGGACCTTGGACAGAGGCTCTAGGAATGCCAAGAGCATGTTCAAAACCCACCTAGGTCTTTAAACAGAGTTGGTTGCAGGATGAGCCAAGATAACCCATGGACTATGAGGTTACTGGAGACGCCACGGAGGACAACGGCAGTACCCTGAGCATAAAGGGCTGCACTGTGGACGATAGACACACCAAGGGGCTTTTGTGGGCCCTGTGATCCAGGTGACTAATGTCCTGGGAACATTCAGGGGGCCACAGAGTTCCAACTGAAAACCACAAAGTATGTCCTGCCACACATCACCTCAATATTTTGGGTGTCTTAATGTTTTTAAAAAATTAACTTTATCATAAAAAATAATCTTGGAAATAATGAGCATCACATATAGAAATTAACCCAGATGGGTGTCTTTTAAAGGAATATGTGGCTTGTGCTGCTTTCTCTTGATGTCCACGGAAATAACGGCAGTAAAGGGCGAATGCACTACGCACTTAGGGATTTGTCCCCCAAGCTCCCCATCGAGAGGGTCCTACAGTAAAATAAAACTCAGCCTTCAGGAACAGGCATCTCAGCCTTGGTGAAACACCCCCAAACCTGCTCCCCAGAGTTCATCCTGGAGTTAGGATCCTTCTCAGCACTGTCTTGGCTGGGAAGTGTTGAGGGAGAGTAGCCAGCTCCTATCAGGGGTGCTGGGGTTGGGTCTCCAGAATGGTGGTTCTGAGGCACTTAGTTCTTCAGTGGAGGAACCAGGCAGGAGTCAGGCAGGCCTGCTGTACTGAGGATGGATCATGTAAGATGTTGGTGCTGTCTTACATCATGTGTTCATGGCACATCCGGTTCACTGGCAGCCATAGACAGCTCCCATTGTCTCCTGAGCCTCACATCCCTTATCCCCACAAGGACTGGTTAACTTCCACCAGAGACCACTCTGAAGTGTGGAGGAGCATAATGTCCCTCTGTTCTTTTGAAGGGTGATGTGAGCCGTCAGCGTGATTGCACCTCACCTGCCAGCTGAAGTAGCTCACAGAGACGTGTGCCAATGGCAGCTAGCTTCCCCATCTCTCACTTGTGCTTTTTGGTTTCACTTCCCACTTAAAAGACCTCTCCTCAAGCTCCCATTTTAGATATCCTATTTGTGAGAGGAATAGTTAGGACATGCCTCATCTGCTTCCCCTCTAAGGTGACGAGAAAGGGGTCTTGAATGTGCCTTTTTCTTGGCTTCAATTCCTTGGGTTATCTGTATGCCAAATGTTTTGCTTCTGAAGAATCTCATCTCAATGGTAGGGAAGGTAGATTTTTTTTTTCATTTAAGCTTTTTATCCCCATCAGTGTATCAAAACTCCTTTGTTAGACCTTTAGATTAGATTGAAAAAACAAAACGAAACAGACAGACAGACAGACAGACAGAGAACTAGTATAGCTAAACAGAATCTATATCGCTGATATTCCTATTGGACTTTTTTATCCAAAGGTCAGGAGAAATAGTTCTCAGGAGACCGAGTTTCTACTGGATTCTAAAACCCTTCTCAGCTGTCTAGACAACTCATGGTCCATTGCTTGACAGCCCTGTCTGGTTGGAATCTCCTGATTTTCAGAGCTCATTTGTATGGCTGGCTGCTTCTTCCGCTGACCATCGTGACCTGCCTTTAGTTGAGACTGCTGAATATCCCTACAATATCCTCATGCTTCACAACTCCAGATAGACCCAGCCACACAAATCACAGTGTGAATGATCACTCTGAGGCTTGTACAGTGTACAACCTGTCCAACTGTCTACAGCAGCCCCGTCTTTGGAAACAACTGACTCTTCCCATGATCTCTGGGTCTCATCTCTACTTTTCCCTGGATTTTGGCTGTGCTATCGAGTGCGACAGGAACCAGCAGTCTGAAGACTGGACTGAAGTCTTTCTCCAGAATTTTTTGTCAGCAAGCACTGGAGAGTGAGTGGGTGTGGCAACCAGACATGCATGTCTGGTGTGTAAGTACTGAACTCAGGGGACACTTCTTTCAGAGGGCATCTTACCTGCTGCTGTGCTAACCCATGGCCACCTCTGTGAGACTTGATTCCTGGTTGCCTCACAGACTTTCTGTTTCCTCTTGATGTAAATCTGCTGCCTGACTTTTTCAGATATGACGGCGGTCTAAATCAGGAGGTCTTTGGGAATATTTTAGGGGAACCTGGTTGCTAGAAGCTTTTGGAAGTGGAGGATGCAGGGAGAGGAGGATTGCAGCATCCAAAAGAGGAGATGCCACCGGGACCCATGCTCTGGGTTATTTATGCATACTCCAAAATGGCTTTGCACACACAGGCGCAATGCAATAATTTGTCAATGAAGGCTGCTCTCGCCCTCTGCCCCACCCCTGCCTCTGATAACATTTACAGTAAATCTATTGCACTGACCATTAAATCCGAGGCCGCCTCGAGCGATCGCTTCAATGGGGTGCTGACAGGCTGAGAGTTAATAATGATGCGGACGCTAACCTGTTTATTGATTTGCTTTTTGTACCCTTCATCCTTGCTCACTTCTTCTCCCTCACGAAGGAGAAATCTTGGAATCAGTAATCAGGTGACAGTCTCACTCCCCCTTCTGTTCCCAGCCATGTCATCCTGCTTAAACTCTCAGAGATAAATCGCCTCTACCTCCCCAGTCCCTGCCAGCCACTCACTCTCCAGTTACTCAGCACGAAATGCCGCATCTGTCACTGGAGCCCGCAGACAGAAAAAAACATTAACACAGACATGAAAAGCTTTTAACTTTGACAAGAGGAACACAGCAAAGTTTTATATTTAGCCCCTCCAGCAAAGGCCACGGTCAATCCATTAGAGTGGCTTGTCAGGCTCAGGGAGAGGTGGGAGAGGATTGGGACCCATGGTGCTGGAGGGCGGGGGTTCCACTCGCTCTCGCTAGAGGAGCATGGAGGTGGGGCAGGATGGTACTGTCCCCGTTTTCCTTAGCTCAGAGCCTGGGTGACAGCTGGATGGTTAGTCTTGAGGACCAAGGAGCCTCTGCTTCTGAGTTAAACTAGAACACCAAGATAACACAGCACATGTCAAGGTTCTAACTGAGGTCAGATGATAGAACATAAAGCTGACCTATTCTGCAGCCGTTGCACTACCGATATCTACAAATAACAAGAATTCTTTATTAGGGAAGCCTCAACAAGATAAAAAGTAAGGTGACAAAGTTTAAATTAAAAAAAAAAAAAAATCTGGCTGAGAGTGCTTTTTGAATTTTCTCCCTCTTCCTCTACCTCCCCCAGTCAGTGTCTGTCTCTGTCTGTCTATCTCAGTTACACATGGCCTACCTCCTCTCCACTCTATAAGAGTCCTTGCTGACTCTTGTCCCTCTTGTCCCTCTCCCAAATCTGTTTTTCTTTCTTCTTCCTAAATAAGAGATTTCAAATTGTGGGTAGAGGCACGGGTCTGTAGTATCAGCTACTTAGGAGGCTGAGGCAGTAGGATCAAAAGTCTGGGCTACCCAGAGAGTTCAAGGCCACCCAGGGCAACACAGTGAGATTCTGTGTTTAAAAAAATGCATGCTCAGTGGTTGAACACTTCCCTAGCTTAGTGTCTCTCTCTCTCTCTCGTCCTCTCTCTCTGTCTCTCTCTCTCTAACACACACAGAGACACAGACAGACATATATAACTACACACAGGTGTATGTGCACATGCAGAAGCATGCACATGCATGAACACACACACACAGATATGCACATACACAAACATACACAAAGACAGAAATATATAAATACACACAGATACGCACATGGGTACACACAAATACACACAGACTACAGACACATAGACACACATCCAGATATATGGTCACACACAGAGACACAAAGACAAACACATACATATAGATACACTCAAAAAGACAGATATACAGACACGCATGCAGAAACACACAAAACACATGGAGATACACAGACACACACAGGTGACTTTAGAAGTAAATAGGCTACATGTTTCTTGGTATTTTCAGTTGCCCACTGCCATGCTTTAACTTAGTTTACAGTTGGCACAGATCTAATTCTCCTGGACAGGCAGGAGAGACATAGAGCACACATGGATGTAAGAAGTCAGCTCTGCTCACTGATCCAGGACAGAAATGGAGGAGTGGCTTTGTGAGAGAGATTAAACTTGCATTTGTTTAAGAAGAGACGAAGGGTCCTCCTGGCAGTTTTAGGGTAGTCTGGGGAGAGGGTGGGGTGGAGTTCTCCAGCTTTGGTGAGGCTGAGGATGAGAACAAGGCTCTTCAACATAGATGCTTGCAGGTAAGTATCAAGGTATGGAGAAACCTTTGGATGCTGTCTTGGCTGAGGCTCCTACAAAGCAGCCCTTGAAAAGATGTGATGGTAACTTGAAAGGTGAGCTTCAGGAAAGTGTGTGTCTTACTTGAGAGGAGAGCTTCCCAAAGCACTGGCCAGGAATTGTGAAGATGCTGGGATGGGGTGAGGGTGCAGTGGGGGCTTTGATGCTTACAGATGAATACAGGTACCAGTCAGTCATACCTGCCACAAGCTGTAAACCCACAAAACATGTGTCTCTGATGAGTTCTCATGTTGCACAGGGTCTTGGGTCTTGGCTTTTGGGGGGAAGCCAGGGGCTTCTTGGGAAAACTTGTGACAGAGCAAGGAATTATGTATGGTTGTCTTTTTGTCTTCTGAGGTCTGGGCTGTATTGATCTCTGTACCACAGTTTGCAGCTACAGGGTGTGGTTGTGAGAGGTGGTAGGTGTGGGAAATGCTGCCTACTAAGCTTCCATCAGCATAATTTTTGCCTTTGCTTTGTCTTTCTGTTCACTGAACAGGTACTGGTTAGCCATTGGTTCCCTTCAGAGCTGAGTGTGAGTCTGTGAACAAATCAGGGCTTTGTGTAGGGTTTGCAAAGGGAGAAGAAGTAGAAGAAGAAAAACAAAACAATAACACAAACAAACAAACAAACAAACAAAAATCCCCTAACAACCAAATATTCAGGACTTTGGGTGGATTTGACGAGAGGGTTTGAATGGACAGAGCCAGTGGATCTACGCCTGGAATGCAGGCCGGTAATGTCTCAGGCCCAGGCCAGTCAGTTGAGAGGCTTTTCTTAACCTGTAGGGAAGGGGATTAGGGTTGTGCAGCATCTAGATTACAGGAGCGATAGGAACTGGGTCTATAGTAAGCTGAACACACACATGGACAGTCTGGAAATTGTCAACAGGAACTAGAAATCAAGCCTTGACTGAAGATGGGATCCTGAGGGTAGGAAATTAACTGTGGGGAGGTGATAATGGCAAGCACTTCCATCCTACCTAATTTCCCTCTGCTTCTGGCTGGCCAGGCCTGGGAGGCTCTGACTGGAGCTTAACATTGTGTGCGCACTTGTGTGTGTGTGCATGCATGCATGTATGTGTGTGTGTACATACACACATGTGTGTGTATGTGCATATGTGTATGTGTGAGTCTCTGTATGATTGTGTACACATACATACATGTGTGCATATGCGTGTGTGGTATGTGTATGTGGAGGCCATAGGACAACCTCAGGTGTCATTCCTCAGGTGCTATCCACTTTATTCTTTTGAAGTGGGGTTTCTCATATTTTTGAAGTGGAACTTGCTATATATGCTATACTGCCTAGCTATTGAGCCCCAACGGGAATATCTCTGTCCCTTTGGTGCTGGGGTTATAAGCATACACCTATATTTCCTGTGGTGATTTTTTGTTTTGTTTTTAGTGTGGCTTCTGGATATCAAACTCAGGTTCTCATGCATGCAAGGCAAATGCCTCATGGGCTGAGCATAACATTTTAAACACAGACGCAAGAATTCTCTGGAGACAGACTCTCTCTCTCTCTCTCATCCCAATGCAGCTATTTTTTCTAAGCCCTGTGCAGTTGTCCTAGATGCTCCCAGAAAAGCCCCCCTTCTTTTTCCAGGGCCCAGCCACATGTGGGTATAGACCTTTAGTCTCCAGAACATGCTAGCCCCTGGTATAATTTACCTATGGACCCAAATCTGGAAGGTACTATGAGAGCTTTGAGTGACAAGGACACTGGGTCTCCAGCCTGGCTGGAAAGAGCTTCCCCAGGGCAGGTGGGAATCCCATTCCTGTGAGTGTTGTGGGAAGGAGCTGTCTGGTCACTCTGGAGGCAGGGTATCATTTCACCAATGCCAGACGAGGTGAGTTCTTGGCTGCCCGACAGGGCATAATGGCTCTTGCTTCGTGTATGGTGATAAAGGCGGAGCGAAATTAAGCCCGGGCAGATCTGTGTCTCCTGTAGCAGCCACAGTTGCTGAATCTGCCATTTTTGAGAAAGTGAAATTCCAGTCCCCTTACTTCCTGTGGCTAGGCTATCAGGGCATGCTGAGAGGTGTCAGCTGACCTCTCTGGCTTCTTGGTAGAAAATGGAATTCTTGTGTAAACCCTGTCTATGCCACCGTATCCAATCTGGTCTAGGTGCACCTGAACCTTGGGGTGAGTAAAGCTAGGGAATTCTGTCTGCGGCCAGCCCTCTTGGCAGCTGCTGTGTTGGTTGAGCTCTTAGAGGGGGTGATGGTAACACCATTAGGTAACGTCATCATGGGGTGGGATCTCTGGGTAGTAACAAGGTCACAAGGGCAGAGTTCTCTTGACTGTGATTAATATTCTTATAAAAAGAAGTCTCAGAGCCAGCCCTTCCTGTCTACCATGGGAGGACACAGCAAGACGGTGCTGTGTATAAAACAGTGTGTTCTCATTAGATGCTTGACTTCACTAGACTTGTGGGTACACTGATCAAGACTTCTCCACCTCTAGGACTGTAAAAATTAAATTTCTGTCATATAAGCCACCAAGTTTATGGTATTAATACATGGTGGCCTGAATGGACCTGCACTGGGGGTGATGAGTATGGGAAGAGAGCAGAGGGGGCCTACTTATACCCTACCCTCTAGTAAAATGATGCAATTGTCTCTGCACTTCTACCTCTTATCTCAAAGAAGGAATAGCTGTGCTGGAGAGGGTCTGGATGCTGAGGATGTGATCTGGAGAGATGTAGCCACGGCACTGAGGGAGGAGAGTGTACTATAGTGGGGTGTTGAGCAGTTTTTACAGGATGTTGGAGAGCTTGGTGTGGCTTGAAAACTCTAGAGCCTTGTGGGAATCTGTATTCCCCTTATCTCCAAGCGATCTCCAGTCATCTGGGTCTGTTTCTAGCTGGTGTACTCTGCTAGTGATGTCCAGAGCTCCCAGCCCCTCCAGACTCCCCTATCATGCTCCACCTTCTGGTTTTTTATGTACTTCCCAAGAGGACTCAAAGGACCTAGGGTATTCAGAAACATAAGTGTCAGGATTCTTAGCTCTGGATTCCCAGCTGGAGAACTACGGAGCCAGGAATGCCTGCCCTGCTCCTGTACCTCGATCATCTGTTCACTCACCCACCGGGTTAGCAGGTGATGGTGACTCCCTTTCCCCCACAGAGACCAGCCAGGGAAGGGCATGGTCCCTGGTTTAGATGTAATAGAAGCGTGGTGTGGGGAGAGGAGAGGAAGAGAGAGAGAGAGAGAGAGAAACAGACAAGCAGACAGACAGACACACACACAGAGACAGACAGACAGAAAGAAAGACAGACACACAGAAGAGATAGAGACAGAGAGACAGAGACAGAGAGACAGAGAAATACAGAGAGACAGAGACAGAGAGAGGGACAAACAGAGACAGAGAGACACACACACAGAGACAGAGAGAAAAGAGAGAGAGAGAGAGAGAGAGAGAGAGAGGAGAGAAAGAGAGAGAGAAAGAGAGAGAGAGAGAGAGAGAGAGAGAGAGAGAGAGAGAGAGAAGACAGATGGGGGTGACTAGGTATTGGGACAATAGGAAAGGGCCCTTGGAAGATGGGATGATGAATTTGGGTTTTGTTCTGCGAAACAGTACCCGAACCTTAGGACCGAAGAGTGAGCTCCTGAAAGCTGCAGTTTAGAAAGTGTCCCTGGTTGTGAGCTCTAGTGTGTGGGCACTGCCTTCTCTGAGAGGCCAGCTCCATAACTATGGCATCTTGGTTCATGGAACTGTGTCAATGTGATCACTCGCACATTGCCATGTAGTTTTCCCCATTTATTTATTTATTTATTTATTATTTATTTATTTATTTATTTATTTATTTAACATCCTGATTGCAGCCCCCCTCCTTCTGGTCCCCTCCTCACACTACCTCTCCTCCCTTCCCTTCTCCTCCCCTGGGTATCACCCCATCTTGGCACATGAAGCTACTGCAGGTCTAGATGCATCCTTTCCCCCTGAGGCCAGACAAAGCATCCCGTTAGGGGAATGGGATCTGCAGGCAGACAACAGCCTCTGCTCCAGTTGTTGGGGACCTGCACAAGGACCAAGCTGCACATACACATGTGCACGAGGGCCTAGAAAAATGGCTGAGTTTTGCTTCTATTGTCTTAACTCTAGAATTAGAGGGGATTGCTTAATCTCAGTGATCTTTAGTCTTCTTATTTACCAATTGGTTTAGAATATGTTACACTTATTCTTATGTACATAGATCTTTACTTTAAACATTTTATACATTACATGTATAGATGATAGATAGACAAATGCACAAATAGATTGTATAGTGTGTGTGTGCGCATGTGTGTCTGTGTGCATGAGCCATGGTGTACTTGTGGAGGTTAAAATCAGTGTTTCTGACTTTTTCTACCATATGGGTCCTGGAAATTGAATTCAGGTCATCAAGCTTGGTGGCAAGTGCCTTTATCCACTGAGTCATCACCTCACTGGTTTCCAGTTTTCTTTTTGGGGACAGTGTCTTTGCAATGTAGTCTGGCCTCAAACTTGCTGTGTATTTCAAGCTGGCTTTGGATTCCTGAACCTCTTGCTTCCACTTCCCAAGTGCAGGAACTACAGGTGGTGCCAGCATGCCCAGCTCACCATATATATGTACACTGACATGCAAAGAGTCTTCAGGAACGCAAACCACAATGCAGTTACATAATGTGATTGAACTTTTGTACAAAGTCTGAATAATAATAATAATAAAACACCAATAACAGGGAATTTCTAAGGGTTTATTTATTACAACAGATACTACTTTCAAAATCAGAAAGACAATCAAAATAAATGTAAAAGATAAAATTAAAATGGCATCCTTGAAATTGCCTAGCATAGCATTTGACACATGATAGGTCGTTGTTCCACCAACCCCTGTCTCTATATATATGCCCAGAAAGCCGCAGCCAGACAAGGAAGAAGAAATCAGAGCACCGTGGGCTCCTGCCTGACGGGCTAGGGAAGGAGAAAAGAGGCCTTCATTCCTGGAATCCCAAAATAGTCCTATTTGTTGACCTCAAAGATTTTAAGAGAAACCTCTCCTCCCCTGGGCTCTGGGCAGAGTACTTGTCTGGGGGAGTGAGGACGTAAGAGGTCTATTGTCAGGTTCTGTTGTTTATGCTTCTCTCTGATTCCCTCCTTCCTGTTTTAACTACCAGAGATGGACAACCAAGTGCTCTTTGATAGACAAGTTTTCCTGGCTCTCAGGGAGACAGAGGAGCTGCTGCTGCCTGTGGAAGACTCCTGCTTATCTGGTCCTATCGGAACCACGGAAGGGTAGTTGCGGGGTGGCTCTCGTCAGATCAAAGATCTCCACGTGTATTTGATGCATCCCTTCACAGTCATGGTGATGGGGTAGGGTGTGGGGATGTGGGGAATGGCTGTTTTTTTTTTTTTTTTTTTTTTTTTTTTTTCTGAAATGCCAAGGCTTTGGCATTTCCAATATTTTGATTATTTTGAGGACCAACTTAAGGAGGACAACATTTTTTTTTCCAAACAAAGACCCCAAATGGTGAAAAAATTTGAAATATCCATCTTCTGCAGAATCATCTTAATACTTCTTGTACATACATGGGTCATAATTTAAAAGAAAAGTCTGTCTCCAGGAAGGGCTCTTAACACACATGTAACAGGGCAAAGCATTTGACACATTTCACTGTAGAACAATGAAACATCATCATAGCATGTTTGGAAGCCATGATGTCATGGCTAAGGTCTGACTGCTAGGAGGGTCTTGGATCAAAATATCTTTGACCAGTTCATCTGCTTTGTGGGTTTTGGAAGCCAAGAGATTTCTTTGAACCTTAAATTTCTCACCTACAGAGCAGAGAAAGTACACTGGTGTGATTATTGTAAGAACAGGACAGGCATGCTTTTATGACATGCCTGGCATGGCCCTACACATATGACAATTGCAGTCCATGCAAATGCAGTATACTTTTGTTTTTGAAGTTATTGTGACTATATCTGAGGATACCATAGATATCACCTTTATGCATATGGCTTTCTTTAAAGATTTAAAGATTTTACAACTTTAGTGGCTCTCTTTGGGTGTCTAGAAGGACAAGGGATATGTGGAGAGGGAAACAGCTTCTTGGAGTGCATGGTACTTCATGAAAGAGCATTTTCAAGTAAGACATACAAGTGTGCTACTTAAATGTTCCCCTCTCCTTCTTAACCTAGAAGAAACTTTATGTTCCCCCCTTCTCTCCTGGGATCCTACCCTGCTGCCAGGTGGATGCATTACAGATATCTCAAGCTGCTGCCATCTTTTCCTCTAGCCTTCCTTTTCCTCTTTTATTAATCTCATAGTAAATGGCATGCATGTCCATTTATTTTCCCAAGGTAGGAACTATCTTTCTCTCTAGATCCTACCTTTCTGTCTGTTCTGTCTCTTGTCCTCCAAGTCCAGTCAGACACCAGGCTTAACCACTGACTAACAAAATCTCCTCAGAATCTAGGAATGCTCGTTTGCTGCACTGGGCCTGCCTTTGCTCTCTTCTGCTTCACCTGGTCTGTGGATAATTGTTTGGGCCTTCAGCTCACCAGCTACCACTCTGAAATCCATTTCATCCATTGTAAGTTTTCCAAAGTACAAACCCAGAGATGTAGGCTGTCCTGACTAAAACCCTGCAGGGCTTCTAGGGTCACGTGGAAGGCCGATGTCAATAGAATACGCACTGTCTGACTTCTGCCCTCCCCTACCTGGTCCTATAGCAATGTCATCCCATCAGGCACCTGTACTCAGGATCATCATATTAGAAAACCATTCATACTCTGAATACTGGAATTTCTTTCACAAGCCAATGTCCTCTGATGCTTCTTCTTGTCTACTTAGTGAACTCCCTACTCTTAAAGATACTACTCAATGGGCCCAGGTAGACAGCTCAGTTGGTAAAAGGCCGATGTGAGACTGGGAAAGATATACATCTGGGGGTTTGGTGTTCATGAGTTGGGATGAAGTGTGGAAAGACTAGTTACTACCATGGGGATCCTAGTTCTCTTATGGCCCATATCCTAGAAATCTGGGAACTACAGGATGTGTCTGACCCTTCAGCTAAGATGACAGCTTGTTGAGTTTACCTGGGACTGTCCCAGGAATGTACTTCAAAGTCACAAGTCCCACAGCCCTTCATTGTGGACAACACAGAATAGTTGGTTGTACTGTGTACAGTCAGATGTGGGATTAGCAGTGGAGAAGACATCAAATGTCCCCAGGAATCCAGGGACAGAGATCACAGATTTTCTGCATCTTAGCAGATAACCAGCTGTTGTCATCCCCAGTACAGAACCCTGTATTTTCCAGGGCATTATCTCACCTCTTACCTAATTTCATCCTAAATAGGTTTTTTAATTACAAAAATATTATGTATGTATAAGTAAATATTTATGCAAAATTATGCAAATGTGATCTGTATGATTAAGTATTAAAGAATATACATATTTATGTTTGATTACCTAGAGACTTATAATTACATTTCTTTTCCTACCACTGAGCCATTAACACTGACACAAAAGTGGCATTATAGAAATTTAGAACTGGTAAGGAAAATTGGTTTCTCTTTCTAGGCCAACTAAGTTCAGTTGGTAGAAGCTGACTATAATGCTGTGTAGAGTCAGGACACTACAGCCTCTGGGATCAGTGATATGAAAGCCACAGCTAAATAGTGGTGTCTGCCATTGGGGGAGAGCCGTGGTGGTAAGCTCTGGTTACTGACTGGATCTGCTTCCATTTCTGTTGCTTTCTTCATGAATCAAATAGATCAGGTGGAGTCTAGACTCCCCGCTATGCAAAAGATCTACAGAGGTGTCCTGGTTCTTTGCCTTTCTCCTCACCTTCCTCAATACCCCTGTATTGTGCACAAGTCTTCCCTGGGACTAACAGTACTCAAATTCAGTGATGCGCTAGAGAGGAAAAAAAAACCCAGACTAACCCTGGCTTGCAGCACTTGCCAGTTTCCATGGTGTAAATAAGTACACCACGGTCCATTTCAAGCTACCAAATTATGTCCCCCCCCCAAGAGAAGTTGCACAGACACACATCGCTATGTGCATAGACACACTCTCAGGCTCACTATGGTTTTGTCTGCTTGCAAAGCTCCTGTCCAGTCTATAAAGTCAGGGTTCGGGCCATCGGCTCTAGAAACTCTATTTCCCCTTGGCTGGTGGAAAGCAGGTTTTAGTCGACCATCTCCAGGATGCTTTCTGTTCTGTTCAGTTTCTTGCATAGAGCACACTCATCAGCTCATGTTTATTGAATGAATAAGCGCACTAATCTAGTTTAAGTGGAAATACATCAACTGTTTTGATCCTAATCTGAGTCTTCGTTCTTAACTGTCTTCTGACAATGAAAAGTTGCTTCAGATTTTCACGTTATTTGCTCATCAGCCACCTAACAGGTAGGGGAAGTTTTACCTTGTCATCTTAGGGGCTAATTTCCTTCTCCTTTCAGTAAGACAGTCAAGAATGCAAATGAATATATCATATTCAAGTTAGAGAGGATAATGACAAAATGGTAACCTTAAAAACTTAGAAAGTCTCCAACGTAAAAACTAGAGCTAAAAACTTTTCTCACTTCAGGGCACCCCACATTTGGCCAATTCCGTTTTTCCTTCTATGCCTTTTAATTCATCCCTCTTAGAGCCCTCTCTTCACCTTCTGATTCATCCTCCTTAGAGTTCACTCTTGACAGTGCCTCCGTCTTTGGCATTTGGGTTCCAACAGTGAGCAAAGTGTAGACTCAAAGTCCACAGATGAGATAAAGTTTCGATAGAGAAATGCAGATGCAAGAGGGCATCAGATAGGGAGCACCTAGGACGACGGGAAAATGAAGGAAGGCTTTAGAGCACAGACCCCTGTGAGGTTTTGGAGGATGAATAGGAGCTTGCTGCCTGGGTAGTCTGAGAAGTTATACTATGATCATGTGTGTTACTATGAGAAAACACGGGTTCTCAGGAGACGTCAGAAGAAGTCAGTTCTCTGGAGTGTAACCTGAGAGTGAATGATGGGAGATGCACTTAGCAGGGAGAATGTAGAGGAGATTAGGAGGCCACTGAGGAGGTTTTTACGTGCCATTAGACTCGCATGCGCAGTCCTTCTCATTGATCCTACAGCAGTGATT
Organism: Mastomys natalensis; assembly: GCA_021653895.1. Classification (NCBI taxonomy): domain Eukaryota; kingdom Metazoa; phylum Chordata; class Mammalia; order Rodentia; family Muridae; genus Mastomys; species Mastomys natalensis. The sequence continues at coordinate 1,294,007 of JAJTUV010000039.1, read as the reverse complement.
CTCAAGCTTTGTAATGGTGGGACCCTTTAATACACTCTTCATGTTGTGGTGACCCCTTTATTTCATTGCTACTTCGTAACTGTAATTTTACTACCGTTACAAACCAAATGCAAACATCTGTGTTTTCTGATGGTCTTTTGTGGGTCATGACCCACGGGTTGTAAACCACTGACCTAGACTCTAAGTCCCTAAGAATCCATCTCAACATAGGTATAACCAATTACTGGGGCTCAGCTTGCTGGATGTAGCCCCTTTGTTTATCTCAGACTAGAAACTTCCATGGACTTTTCCAAGTATGCTGTCATAATTTAAAAACAAGCAAACTACTTTATCTTGGGATTAGGTGGATGGCTCAGTCAGGAAAGCGCTTACCACACGAGCATGAGGACATGAATTTGGATGTCCAGCATCCGCAGGAATCCAGGCACGGCTGTGTGTACCGGTGGCCCCGGTGCTGGGGCAGACACAGGAGGATCCGCAGAGCTTGCTGACCAGACAGCTTAGCTGAATTGGTAAAGTCCAGGTTGAGTGAAAGACTCCATCTCAAAAAAGAAGGTGGGAGAATTGAGGACAGTTGACATTGACCTCTGACCTCAACACATCCACACACATGCACTTACACACGTGTGGATACACAAGAATACACACACACACACACACACACACACACAACACACACACACACATACACACACACACATCCCTCTTATGTTAAGCAGGAATAGTTTTATTCCCATACAGGAGGAGGTTTTGACTGAAATTTCTGGCATGCCCAGTGATGGGAGGGAGGGATTTTGAAGGAACCTGCTTTGGCCCTATCAAAATTCACATTCTCGATGGTGTGGTGATGTTCTTTGTGAAGTTTATTCCTTTACCCATGTATGCACAGGCAGCCCAATGATCCTTTCTTGAAGCACTGGTTTTGGAGGGACTGACAAAGAGGCAGTTTCTGTAGGGGAAGGAGAATAGCTCTTTGAATCATCAGGCTTGGCTCCAGAACTCAGGTACTCCCGTCTCTGACTTCATGGACAGAACAAACATCTCCTAAGCATCTATGCTCTGCCATGAATGGGCATAATATGTTCAACTACAGTATATTCATGGGGAAACTGAGGCTTGGGCACATTCTAGTCACTCTCAGGCAGTGAGGCCGTGAATAAATCCTTGCCCTCCCTCTCTTTTTGCAGTTGTGAGGCGTGGCTGAGGAAGGCTTCTTCCTGGGCTGTCACTAGGACTGAGGCAATTATGACAGCACCTAGTAGTTTATGTATGCCCGTCAAAGTCGACTCTTTCTGTCCTTCTGTGGCAGTGAGACCGACTGCATGTTCAGCAAAGAATGCCTCAGTAGAAGGTCCCGGGAGAAGCACATCTTTGCTCTGGACTCTGAAGTCCCTGGTGCACACAACTTAATAGACTTACAATTGGTTAATTTTCTCTTGACATTGATCAGCAACGGGTCGCGTCTGGCACCGCTGGCCTGGCCCTTGAGGGGAGCCACGAGATGCCTGGCCTGGCCTCCCTAACCAGAAATTCAATAACTTTTTCATATAAATTGTCCGTAAGAGAAAACTTCTTGTTTTCAGCCGTGGCCGCTGCTTCAGCAGTTTTCTGTACAAGATGAAAAACTTTTGCATTGAGCAAAATACAGATTTATGGTCAATAAAGTGAAGTTTAACAGTTTATAGGGGCCATACTTTCTTTCTTAAAAACCGATATTAAAAGCCATTTTTCCCAGTCTTTGGAGAAAGGGTTCCTCTATCAATCAGCATCCCAGTTTGTTTAAATGATGGGCGAATCAGGAAAACCCCACTTGTCAGAGAAACTGCAGACATCTGTCTGTCACCTCCGCCTCACCTGGAGCTTGGACGGATTAGGAATATTGGTTGATAGTGAACATGAACAAGTTGGAAACTAGACTCCTTTTGGAGTCAGAAGTGGGCTGAACCTCAGAAGGGGCTTGAAGAATGGAAGGTGCCTCCACTGTATCTAAGACCTGCCTTTCATTTACCCAGTGCACACACTCACTGTACCTGTTATTTGTTATCACCGAGTTGGACAATGGGGTCAGCATAGTGTGCTGGCTGGAATGAGATTGGTCCTCGTGACTCATATATTTCAATGTTTGGTTGTCAGTTGGTGGATTATTTGGGAAGGATTAGGAGGTGTGGCCTTACTGGAGGAGGTGTGTCATTGGGGTTGGGCTCTCTGCCTGCTACTTAGAGATAAGCTCTTAGCTACTGCTCCGGTGCTGTGCCTGCCTGCCTGTTGCCATGCTCCCCACCATTATGGTCATGAACTCACTCACTGTAAGTCAGTCCTCAATTTAATGCTCAAAAAAAAAAAGTTGCCTTGATCATGATGTTTCTTCACATCAATAGAAAAGTAACTGAAACACAGATAATACGACAGTAGCTTCCTGCTGTTCAAGTGTCCATCGTGGGGCAGTAATTGATAATGGACTGAGGGATGGGTTGTATCAGGACATCTAGGTAGGACATCTGGGTGTGATGGCTTCTTAGAGGAGGTGATGCCTGATCTCAGCCCTGAAGACAAATGAGAGGGAAGACCAGCTTGGGCAGAAGAGGTAATGGGATGGATGGGAAGACTGGGTTTCTTTTCAGACCATGTTCTGTAGGGTAGCCTGGGCAAGCAGTGCTTGGTCTGACAGCAGCTCCTAAGCCTGCTGTTAGCTTTTCACTTCTGTGCTCCTTTGTTTGGTGTCCAGAGATGTGAGGTCTCTATCTGGGTGAGACTGCTGCTTGGTGACATCCTGGTGGAGAGAGTCCTTCCGTTTCCTGCTCCTACACCTCCACACTCCTATCCATCATACAAGGCTCTGAGAGGTGGTAGCCATTGTTGTATTGATGGTACCTAAAGGAAACTTCAGTATCAGAAAAAAGAAATGTGAATTGATTTTCACGACTGTCCAGAGTTCCAGAAAGAGCATTGACAGAAAAACAAATAAATCAACAAATAAGCAAAAAAAAAAAAAAAAAAAAAAAAAAAAAAAAAATGCACTCAAGGAGTGCCGAGCCTCTTTTTGTCCTAAGAGAAAAGTCATTCTCTTTAAAGCTCTCTGAATTTCAGTGTCAGCTACTCCTCACATCCTGACAATCTCATTCCTCCATAGTTCTGTCCCCTCACTTTGAGACCTGTGCCTACATGCATATAACACTGCCCATCTGAACACATAGCATGGGCTAACTTTTCCCATCATTCTTCACACTGAGCAGTCCTTGCTACTTTTTTTGACAAGCTCTGCAGCTTCTCTCCAGTCCTCTTACAAGTAATCTGTCCTGGCCTGGCCAGAACTTACAGAAGCCCCACAGCCAACCACTCCTTAATGGAGCAAAAACAGGCCTTGAGATACTGTCCTTCAGATCTGTTGACATTCATAACTGGGGCTTGTTCCTTGTTACATGGTTTGTAACTGGAATGTCTACTACAGGCTCATGTGCTTGAATACTTGACATGCTGCTGGTGATTGGGGCAGGGGGAGATTATGATGATTAGTGTTATTAAATTGATAGACTCTAGAGTCACTTGGGAGATGTACCTCTGAGCATACCTGTAAGGGATTGTCTTGCTTTTGTTAATTGATGGGCGGAGACATACCATTCCCTGAGTGGGATCCCAGACCACACGGATTGAGAGGGATTACTGAGCAGTAGCAAGCATTCATCTATGAGTAGCTCTCCTCACCTTTACTTCAGGAACAATGTCATTATTGCCTCAGGCACTTCCTTTTGTGACTTCCCTCACAGTGCTGGACTGTAACTTTGAACTGGGAGGTGAAATTAACCCTTTCTTCCATAGGTTGCTGTTGTCTGAGCATTTTCTATCACAGGAACATGTCAGTTCAGGAGTCCTGCGGATGGACATCCAAGTAGAGGGAAAATGAACCCATGGACCTGGTGTTGAGAGGAGAGGATGGGCTGGAGTAGAGGTTCTAGGGGAGCCCAAGCCTGCCTCTGACTCTGGCAGACCTTCCCCAGTTTCTCACTCCCATCTTGATTGGCATGGGGAACATCCCTCTGGTGTGAGCATAGAGCTCTTCCCACAGTCTGGCCAGTTCTGCAGTTGAACTGCTAGATGGAGTTCTGTTTAAGTTGGGTCTCTCCAGATCAGATCCTGTTTCCCAGGTGTTTGCCTTCAAGCAGCCATCTGGGGCATTTGGCAAAGGTCTAAGACAGGTTGGGTTATCTGGAGAGAGGAAGTAGGGGTTGGGCTGAGCTTGCCTCTGTCTCGGACTCAGAGCTCATGGGATCACCTCTCATGGACATCTGCTCCTACTCCACACTTAAAGCCTCCCTTCAATGTTGATTCTCCTTGTCTATTATTTTCTTGGGGCTCAAAAACTGTGCCCTTACACAACTAGCAAATGCTACCATGCTACCACTGAGCTATAATTCATTCCTCACCCATTTCCTTACGGGCAGTGTGGTATTCTTCTGATCTGTCCACAGTCTTCACTCAGGACAGAAGGATGGATTCTCCCAGCTGCTGAGGAAGTGGGCAGCAGATAGTGTGCAACAGTCGGCCCTCTCTAGAAACCTCTCTAGCTGAAGAGAATCTTATTATCCAATGCCATGCCTCTTTCCTGGGCCAGACCACACTTAGTAACTGGTCAATGAGGAATGCAAAGACTGGACCTTCTCACTTCAGTTTGGGACGATCCTGAGGAGTCACAATGACTTCAGAGTTCTACTTGGGGTGGGCAGGGACTGCACTGTCATAGCTACATCACAGTCTGTGTCTCCCTCTGCCCAGCCTTGCTGTCTTCCTCTGTGAGTGTGGATCCCAACACCAGCTTCCAATAAGCATCCTGAGTCCTGCCTCCCAAAGAACGCACACTGCTTGGCTTTGACAACAGTTTGAAACCCCAGCTCTGATCAGATGTTATTGGCATGTGTGCGCATGTGCACAAGTACACAATCTTAGTCATTCACTCATTTGGCTACCAAGCCTCATCTTTGGACAACCTCCAGAATGTGCTATTCTTAAATATCTCTCTATACTTCTTTCCCATCATCCCCCTCTCCTTACTGTATCTCTCCTTTTATGAACACAGTCTCTGATGACCATAAAAACAATCTCCTACCCTAGGTGTTTCCCATCCTCAGAATCTGCCTCCCTTGGAAGTGGGGCAGAGACAGAGGAGAAATCTTGGCACTCTTAGCATGAACTCCTTACAGTTTGATCCACAAGACAGACAGGGCCTCAAAGGCAGAAGGCATCTGAGGGCTGTGTCCTTGGAGTCCCCCAAGCAGGGCCTTGGTGGGGGGGGTGTGAAGATTTCTGCAAGGATTTGGGATCTCAAGAGCCAGAGTCGCAGCTCACGTCCCCTCAGAACAATGAGGCTTGATGAACGGGGTGTGATGTGCAATTGCGGATGAATGTCAAGCTGATTCCCTCTGACAGTCTCCACAGTACATGTGTGAGCACAAAACTGTGTTGTCCCAGGAGGGTGCAAGATGGCTTCTAAGTTTCCCAACATTCTGGCCTCAAAATTGATGTATACAAAGGAAAAAAATGAGAGAGAGAGAGAAAGAGAGAGAGAGAGAGAGAGAAAAGAGAGAGAGAGAGAGAGAGAGAGAGAGAGGAGAGAGAGAGAGAGAGAGACTGACTCACAAAGCGATGTCTCCCAAGGCAAAGGCTGACATTATGACCGTCGCTTTAAGCACTTCTATTGCACATATTTTTTTTTGTCGACTGCATCTTCTGACTGACAAAGCTCTTTCTTCCAAAAGCAGCCATTATAAAATTATGACTTGCGCATATAGAATGTTTGTGTTCAACAAGAAAACAGAAACGCCACCTTCTTTTGTGGTTACAGCTGCACAATTCACATCCGGCGGGATTGATCATATTAAGGTTATGCAATCATCTAATTGCAGAGACAAGCCTTGAGTAATAACTCCAAATGCTCGCACTTCAATCTGCACGACAGAGTCATTGCTGAGTCCTGATTAGCGCCTGCCAGCATTCAGGCACCATTATCGGCTCTGGCATTGTCTGAATCTCCATTTGCTACCGAAGCAATCTACCCACTAACTGATCTATGACAAACAGACCCATCACGACAAAGCTGTTTGAGTTGCAGATAGTGTGTAACAAAATATGACTCCTTGGGCTCTTTCCAGCTCTTTGCAGTGAAGTTTCCCCTCTGTCTCTGGAGAAAACGGCCTCCTCCACCTCCCTTCCCCTCTTCACTGTCAGGAAGCCGTAGGTGACCGGAAAGGAACTGTCCAATTTGACCAAACAGTCTCCTACTCACACCCCAGTTCTTGGCTCCAAGGCAGCTTGCTTAGTTGCTTCTTTTGATAATACAGTGGTACATCTAGAATCTGTACTTTAGGGCGCTCCCATCTCTACCTGCCGTCTCCTAGGACTCCGCCCTGTAACTAGGGTTGGAACTCCATCACTTCTCACCGCCTGTGCCTACTGGACCCCTACTTCTAACATCTTCCCCTGAACTGTTACATCTCTCTCCTTACTCATCTCTCTGCTTCGTGCCTCGTTGTCCCTCAGTCATCACTCCTCATTCTGGTAGACAACGTTTTCCTGTTGCAACTCGATTTGCTCCAAGAGCAAACAGGTGATGGAGTTTGGATAATGGGGACAAGAATAAAGGGGGACAGAAAAGAAGAGTAAGTTCTCGTGCTAGAGAACATCTCCTTCTAAAACAATTTTCTCCTGTGATGGAAATCTCGGCCTGTGTAGATCTATAGATTCAACGAAGCACATGCTGTTGAACACTGGAAATGTCACTGGTTGGTGAGAAAGGGATTGTGCTTTTAATTGGGTTTTCTTTTAATTTAATTTTAAAAAGCCACATGTAGCCAGTGACTACCACTTTGAATAGCATAAGACTCGAGGGTCTGCTTCATGAGGACGCGTTCCTCTCAATGTCTTCCCTTCACAGAGGTTATGATAGGTACCCAGCCTGGACCTGTAATATTTGTGTCTGTGTGGTGCTGAGGTCTCAACTCAGGGCTTCACACATGCTTCATAAATGTTCTACCAACAAGCCGTATCCCCAGTTCTGACTCCGTAATCATGCTTTCAAAAATCTAACCTAAGGAAAAGCTGTAAGAAGAAGAATGCTCACCGCTATGTTGTTGTGGATAATCATGAACAGATGGAGATGATCTAAATGTCTAAGTCATACCGGGTTGAGTTGGTCAAGCGAGTGTCCATGAGGCAGAAGCCATGCAACCATCGAATTGTGTGGGTTAAATAATTACTGCCACAGATAAAATGTTTATGACTCATCATTAAAAGTAGAAGGGGCTAATAAAGCTCTGTTTGTGTCATAATTTTGACTTCAGGGAAAATTTATATTGTATAATCTGGTAGAAGGGCATGTGAATTTGTTTTCTTTGATGTCTTTTTTTTTTTTTTTTAATTTTAGATTCTAAATGTTTTGTAATGGATCATCCTGCCTAATTATCAGGAATGTAAAGTTGATGCAACCTTTTATCTAAAAAATAATAGTCATCTTGGGTAGAGAGACAGCTGAGGGTTTAAGAGCATGTGGAGATGGCTCTCAGTTTATCACAAGTCATTACAATACAGCATGAAAAACATCCTAAATTGAAGGCAATATGTTGCAGGGGCAGTCATTTCTGCTAGGATGAAGTGACCACTGAAAAGCTTCAGACAGAAGTCAGTTCAAGTCAAATGTAGCGCTATGATCATGGATCCGTCTTCTTGCTTCTTTTTGCCTCATCAAACTTCTGAAACAGGTATTCAATTTATGTCCCGGATGCCTCTTGTGGCCAATTTTTAGATCAGCTATGTAGGAGATGTTGTTGCTGTCTCTGTCCTGTGATGCCTCCTGTCTCCAGACATGTGATTCTCTACATGAGGGTAGGTGAGTCAGGTAATCTTTTAGAGGAACCCACTAATATGTGCGAATGGGAATATCAGTACCCCAAAGGTGCTCAGAGTAAAGGGCTCCCACTGAAGAAAATGGCAACTTTCTTGACCACGCCCCTCAAGCTGCTTCCTTCTCCTCCCGACTTCCCCTTTCTTGTCCTCTATTAGTGTTTCCTGTGACCACCCTCTGAGCACACTAGCTCTCTCTCCATCTCCTACTATGTCCTACCACAGGCCTATGAACTTCCTCCCAAGTCTCCCTCTGATATCTCCTCCTTTCTACAGCCATCTCCTTATTCCAGTTATACAGTTGCAGGCTTTGGTTCACAACTATGATCCAAAGAAAAGCGCCGAGAACATAAAATCTATAGAAGGAACCCTAGGAGAACACCTAGGCTCAGCAAAACGCAGAGAGAGGTTTTAGTCTTGTGTGAGTGGGAGGGATACGAGAGGGGCTGGCGCCTCACTCCCATCCATCACCTCACACGTTCTCTTGCCCAGAGGCATTTGAAGCTGGTTGCATAGGGGTGGGGTTTGGGAGGGTGGGGTGGTGGCAGGGAGCATTCTAAGTGTCAGGCCTGTCTGTGTCTTTTGTCTTTCACTTCAGTTACTGGGAGTCAAACGAAGAGATGGCCTATCTGGCCCCGCCCCTTCTAACATCCTCCTCCTTCCAGGGCCTGGGTTCCTTTTCTAGGTGGAGCTTTCTGGACAAGGGGCTGGAATCTGTGTGCTTTCGCTCTCTGGCAGACCAGAAGTTGCTAACTCAGCCACCCTGTTCAGCTCCGCCCACGTAGCAGCTCTACTCTCCCAGCCAACCTCTCTCCCATGCCTATTCCCCCGGGCCTGCGGCTTGGAATCAATTAGAATCAGCAAACAGGCTTAGAATGTCCCTGTGGCTCTCAGCCCACAGCCCGGAAGTGCCCTAGGGTGGAAAGGGCTGGTTCCTTTTTTTTTCCTTAAGATGAGGAAACTGAAACTGGAAAAGAGGGATCAGAAAGACTTTGCTGGAACAAGCACCCTTAAAAAGTGTTCCTGTGTGGACAGGGCCAAGCCCAGAACCACTCCCCAGCCCTGGTTTACCGGAACCTCATTTTCCGGGTGTCAGTGGAGTCTGTAGCGTGTGGCGTTCCCATCAGTACCAACATCTGGGGCAGGGTGGGGGTGGGGTCTTAATTAAGATGCAGTGACTCTATTGGCACCAAAATAAACGTGACATTTATCAGAACCTGCTAAATCTATTCAGCGCTTGCTTCCATCGGAAGCGCAGGATTTGTGCCGTGGGCCTGGAGAGAAAAGGTCTTTGCTGCTGAAATGGGGCTGGGCGGCATGACGGGGTGGGGTGGAGTGGGGGGGGGGGGGGACGACGGGGGCGGGGAGGAGAGAGAAAGAGGCAGGGGCTAAGAAGGACCTGTGAGAGCATTCAGCTGTCACGTGGTAGCTGCTGGCCCGACGCTCCCCAGTTCTGTTCACACAAAGTAGAGCAACCATAAGCTCAGTGATGGGGCTGGGGGCAAGTGTACCATTGGGGCTCAGGGAAACGGGGTCCTCAATTAATGAAATCACCATGAACCTTGTATGGGTGTTTGTGTGCATTTAGACCCCCCTCCCCCACTACCACCATGGAAAAATCTCAACCAGAGTAGGTAGACCTCATGCTTGGGCTCAGGGCATTCCGTCTGTGCTGAAATGGAAAGCAGGTAGTTTGGGCACTACTCGGGTGGCGGTAACATAAGGGGCCATTGTGTTTCTATCCCAGATCTGCCCCTTAGCAGATGTGTGACCTTGGCAAGTTGCTCAACTACCCTGAACTTCAACTTCTTTTGTTGTGAGGACCTCGATTAATAATCCCAGCAAGCTTGTCCTGTCTGGTGCTGCAGGAAGGGTTGTACACGCATGATTCTCATTTAACGCTCGTGACTCTAAGAGAGTCCCTTTAATTCAGATGAGGAACATGAGGCTTGGATGCTATGGTCATAGATTTGACAGATCATAATTCCCAGAAAACATCAGAAACTCAAGACACATTTTTATTCTTTCTAATTGGTGACTTGCTAGTTCCTTAGGGCCCTCCACTCCCACTCAAAGAGGCGGAGCCAAGTGAGGATCCAGGAAACCGGAGTAGAGAAAATATAGCAATTTCAGTTTATGGAGGAAGGAAGCAATTGATTGTTTTTTGTAAAGAACTGCCTGGTCTAGGATTAGATAGATTTGCTATTTGAGAGGTAGGGGTTGGGGAAGGAGGGTGGGCTTCTCTCAACACTTTAAATTCCCCATAACACCTTCTGAGAACATCTTATCCTGGGGTCACTGGAGGCATTTGGGGTCCAGATGAGCACACAAAGAATTATTCTTGGTCCTTTGAACTTCCTTACAAATCTGTCCCTTAGCCAGGCGTCGTAAGGACCCACAATTGCGGTCTTGTTAGACTTTTGGGTAGCTGTTTACTTCTCAGGTGACACCTTGTCTCTAACAGTGGTCAGAGTCCAGCGTTCTGTGGAGAAGCTGGGGGTGCTACCACACAACTGACCGGCAGTGTGCAGACTGGCAAGCATTTATCCAGTGACCTTGTCCTCTCTTCACGGCACATTGTCCTTTCTACTCTAAATGGTTAACAGCGAGAAGATTAAAAACAAGTGTTAAGTGCAGTTAGGGTAGAACAGTTAATACATACTGGCATTTTTTTTTTTTTTCATAAACAAGTGTAGATGCTTCTTCGACAACCTCTCTATGGCCTTGTGGTTTTTGTAGATAAATTCTCTTCTCTTTTGCATTTCAGTTTTAACCAGGAGCAACAGCTAGGTTGCTGGTGCACACGTGCATCTGTGTGTGTGTCTGTGCATCTGTGTGTGTTTGCCTGTGAGTCTGGTGTGTGTTCCATGTATAAGCTCTTTCCACACACGTGTCTATGTTATCTGTGTATCTCTCTGTGCCCAGGGCAGAGTAATGATGCTGCAAACAGATTTTACTGAAGCTCCTGGGGAATTCTTTTTACTTACCCCTCCCCCACCGTGTGTAGTCCAATTTGGCCCCCAAACTTCCTATGAGGCTGAGGATGACTTGATCCTTCTGCTTCCACATCCCCAGTGCTGGGATTAAAAGCATGGACTACCGTGCTCGGTGTGTGTAGTGCTGAGATCAAACAGGGCTTTAGCCATACTGGGAGAGCACTTGGCAACTGAGCTACACCCCCAGCCTGGAGTAGAGATTTTTTGGGGTCTAAGGAAGAGATCTCAACGGGAGCAAAGAATCTGGAGTCCCTAAATCTGAACTGACTGCCAGGTTCTCCTCACCACCTATTGATTCACTGGCTGCCCAGATACCTACATTTTTTGCCAAGTTCTCTGGGGAAAATGCCCTGAACAAGACAAATCCGGTCACAGACTGGTCAGGAAGCAGGCTCACACTGTATTTAATATTTCAACAAACTTCCCTCAGGCCACCCAAGTTACCTAAAACACTGGGCTTCTCCCTGGGTGGATATTATAGTCATTTAGTTGGGACATTCTGCTGGCCAGAAAATTCTGGATCATTCTGACAAGTCAAAACTGGATACAGATAAATGATTACCAAAAATCTCAGGTAGTCACAACAAACTCTTTTATGATTATTTTGGTGGTGGCTGCAGTGTGTCTATCATTACTAAGAAGTTTCCTATGTCCAAACCCCTTCTAGCCCCTCAGTCTATGCTCTTAGAAAGGGGTGAGGAAGGGGCACAGGCTTTGCTAGTCATCCTTGCCACTGTTGGTAGTGGGTATCAAGGGGGTTGGTCTGAAGCTGTTTCTCAGGTGCCAGTTCCCTCACTGTCCCTTGAGCCCTGGTCCCTGTACCCTAGCTGCCTGGGATATCATGCTCTTCCTTGGTCCAGGCCACACTGAAGTCATTGAAGCCCCATTACAGTGCATCTGGGGCCTCTGTTCTTCAACAGAGAGATTAGAGGGGATTCCTTTCTTTTGATATCCCACCCTATGAGCCCTCCAAGCTCCCTGACACTTGAACAGGAAGAAGCCACTTTGGAGCAAAGTCAGCCCACTCTGTCTCTTGTCTGCTGAGTGTTGAACCAAACAGAAACCTCCAGAAGACCTGGGGCAGACATGGCGGAAGGCTGGGTTGGCAGTGAGTCCCAGCTCTGTTGCTCACTGGTCTCTATCTTAATTTGCATTTCTTGTGAGGAGTTGTGTGGGTGTATGTGTATATGTGTGTGCTGCATCTGTCTGTGATTAGGTGTGGTATCCAGAGGACAGCCTTTAGTGTTAGTGCTCAAAACCTTTCATCTTGCTTTTTGAGACAGGGTCTCTTCTTGTCTGGACTCACTAAACAGGCAGGCTGACTGACCTGTGAGATTTACCTGTCTTTACCTCCCCAGCCCTGACTACATACTTGCATTTTTTTCTCCCGTGTGTGTGTGGTGTGTGTGTGTGTGTGTGTGTTTGTGTTTAGGCCTGACATTGAGGTAGTGAGGTAGGCTGTTTTTCTCTACTGTATTCATTCAAACAGGGGCTCCAGTGAACCCAGGACTCGCTAATGTGATTGTCTGGCTAGCTAGATTGTTCCAGAGACTATGTTTCCATCTTCTGGAATGCACAGGCATTTTTGGTAAGTGCTGAGGATCTGAACTCAGGCCCTCACACTCGGAAGGCAAGAGTACTTTAGCCACTGAGCCACCTTCCCAGCCACCCCAACCTCCACAACTGGCAACTTTTAAACTGGGTTCTGAAGACTGATGCACATACTCTGCTGGTTGGTCTGCATTTTTGTAGTTTCTCCACTTCTCCACCACACAATCCTGAGCTTGAATCTTGGAGAATTATGTAAACAATTACGTACATGTGAGTGGGTGCAGTTATGGTTGATGCATTAGAATTGGTGAGCTCTGGACTTGGACTCACTGGGTTCAAATCCTGGTTCTATGACTCGTTTGCCGTGTGCCTGTAGGCAGATGACTTAGGCCCTCTGTCCCACTTCAGCTTCTGTTATTTACAATAGGGATAATGGTGGTTCTTTCTCCATACTGTAGTTGTGGGGGCGAGAAGGCTGGGATTAATCCATGCAAAAGCTTAACTCATCATTAACAACATTGCTAATAGAGGTGGTTGTGAGGCCCATGAGGGGATGAGGAGGGGAAGAGACACTGACCTTTGCTCGTAGAAAAGGGCAATAGGACATTCCAAACCTTCCTGGGGCTTTGCGCTTCACGTGACTGTAATAGGCAGGTAGCTCACTGTTAAGTGGTTGCCAGGTCGTAGCCCATGCAGTATGGGGAGATACCATCAGGTCAGAGGGGAATAGAAAAGGCCATGTTTTTCCAGGAGCTCCCCCAGACTCTCCTTCCCTGGGCTAATATGGAATCTGCCCCATACTCTAGGGCTTTCCTGCCTGTTGGTCTCTCTCCCTTTCAGAACCAGAGCAGAATTCCCACAGTGGTCCTCAAGCTGGGATGGCTGGGCCACTGAGAGCTGAGCAGGGAGAAACAGGCTCAGTGGAGGTTGCTTGTATCTAGTTGGCAGTAAGAGCCGATTTGGGCTGACGTCTGGGGAAGTGTGGCGAGCACTTTTGATGATGAAGTGTTTTCAGTGGCAGAGAACAAGCCCCTGGGGCCTGCAGAGCAAGCACTGTGCCGTGCCCTGCTTCCCACAGTTCCTCATTTCCGGAGGAAGCACCCCCAGGCCATCTCTGGCCAGGAGTAGCCACCAGACTCCTGAGCATAGGTGGTCTAAACAAGACCAGAAACCAGGAGAAGGAGGGGGCTGGGTTAGGTTTCTGGGACAGGAAGAAAGGATGTTAGAGATGGAGATCCAGGGATTCCTAAACTATGCTTCTTCAGAGCTGGTCAGCCACAGGCTTGCATGGTGTCTAGGAAGTTTATTCTCCTTAGGATGTCACCATCTGTCACACCTAAAACACCCATGATCAGCAATAGCGAGAACAGCAAAAACAGCTCACTACTGTTTAGGGTTTAGTGGGCTAAGCACTATGTCCCTGGCTATATCAATATTGTCACCTAATTGACACTTTGTTCCTTGGTGGGCCTCTTGTTCATTTGGCTTGAATCGTCCAAAGGCATTGACTGTCCCCAGCAGTGGCAGGTGCTTGGCTAATTAGCAGGGGTGGGGGGCAGGACTGTTTATTCCTTCTGCTCCTCACTCTTTCCTGCTGGTCCCTGTGGTTCTTTTCCAAGGTGTCCCACTTAGCATCGATGTTTGCTGATGGTTTAGTTCTTTGGCTTATGTCTTGTCCCCAGCCTGTTCCTGCCTGTTCCCCACTTGGGTTCTGTGAAGGGACAAGAGGCACTTAATCTGCTGGAGTCAGCAAAACCTCATGTGCCTGCTCTCTTCCACCTCAGAGACTCCCCACTGTTCTCATACCAATTTCCTAGACTTTGGTCTGTCCAGGTTCCCTGAGAAAGCCAGCAAGCTGACAATGTGTGATTCTGGATGGAAGCAGGCAGTGGCTGAGCTGGATTCCCATGGGAAAGTGTGTGTGTGTGTGTGTTTTCTTTTCCTATACTCATACAATCCTTACCTGGCATGAGTCCCCCTACTGGCTCAGCCTCAGAACCACAGACCACCTGCGTTGTCCTGTGTGTGGAAGAGAGTCAAGACAAGGGAGGGCTGTGGTTCACAGCAGGGTACTCATGAGGCTCGGATGGATGAAAACTACGTGTTTTCCAGGAGAGTCCTTTCAGGGATCCTAGTTTGGCTCAGGATCAAGGGAGGGGTGAGAATCGGGCTCGCAGCTTCCTCCACGGCAGAGGAGAGGGACTAGGCACTACACAGATGTCCTGGCTGTGCATCCTCTGGCCAGGTAGCCACCTCTTTGAGACTTTGTGCCCCCAGCTCTATCCCTGGTGGTGATGATATGGGAAACGTGACTCTGTCACATGCTCTGAGTCAGTAGCTGAAGCACCAGTGGGATGCGCCATGAGGACCAACTCCCATGTCTTATTCCCGACCCATGAAATCGTTGCTGAAAACCTGGGAACGTAGCTCAATGGTAGTGCACTTCCTTAGCATGTGGGAGACCCTGGATTCTATCCTCTCTCCCACAAAACAAGCACACAGGCAAGCAAGCGAGCAGCCAAACAACCAGTACTTAGTACTTTCAGGATCCAAAGCTTTCCCTTGACAAACATAACACAGGCAAGCAGTGTGGCATAAGACATATCCCTACCCTTGAGGTGATCTCATGGGGACACAACAAGCCTGGGAGTTTGTCAGGCATGTGGATCTTCTGGCTTCATTGCAGACCTGCTAATCTTAGAAGATGTCCTGTTGAGTTCAGTGCACACTAAAGGGCTGGCCCTGGTAACTACTTCAAATCTTTGTTTTCCCTTGCCTTCACCACTTGTTGGCCATGTGGTTTGAGACAAGTTGATTAACTTGTCTAAGTCCTGGTTTCCTAATCCATTAAATGAAAATAAGGGTTGTTGTAAGAATTAAATGAGATAGTAGCCCCAACAGCTAATGCAGAGAGAAAAAATAAGCATGCTATTGTGTGGGTTGGCGGGGCCCAGCTGAGTGTTTTTCCTTCCCTCTGTGACATAGCCTAGACTTTTCAGGTGGCTTTTTCTTTGAATTTCTCATGACCGGGCATCCAGCCCAAGCAGCTTTGTAGGTGACTTCCTTGAGCATAGAAGTGGAAAACACTGGCTTCTTAAATGCTAGTCCAGAATTGGATCAGCATCATTTGCATCAAAGTCTGTTGATCAAAACAAGTTCAAGTCTAGCCTCAGCTCAAGAGGCTCCCTTAGGCAGGGAAGTCTGCAGGAAGAGGCAGGTGTGTGCAAAAATGGGAAAATTGTGACAAATGAACAGCCCACAAGATTTCTGCTGCTGGCTCTTTTTGATCGGGTACCATGTAGCCCAGGGTGGCTTTGAACTCATGAACTCTCCAGGGAGGCTGAGAATGGCTTGGATTTCTGATTCTCCTGCCTCTCTGCCTCCTGTGTGCTGGGGTCACAGTATGTGCCAGCATGCTGTTGAATGTTTTAATTTTTAAGTGTGTGTTTGTGTGTGTGTGTGTGTGTGTGTGTGTGTGTGGCATATGCAGGTTTCCTAGGATATCACAAGAGAGCATCAGATTCCCTGGAGCTGGAGTTGCAGGCAGCTGGCTATAGCCTGCACTCTATAGATGATGGAAACCAATGTTGAGTCCTCTGGAAGAAAAGCAAAAATTTTGCTGTTGTTGTTTTGAGACAAAGTGTGTTTGTGTAGCCCTGACTGTCCTGGAACTCACTGTAAACAAGGTTAGCCTCATAACTCAGAGATCTGCCTGCCTCTGCCTCCATGTGCCAATACCACCTGGGAAAAAGCAAAAATTTTAACTGCTGAGCCATCTCTCCAGTCCCCCATAAATCCCATATTGGAGTTTACAATGCTGGGGATAGACCTCAGGCCTCTGTGCGTACTATAGACAAGTACTTTATTACACTGAGCTACATTCCCCTAGCTCTCTGCTATTGGCATTTGAACTAAAATCTTCCCCTTGTTAGAACAAGCACTTCATTAACAGTAGGAGAAACTGCAGTAGAAATCCAGGGAGATCTACAGACAAACCCCCAGTCTCCACAAGCTAAGATCCTGGTGAGCAAGAACTGCAGGAGTGCATTCCCCAGCTCAGACCTGGGAGCTAACAGTGAGGGTCTCAGTGGAGGGGCCCAGGTGGCCTCCAGGAGCACACCAGAGCCATCGCTTTTGAACTGCTCCTGGGTCGGCAGGGCTGCGTTTCCAGCTTCATTTGTGAGACCAATTACAGAGCGTTTTGCACCACAATTACCGGCGTTAAAACCTCTCAGTTCCGTTTGATGAATTTTAGTAGTAATTGCACAGAGGAAGCGACACGCAGGAGATGGTCCCACTGAATCTGCCCACGCAATGAACTGTGAATTCCAGCCCTCCCTGAGCTGTCACGAGAGACTCTGGTGGGGGCTTACCACTGCCCACCCATGGCTCTTGCTCAGGCCCATGTGAATGTTCAGATGTGTGTGTAGTGGAGAAGGGTCGGGGGTGGAAGGTGCCCCTTTAGCCAGAGACAGCACACAGTACCAGTTTCTCCTGTGGTACTAGCTTCTTGGGTATGGGATGGAGACAGGATCCAGGTGTCTGTCATCTTCAAGCCTGTGAACCTGTAAACGCAGCTGCTTCAGCACTGGAAGCTGGATTCATATCTTCATATATTATTTATTGAACAAATAATTCCATAATGTTTCTTGTATGCTGGCCATGCTTCTAAGAGGATTGCAAATATTAACTTCTTCTGCCCTTCAGAATCCCAAGGTTAGTCATCTCTGAACTGTTCCCACTTGATGGGTTAGGAAACTGAGGCTCAGAGACAGTAATTAACTGTTTAAGGGAATTTGGAATTTAAGGAATACCAGCTAGGAAGTCACAAAGTGACCAAGCTTAAGGGATCCTTTTTCTGTTTGTTTGCTTTTGGATTCTCTCCATGGTGTTTAGAAAAGGGTTTGGAATATTCTGAGCAGATTGGAGGAGCCGGTAGGCATGGGTCCTTTTAGCCTAGACAAATGGGAGGAAGGCATAGAGCCTCAAGGCCTGCTGGGTAATGGGAGCAAGAACTGGAGTAGAATCACTAAGAATGTAGAGAGTCAAAAGTCGAAGACAGGACCAGACTGGTGGTCTTGGTGGGTGGGTGGGAGTGGGGATGCAGGTAGTGTCTCTTTCTATCCTGAGGCTGTGTCAGGTTTCAGCTCCACATTTGGAACTGTTTTAGAGGAGGTCAAGTTCCTATCCATCTGTGGTTCCTGTTTGTGCTGAGGTCAGGCTCCTGCCCGGTGTGATGCCTGTTTGCTCTGTGACCTCATTAGAGACTCTGGGTCCTATAACAAAGAAGGACAGTAAACCACTTCTGTCTTTATCCTTTCAGGTTCCTTTGTAGGTTACAACCAGATAAACCTAGGCTCCAACCGTTTGCCAACAAGACAAATGAGGCACACACACACACACACACACACACACACACACACACACCACACGGACATGTCATTTGCCCAAGGTGGCCTCAAACCTATCTCCGTCTTTAGGGACACTTCTGTTCTACCCTGGGCACCGCCCCCATCCTTTATCCTTACAACACAAGTCATTTGCTCCACCATCAGGATGGACCTCAGCTGTGTATGATGGTCTTGTAGACGTGCTATAGAGAACGTCTGTCTGTACCATTTATCTAGACTCAGTACTCCATGAGGGTCTGGGTTGGGTTTGAACCAGCCTTACATTTTCCTCTGCTTAGTGGCATTGAGTAGATGTCTGCTGGTGGGTGGCAGAGAATTCGTGAAACAGATAGCCTTGCTCATCAAGGCTGAGGACAAGCAGTCCCTCTCTCTTGAATCTGGAAGTTTCTACCTAGAACCTTCCCGGAGGATCTCAGTTTCTTCCTGAGTATTGGTCTCCAGTTCCTACCTCCATCACTGAGGACCAACTCTGAGGTTCAAATTCAGCTGACAGGACATGGGGTCAGGTGAGCCTTGGTTTTTTGTTTTTTGGTTTTTGTTTTTTTTTGTTTGTTTGTTTCTATTTCTTGAAGACAGCAAGACCTCCTCTGGAGCTCTCCTTGATGTTCACCCTGTGACATTTTCTCAGGAGCTGAGCCAAGGGTATGGCTTCCCCTTAAATACTGAAGCTTTGGTATCTCCCTTGGGAGGGTTAAGTACCGACAAAAGATAAACGGGCTCTGCTATGTCTTTGGATAGGGTTCTCAGAGTTTAAAGGCATCGGAGCCACTTGGCAATCTCATGAAAACAGAGTGTACAGACCCTACCCCTAGAGAGTCTTCTGCTGAGGGCTGGAGCCTGAGCACCGGAATTTCCCATGAGTACCTGGGAGATGCTGGAATGGTGGTCCAGCCTTCAAGCATATCTCTGGACATTTCTCTCTTGACCTGTATCCCTACTGGGACTGGAATACAATCCTATGTCACCACATCCCAGCTTGATGCTGATGACCTGGAAGTGACAGCCATGGCCAGGGCATTCCGGACAGAAGCAAATCTCTGACATAGACTTCCCTATGCGGAACCTGGGACAGAGCCTGGGACATGGGTGGTGGTTGTGATACTCGCTCCTCCAGACAGATGGACTCAGTAACTGGAGTGATGTAGAGGATCCTAGAACACTCTTCTGAGGCACAGCTCGAAGGCTGTGAGGAGAAATACAAAAAGCATACGCCTTGCAGCCATTTGGTCTGGTTTATGGCAGTCATGATGTCTCTCCCTCAGTTTCCTTAGGGCTGGGACTAGTTTCTGTGGTGGTTGTTAGGATACAATTGGAAATACAAATGACGGGCTCCTGGCATGACACCTGCCATTCCACACAGGTTCCCTCCCTGTATTTTTCTCTGTCTTGGAGAGTTTTTCTTAGCCGTTTAGCTGCCCTCTGTGCCCCGCCCCCGTAGCTGTCTCCCAGTTTCTGTCTATCATCCATAGCTACTGGACCATCAGCCTATGTTATCATAAAAAAAAAAAGAGGCCGCGTTTTAATTTGTGGAATCTTTTTTTCTTCTTTCTATTTTTTTTTTTTTTTTTAAAGAAAAGCCTAATTAGGAAGCCCGTTAAATGCCTGCAATTCCAATATAATTCTATTAAATTCTCCCTGTAAAGTTAATGTTACAGACTTTTTAACAGATGTTTTAATTAGGCATTGTTATTAAAGAGAATACTGTAGAAATTAAAACCAGACCCTAAATGGGGAAAGAAAGGCAGTTTTCTCGCGCTGGGTAAATGGTGGCAGCCGCCCAGCAAAGAGCTGCTGGCAGAGGGTCACAAGGAAGCTGCATAAAGAGGGGACAGCTTGGCATAAACTGCATTGCTCAGCAAGAGGGACAGATTTCCGTGCCTGGGCCACTCAGCCAGCACAACCCTGAGCTCACTGTGGGGGTGGGGAGGGAGATACAAATGGAGGGGTGGAGGCATACTGGCTGGACTGATAGGTTTTGGGGTCTGTGGCTACTGTGATTGTCCCCTTTAGGGTTCCATCTGTCCCTGTGGCAGCCCAGGAGGCAGGGGTCACCCTTAATGTTTTCAGATGAGGAACCAGACTTGGAGATTATGGCCATTTCCCTGGGGCAGACACAGGAAGGGCTGAAGCTGGAGTTTGCTGCTGGACATCCTGCAATGTGACTTGTCTAGCAGCAGCGTGATCTAATGGTGACAAGCACCTGGTATGACTACTGAAGACAGAGAGGCCTACGCTTATGTCTAGTTTTTCCTTTTTATTGGCTGTGTCCTTGGTGTTATTTTTTCCTCTTTCTCTTGAGGCTCAATCTTTCTCCCTTAAAACGGAGGAAATAATGGGGCCTATTCATTCACGGTGTTAACAAGAAAATGCTAATGTACTGAGCCAAGAGTACATACTCAGATAAGGCTTTGGCTGGGAAGTGGCAAGGGTGAGACTCCATTCTTGACATCTGGATTGGAGGCTGCCCTCTCTAGAGCATCCTGCTGGTACCTTGCTCTGCTTTAGGGGTTGGGAAGTGTCCTGGGGTTTGATGTTGATGTTGGTCAGAGGTGGCTGGCTCTGGTGAGCCATCCTGTTACCAGACATGGGAGTGTCTGGTTGCCACAGAGGTGCCAATGTGAACCAGCATACTATACTCCCTCTGAAATGGGTGGCCCAACTCCAGTGGCTTTCCTAATGAGATATGGGGTTGGGGAGAGGATGGAGAAAGCTGAATTTAAATCCTGCCTTCTTCAGCGGCTATGGTGAAACCACTGTTATGGTTTGACCTGTGACTCTGTCTTTTGTCGTTTTCACCTTGCTGTCTGCATCTCTCCAGCTCAGAACCCAGGCCCTGGGTGAGGGAAGCACTCACAGGGGACCCTGAGTCACTGATGTACCCTGATGCCTCTTGTGACATGCTCGGATGTGCCTTTTCAAAGGGGGTAATTTTCTTGTCTGTCCTCTGGGGCTGTCAGCCTGGGATTATTCAAATCATGTTTATTTCCATCTCATGGCCCAGATAGCTCTGCTCCAGGCACTGTCTCTAGAGCTTGAAAGAATAGAAATGGAGGCAGAGATGAAGAGTGGGCACCAGTCCCTCCCCTTCCCCAACCATCTCTTCTGCCCCCTTCCAAGGATGAAGGGAGGTCCCATGTATGCCTTACTCAGGATGGCCCTGAGATGCCCAAGGGTATACTGTCTGGTATGCAGTAGGTGCTTTATTTGCTTGTTAAGGATGGTTTTATTTCTTTCACCCTAGGCTTCCTGGCAATTTGGTTTTACAAACACAGAGACATTTTCCCTAGCTACCCTTTGCAAGCGGAGTGCCAAGAAAAGCTTAGCCATTCTATTCCAGTCTTGCTCCTTCCCAGCTGTGTAAGCCTGGGCTGGTGGCTCAGCCGCTCCAAGCCAGTTCCCTCATCTGTGAAGGAAAGATGGTTGTACCTGGTCTGAATCCTAGGGTCATTGTGAACACGGAGTGCAACAAGCATCTGAGAGCATCTGGTGCGTAGAGGGGCAGAGTGGTTCCTATGTACATGTATGCATAAGAGTGTGCACAGACAAACAGATAAACAGACACAGGGTAAACGGCAAATGAGTTTGACAACCCCAGAAATTGTTCATATCTGTTGGTTTCTCCCCCAACCACCGTTTTAATGGATTTTAAGTTCATCGGTTGGTATTATTTATAAATTAAAAAAAAAATGTCACAGGGTACTTAGGAGGCAGAGGCAGGAGGATCTCTATGAATTTAAGTCCAGCCTGGTCTACATAGTGAGTCTCAGACCAGTAGTGGTATGTAGTGATATACTGTCTTAAAACAAAACAAAGCAACAAAACAGTACAGGGCCAGGGAGATGTCTCAGTGGTTAAAGTGCTTGCCATCCAAGCATGAAGCCCCAAGTTCGGATTCTCAGGATTTGTATATAGCAGCATGTGCCCTAGAATCCCCATGTTCCACCTCTCTGATTTTCCTTCATTCTCACCTTACCCATCATTGTGAAAGTAAGTCACTTTACATTGTACATTCATAGAATATAAGAGAAAAACCTTATTGCAAACCATAGAGAATGGTGTATTAGTATGGGCTTATCAGCACTAATGAGATTTTCCACGCTGGAACTGGACTTCGGTGCTGGGGAAAGCATGAAGTACACAGGAAAGCGCTGGATACCCTGCTTAGTCTGCCAAAGGGTGTGAAGAATTTCACCCAGTCAAGTACCCAGAGGGAGAAGTCAAGGAACCTGGGAGACTAGGAGCTGAGCGCTGAGCCTGAATGGGGAACCTGGGAACAGAAACACAGACAGGACCAAGCTTGTGGTGGTCAAAGTTTCCTCTACCTGTGGCTGCGTGGTCTGCTGCTTCTTAGCACAAGCACATGGTAGATGGTAGTGAACAAGGGATTGTGGGTGAGGCAGGCAGAATATACTGTGATAGATGTTAGTCTCAAGTCTAATTCGTACTCATATGTTAGATGCATGAAAGGGGGAGGGGAATTCAGACTGTTAAATAATGGGCCTGGATTAAGAAGAGTCTTCTGAATCAGAGATCCCCCCCCCCATCAGAGGGATCCCTTATCACAAAGAGCCATTAAAAGGTATAAGAGGGAGACAGGGGGAAAGACAATAGAGCCTTCACACTAAGTCTAGGCTGGACATATCTGGCTTTAAAGATAGGAGGGACCTGTTTTGGTAGATACAACTATCTCTCCAAAGGCTCCTCTATTCGTACCTTGGTTCTCCCATGCAAGCTGTGCTCATAGCTGGAGCATCAGGGCAATGACTGGATCATGGAGTACAGACTTCATGACTGGGTCACTCCACTGATGGATTCAAAGTCTGAGGGCATCATTGGGAGAATAATGGGAAGTGGCAGACATGTTAGTAAGAGAACTGGCTGGGAGTGAGCTGGTTACTGGGAGTGAGCTGGTTACTGGGAGTGGACACAGTTTTGAAGGATGTATCTTATTACCTCCCCTTTCTCCTGTCACCCTTCTCAGCTTCTTGTCTAGCAGGAAGTGAGCAGTCTCCCATCTCAGACACAGATCCTGAAGCCATGTTAGTCAGCTTTGCCTTGTATCCAAAGCTACAGGGCCAACTGAGCACAGACAGAAACCTCTCAATGAACTGAGATAAATCTTTATTATTTAAGTCATTTCTCTTAGGTAGCAGTCATAATGATGAACGGTTCAACACAAGAGACCGCGAGCCAAGGAGTACTGGTAGAGCTCTGAGCTATAGAAGACAAGGGCATGGATTCTTCCTCAGAGACTTAAGGGTCATATCTTGATTTGGGCCCAGTGAGATCCATTTAGGACTTTGGACCTCCAGACCTATAACATAATAAATCTATGCTTCTTTTAAACTACCAGAGCTGTGGGAATCTTTTACCACAATCTGTTTTAAAGACAGAAATTTAAAGACAGGGCCATAAATTTCATCCCAACGGGACCTTGGTGTGGCATGGAGATCCAGTTCCAACCAATTCCAAAAGCAGAGTGGGTCTCTATGATCCTCAGACCTGGAGTACAGGAACTTAACTGCCAATTACTTGATGGACAGCTTCTTGGCCTATGGGACAGGGACACTGGAAGTAACAGAAACACATCTCTTCCTCTGAGGGGTGTGGCTTGGGACTCTTGGTGTAGGAATGATGCCATTTAAGACTAGACTTGCATCCAGTCCTGCCACCTCAGCTGTGTGGCTTTGAACGAACAGCCTCATCTCTCTAAGCCTCTGAGTTTCTGCTGTCTAGTTGATTAGTGATGTATCTTAGCATGCATGCTGACCAAGGGAGGCCTTGTGGGTGAAATGCTTGGATGAGTCCTGATTATGAGGGATGCTGAGTTTCTGGTGGTACCTCATGAGACCATTGGTGCAGGGAAAGCATTCTAGCCCTCCGCTGGCTGGCCATCCAGAGTCTTTGTACAAGTTTCCTGGACACTCTTCTAGGTCCATCCCAAGGTTCATCTGTTTGCTGTCCCACGCTTGGCTCTACCTGGTATGTTGTTGACAGACACTTTACAGAAATCTCCAGTGAATTCTATTGTTTCAAGTAGCTTGTTGTTGAGGCTATTTGTTACATAGCAATAAACAACATAGGCATTCAGGTGGAGGCATGCTTGGTTGCCCAGGGATTGATTGGCAGTATAGTTGGAGTGGTAGATATGAGGCTGAGAACAGGAAGTGAAGGCTCTGAGTGAGTTTCCTGCTGAAGGAAAAAAAAAAAGGCTTCTTCTCTGTAAATATTATTTTTTCAGCAATTGGCTCTCCTGAGCTTTTCTCAGGCTTGGACCTTGGGAACAGTTGGTGGCTCATTTTCTTTACTTCGCTGGTCTTCTGAGGTGGGTTCAGTGTACTCTCTCCAGGAAGTCTGTGGTGGTGTTGCCCTTCCTGAAGCGGTTTCAGTGCGACCTCACACCGAAACTGGGCCAAGACGTCTTTGGGCATTTTGTAAAAATCTATTTTGGGATTGGTAAAGATCTTTTCCCAATCTGTTGGTTGCCGTTTTGTCCTATTGACAGTGTCCTTTGCCTTACAGAAACTTTGCAATTTTATGAAGTCCCATTTGTCAATTCTTGATCTTAGAGCATAGGCCATTGGTGTTCTATTCAGGAACTTTTCCCCTGTGCCTAGGTATTCGAGGGTCTTCCCCACTTTCTCTTCTATTAGTTTCAGTGTGTCTGGTTTATGTGAAGGTCCTTTATCCACTTGGACTTGAGCTTTGTACGAGGAGATAGGAAAGGATCGATTTGCATTCTTCTGCATGTTGTCCTCCAGTTGAACCAGCACCATTTGTTGAAAATGCTGTCCTTGTTCCACTGAATAGTTTTAGCTCCTTTGTCAAAGATTAAATGACCATAGTTCTGTGGGTTCATTTCTGGGTCTTCAACTCTATTCCACTGATCTTCCTGCCTATCTCTGTACCAATACCAGGCCGTTTTTATCACTATTGCTTTGTAGTACAGCTTGATGTCAGGGATGGCGATTCCTCCAGAAGTTCTTTTATGTGTTGAGGATGGTTTTCGCTATCCTGGGTTTTTTGTTGTTCCAAATAAATTTCAGAATTTCTCTTTCAAGTTCTGTAAAGAATTGAGTTGGTATTTTAATGGGGATTGCATTGAATCTGTAGATTGCTTTTGGCAAGATGGCCATTTTTACTATATTAATCCTGCCAATCCATGAGCATGGGAGATCTTTCCATTTCCTGAGATCTTCTTCAATTTCTTTCTTCAGAGACTTGAAGTTCTTGTCATACAGATCTTTCACTTGCTTGGTTAGATTCACCCCGAGGTATTTTATATTATTTGTGACTATTGTGAAGGGTGTCATTTCCCTAATTTCTTTTTCAGCCTGTTTATCTTTCATGTAGAGGAAGGCTACTGATTTGTTCGAGTTGATTTTATAACCTGCCACCTTGCTGAAGTCGTTTATCAGGTTTAGGAGTTCTCTGGTGGAGTTTTTGGGGTCACTTAAGTATACTATCATATCATCTGCAAATAGTGATATTTTGACTTCTTCCTTTCCTATTTGTATTCCTTTGACTTCTTTTTGTTGTCTAATTGCTCTGGCTAGGACTTCCAGTACTATATTGAATAGGTAGGGAGAGAGTGGGCAGCCTTGTCTAGTCCCACATCCGATAGAGGACTAATATCCAATATATACAATGAACTCAAGAAATTAGACTCTAGACAACCAAATAACCCTATTAAAAAATGGAGTAAGGAGCTAAACAAAGAATTCTCAATTGAGGAAATCCGAATGGCCGAGAAGCACCTAAAGAAATGTTCAGCATCCTTGGTCATCAGGGAAATGCAAATCAAAACAACCCTGAGATTCCACTTCACACCAGTCAGAATGGCTAAAATAAAAAACTCAGGTGATAGCAGATGCTGGCGAGGATGTGGAGAAAGAGGAACACTCCTCCATTGTTGGTGGATTGCAAGATGGTGCAACCACTATGGAAAACAGTCTGGCGGTTCCTCAGAAAATTGGACATATCACTACCTGAGGACCCAGCTATACCACTCCTGGGTATATATCCAGAAGATGCTCTAACACATAACAAGGAAATATGCTCCACTATGTTTATAGCAGCTTTATTTATAATAGCCAGAAACTGGAAAGAACCCAGATGCCCTTCAACAGAGGAATGGATACAAAAAATGTGGTACATTTATACAATGGAATATTACTCAGCTATTAAAAACAATTAATTTGATAAATTCATATATAAATGGATGGAACTAGAAAATATCATCCTGAGTGAAGTAACCCAATCACAAAAGAACATACATGGTATTCACTCACTGATTATTGGATTTTAGCCCAGAAGCCTGAAATACCCAAGATTCAACTCACAGACCACATAAAGCTCATGAAGAATGATGACCAAATAGGGAGCCTTCAGTCCTTCTTAGAAGGAGTAACAAAATACTCAAGGGTGCAAATATGGAGACACAGTGCAGGACAGAAACTGAAGGAGGGACCGTCTACAGACTATTCCACCTAGATATCCATCCTATGTGCAGTCACCAAAGGTAGAGGTTGATGTGGATGGCAGGATGTACACGCTGACAGGAGCCTGATATAGCTGTCTCCTTAGAGGTCTGCAAGAGTCTGACATACTCAGAGGCAGATGCTCACAGCTAACCATTAAACTGAGCATGGAGTTCCCAATGGAGAAGATAGAGTGAAGGCTGAAGGAGTTGAGAGGATTCGCGACACCATGAGGAAAGCAACAATCCCAACCAACCAGAGCCCCCAGGGTCTAAGCCACCAGCCTGGGAGTGCTTAGGGAGGGACTCAAGGCTCCAGCTATATAGGCAAGGGAGCTATATATAAGTGGGAGAAGAGATCCTTTGACCCATGAAGGCTGGACGTCGTGGGGGGGATACTCGAGGGTGGGAGGTGAGGTACAGGGGAGGGTGGGTGGGGGTACACCAACATGGAGGCGGGAAGAGGGGGAAGGGATAGTGAGTTCCTGGGAGGGAGGGGGGGAAATGGGGTAAGGAGAGAACATCTGAAATGTAAAAAATAAAAAATTTTTCAATAAAAAAAAAATCTATTTTGGTAAAGAAGTAATAGATTTGGAGAGGGAGAGAGAGAGAGAGAGAGAGAGAGAAGAGAGAGAGAGAGAGAGAGAGAGATTGACAAAGCAGGAAGACTTAAAGGAAACTGAGGATTGCTGGGCAAAGGCAAAAATGTTGGGTCAGGAAATAATTGAGAGAGAGGAAATTTCTGAAGAGACTCATTGCTTTCTGGAAAGTCAATATAGCTGGTGTGGAGACTAGGAGGAGGGTATAGGGGACAATGATTGAGGAGAGAGAGGGAAGGATCTAGAGGGTTGGATGTATGTGTGTGGTACTTCAAGTTGCATCTTGTTTCAAGATTCTCCCCTTGGGGAGTTTCCTATCCTACTGAGAGAGCCCTGGTCCATGACAGCCCTGCTGGTTTCATTTGCAGTGTTTGATTGCAATGATCATACAATCCTTCTTGAGTTGGAGGCAGAAGAAAAAGGATTTCCTGATTCCCATGCATGAAAAAGGTCATAGTTCAACACTCCCAAGTTGTTCCCTCTCTGGGTCTAGGTTATATTCTCTTTCTTCTTGTGGTTCTGAGACGGTTGTCAGCATCTCTCTAGGATCAGAACTAAGTTCTATGAAGAAAAATAAACCAGAAGAATGTATTAGGGAATGCTCTCGATCTGAAGGAAGAGTTCTGATTTTAGAAGAAAAGAAAAGAAAAAAGGTAGTTGTATTTTCCCTAGCAAACTCTGACAAAGTCTTGATGTTTATCACAGTGGGTGAGTACTTCTGAGGTCATATGCTGTTTCCCAGCTCCTCTGCCCCCGCACCTGCCCATCTGCACTGTTGAAACCCAGAGACTGCACAGGTAGAAAGAAGGTTGGTGCTACTGGTGGGTGAATAGGTCAGGCGACAAGACAAAGAGGTGCATATGTAGTATGTAGAACTGTCAAGATTGTAGCTTAATGAGTGCTCAAGAAAGAAAGGCCAGGGCATGAAACCTAGTCAAGCTGGTGGCTGTGTAGACTTGTCCCCTTGATAAAGGTATTTGGCTTTATAGACTATGAACTGCTGGTACATCGTAGTCCTGGTTGCATTGCTATTACGATGGTATTGTTGCATGCTAATTTGGATCTCCTCAAATGTACTTAGGGTGATGATGGCTGCTTCAGCTGATACACTCTTAAAATAACATTGACTTTAAAACTCCTCAGGTAAAATCCCAAGTGTGAGTTCTTGCTTGTCAGTGCTGAAATGCTGGTCCATATGGTCATTCAGAGATATAGAGACACCTTTCTTGTGGCTCCACCATCTCCTTGGATCTTAGAGTCCATTCTTCCAGCTAGCAGACAGGGAAAATGAAGGAGAAGAGAAATCATCTGCTTCTTAAACCCCTCAGGCAGGGAGATGAACCTCACCTTCACTCGCATTCCAGTGGTGAGGCGTAGCTTGGTAGTTCCATGGAGCTCAAGAGGGGCTGGAAAATATCGCCCTGCCTGTGTACCCAGGTCCAACACCATGATCTATGGAGCAGGAGAGTGCCATCTTGGGCAAACTACTTACCAATTTTGTCATGCCTTCCAAGTATGCTGCCCCAAACTGTGTTTAAAGTTATGGATCAGAACATGTGGAAACATTGCAGAAGTCATGGAACCCTGAAGAGTTTTCAGGCATCAAAGTGACGTAACAGATTATTCTGTGCTCTAGAGGCATGAAGTGCAAGGAAGTGGAAGGAAGGAAGGAAGGAAGGAAGGAAGGAAGGAAGGAAGGAAGGAAGGAAGAAAGGAACCAGGTTCCTGCTGTCTTTATTTCTGTCCTGTTTTGGAAGGGTACCACATCTCAAGGGACCCTGTGTTTATAATCTTCTCACATACCAAAGATTCCTCACATACTTTAAAAAAAACAAAACCAAACCAAAAACCACTATTTTTTCCTTGCTAGTGCTATAAGGTATTATTACCTATAGCACACACACACACACACACACACACACACACACACACACACACGAGTCAAACTTAGAGAAGTGAATTGACTTGATCAAGGTATTCTGGGCCTCATGTGGGTTGTCACCAGAGGTAGTGGTTTATATTTGGAAAAGTTCCCTTGGGATTCTGTGTTGTGCCTGCATTTGCACTGTGGCATCGTGTCTTAGGGGGGCAGAAAGGCGTATGTATGGGCCTAGGTGGCTGGCAGGTGGATTACACAGGTTTTGTGCCTCTACTTGGGCTCTACTCTTCCTCTTTCCAGCCTATCACCCCCAAGTCTCCAACATAGATCTTTCATGAGCACCCTCTTTGGTTCCCAGAAGTATACCCAGTGGTTCCTGGTGTTGGTGGGGAGGGGGACCATAGACGTGTTCCCCTGACTAGAGGAGCCAGTTCTGCTGACTGGGTGGTTAAGGCCCACGCACTGGGACCTGGGGAGACTGCGAGGAGAAAGTGGCTGAGCACAGCGCTGCGAGGCCTGGTGATTTATGAGAAGCAGCTTCAGTGGGCCATCTGGACCAGGAGCTTCAGGAAGCACATCCTGTGTGGAGGCGCAGGCAGTGTGGGAGCCTTGCCAGAGAGGAGGAGGGCTGCCAGGGGACGGGAGGAGGAAGGGATGAGGAGAGAGACTGGGGCAGAGGCAACATGGGAAGCTGTAGCTGTGAATCAAATAGATCTAGGCATTTTCATGTACAGAAACTTTAGATAGTACCTTAACCTCTCAGGGCCTCAGTTTGTGTGTGTGTGTGTGTGTATGTGTGCATGCACATGCATGTGGAGGCCAGAGATTAACATTTGGTATCTTCCTCAGCTTCTCTCTACTTTTTCAAGATGTTTCAAGACAGGGTCTCTCACTGAACTTGGAACTCATTGACTGGCTATCCAGTTAGTTCAAGAAACCTGCCTATATCCACCCCCTGAGCAGAGGATTTATACAACATGCCCATCTTTTTACACGGATGCTGGAGATCTGAACCCAGGTCCTCATCCTTGCATTGCAAGCAGCTCCCCAACTGAGCTACCTCCCCAGCCCTAAGGGCCTCAGTTCCAGCAACTTTAAAATGAAACGACTATGTCCACTGTGCTGCTGAGAAGCTGAAATGGAGCATGGCTTTGTAAGCACCCAACTCAATGCCTTGAAGGAAGAAAACTGATGCCGCTGAGTCTCTTCCTCTCCTGTGTTGAGCATTCACTGATGTGCTCGGGTTGCAAAGATGCCCAGAGCCTTCAATATGGTGATGAGGGCAGTCTGTTTTATAACACATGAGATTTTTACAGTGAACTCTGGGAATTCAGAGGCAAGAATAGCTAGCATTGCCTAGAGGTAACATTTGAACTGGGTTTAGTGAAGAAGTCTGAGCTAAGGGACCAGTGAAGACAGAGTGAGGGGGCTGGCCTGAGGAAAACTGTGCTGTCAAATATCAGTTCGTTCCCTCATATCACTACCTCTCATGCACTACTGAACTATGGTCCAATTGATCCGACTGCCTATCCTTGTCTACATCTGGATGTTGATAGCCACAGTAGATTCATCATGCTTAAACAGAGTTGTCCATATCTTTGTCTCCCTCCACCCTACACATCAATCCTCTTATCATAGATCTTTCCCATCTTGGCAAAGAGCACCACACCAAACCACAAGAAACCCCAAACGAGAAGACATCCCTCCAACTTTGATATATTCCTTTCTCTCCCACCCTCTTCTAATTTGTGCCAAGTTGAACTGTTGTCTTTGGGATTTTGCAGTGTTGGGATCCTTACCTTGCCCCCTCCAAGTTCAATCTAGCAGCATAGCCTTTCAACTCTGTCCAAACATATCCAGAACCTATCTGCATTTGTCGACATCCCCACCACCACCCTATAGTCTAAACCATGTTGTGTTGTTGTCGTTTTGGATTCTTAAGATGGGACTTCATGTAGGTCAGGCTGGCCTCAGATTTGCTCTGTAGCCGAGGATGATCTTGAACATGTGATCCTCCTGCCTCTCTCCCAAGCGCTGGGCTTGAAGGATGTGTCACTACACTTATCTTATTGCTCTTGGTTTTTGGAGACGGTATCTCACTCTGTGTCACCAGCTTTCCTGAGAACTTAGTATGAAGACAGATTGGCCTCAAACTTGTGACAATCCTCATGCCTCTCTCTGTCTTCTGAGTTCTGAGATTTCAGACCTGAGCTACATAGTGGAGTTTTCCTCCAGACAACCACAATGAGCTTGGGACTCATTTTTCTTTTTCCAAGTGAGTCTTTCACAGCTGCTCTCCTCAGAGACTAGACTAGTCTCCTCACAGCTGCCAGAGTGGTCTTTGTAAAAAGACAAATCTAAACATACCCCTGCCTAAGTCCTTTATCTGTTAATTTTACAATATTTTGATATAATAAGGGAACTTTTCTTATCTAGCACTAAGTGTTTATTTCCTGCTTATGTGTTTGAATGCTGGCTGAAGCTTGGTTGCTTTAGATGGGATTTAGGATTTGGCTCCAACCTGTAGACTGAGTTCCTTGAACATCACTCATCCTCATTGGACTGTGGTTACTGAGACATGGTTTTCTTTTTATCATGGAAAAATAGGAGTCCTATGAGTCAATTCCATCTATATAAGACTGTTCTTAAGTCTCAGCTCCCAACACACTGACTCCTATCCTATTGCTCATAGGAAATGATATGGCCAAGATCAAAGGCAAGAAGGAAGGAAGTACAGTATGTTGCCATGAGGCCATAGCAAAGATGTAGATATACAATATATGATAGTGGAGTGAAGAATTGGGACCACTTAAGAAAAACCTTTAAGGGCTACAGTCTAATGCCATTGAACTTGGAACGATCTTTAGGATCCAGTTGCTGAGAGATGTTGCCTGTCTTATTTCTTGAGTGTTTGCTCCTTGACTCACTCCTTGGCTGTGCTGTGTTCTAGGATGTTCCTTAGCCTTTCTGTCATGGTTATCAATGTGACACAAGCTAGAGTCAGTTGAGAAGAAGGAACTTCAATAGAGGAAGTACCTCTACCAGACTGGCCTGCAAGGCAGACATTTTCTTCATTAGTGATCGATATGGAAAGGGACCAGTCCACTGTGGGTAGTGCTGACCCTGGGCACTTTCCTGAGTTGTATGAGAAGGCAAGCTGAAACAAGACAGGGCAACCAAGCCAGTCAGCAGTGCTCCTGCATGATTCCTGCCTTGAGTTTCTGCTCTGACTTCCCTTCATGATGCACCATGACCTGAGAGTTGTAAGGTGAAATAAACCCTTTCCTCCCCAAGTTGTTTCCGGCCATGGTGGTTTTATCACAGCAGTAGAAACCTTAACTAAGACACTTTCCAAATCCCTTTTCTACCTCAGGACCATCTCATGTGTCATTTCTGTTCTCCACATGTCACACTATAGACTTCTTATCATTTCAGATGAAATGTCACCTGTAGTCATTTAGATTTAGAGTTGCAGGTGCTTGGACCCTGCCTCTGGGAATTCTGAAATGGCAGATTTGGGTCTGGGTCTCAGGAGGGTCTTTCACAACTGATGACAAAACTGATGTCCCATGGACACATTCCAAGAACTGCTATGTAAGAGAAATATGAGTAGTAGCCCCAAGAGGGGCTATGGCTGAGGCAATGCTTGAAAGGTGTAGAGGAACATACAAGGCTGACAGGACTTTATGTTTTGGCACTATCTCATGACTTGATGAGCTCCCTGAGAGAGCCAAGCTCCTGTCCCTAGATCCCACACCCGGCTGTAGGAGCCCAGGCCAGCCGCCACTGTTTCCGTTGACGACGTTATATATGACCCCCATCTGAACATCTTTAGCCAAACAATCCCACAGGAAGTCTTAGAAAGCTTTTTCTCTCTAAATGATCTTTTTTAGTGTCTGTCACCCAGAGTTGTAGAGATTTTATATCATCTATGAAATCCTATTAAGATTTTATTTCCTTATTTTCCTTTTATGATAACTGGGATTTCCTTCCTGAGAGAAGGCCTCAGAAAGTGGGAGTACCTTGGTGGGAACCTGGCTCTGGGGAGGTGGGTTCATTGGGCCAGTCTTAGCCTTGGCAAAAGCACAGGCATTTAGGGCTGGCAATGTCTTCAAGGTCCCATAACCCACTGACTATGTAACATATCCCCTTTGGAGAATTTTTGATTTAGCAAAGGCAGATTCCACTGGACTGTGGAGGCAGGAGATCTGGCCGAGACTCAGAGCATTTGATTTAAGAAGGTCTTGAAGGTTGGCCTTTGGGCATGCTATATGCTTGAGTGTCTTCAGGTGAGTTGTTTGTCTTCTTTGAATTTGACTTGTATATACATTTACATATGAAGATATATGTGATAAGAGCTTTGTAGACAGGGCTGTAGAAGTGCTCATTCACTTTGCAGTTGGGTAGACTGATAATGGAGACCTTACTTTTCTTTAACAGTAGAGTGCTGAGATCTGGTTGGTTAGATGCCACTAGTCATAATTTTAAGTATCTCTGGTTCTCTAACATACAGTCCTAGACACTTGAGTGACACATCAAAGCCACATCTGAACCTTGACCAGAAGGATTAGGGACAGAGGCTGGTAATCTTTGCTGCAAGTTTTCTTGGAGGCCACTGACTCCCACCCACCCTTTCTACTTACTAGGAATGAATAACATACACACTCAATACCCAGGCCCTATCACAATGTGTGTGGGCCTGTGTGTTATGTATGCAGAAGCCAGAGGAGGTTGTCAGCTGTTCTCCCCATCACTGTCTGCTTTATTATTATTTTTTTTTTTTTTTGAGACAGGATCTCTCACCCAACCTGGAGCTAAGATGGCACCCAGAAAGTCCCAGCAATCCTTCTGTCTCCACTCTCCATAATAAGCATGGCTTTTTACTTGAATGCTGGGGATTTGAACTCAGGTCCTTCCTCTTATGCAGCAAGCAAATGCTTTTTACTCCTGATCCATCTCTCCAGCATCTTGTCTTAAATGAGACAAAACGTCATTATGGATGGTGGCAAGGCACCAGCTTAATTCCTGAATTCTCCACCATTCCCTGAGTACACTTAGACCAAAGATTCAGAGTCGAATGTCAGAATTTCAAAGCCAGCTGTACAGATTTCCAAGGAGAAGGAGAAATAGACTTGCCTAAAATCACATGAGTCCACAACAAGCTGGATCCAGGATTCAGAATCTTTACAGCCTTAGGGACTCACTGTGTGACCTTTCTACATAGGTCATCATCTCTGAAGAATAAAAGAAATAGTTATTTCTAGAAGTAGTGCCAGGGTTGAGCTAAGCTTTTGGACAGTGGGACTCTGATCAACTGGACCATAAAGGAAATTCTATCCTCAATAGCTCAAGGCCAAGACAGACAATGAGCAGGGAGTGTGGATCTACTAGAATCCTTCTTTCCTTCCCTTCCTCGATGGGCCTTAGGTAACTAGGAACTCAGTTTGCTTTTGGAAACCTGTTAGAAAACCAGGGGCTTCAGAAATTTGGAGACAGTAAAAGAAAACTATCAAACTGAATCCAGTCATCATATT
This sequence comes from Mastomys natalensis, assembly GCA_021653895.1. Taxonomy (NCBI): domain Eukaryota; kingdom Metazoa; phylum Chordata; class Mammalia; order Rodentia; family Muridae; genus Mastomys; species Mastomys natalensis. The sequence continues at coordinate 1,259,668 of JAJTUV010000039.1, read as the reverse complement.
GACAGCTCTTAGATGAATTTTCCAACTCTAAGAATATCAGTAAATAGTTAACAACACAGTCTCTGAATAAAAATACTTCCAAACCCTGAAGTATAGCATTTGCCCATTTCCAGGATGTCAATGCTTCTTCCATTATGGCCATTTTAAAGTTATCAATAGGAGGCTAATCAGCTTGTAGATTTTCTGAAAACTCGATAATCGGGCTCACTGTGAACTGTCACAAGATGTTTGGCTCACTGTTGCTCCCAAACCTTTATGCTTTGCTGAATCTGGATCCTGAACCTTGGGTGTTGAGATTACATTGCCGTGGGTATACCACAAGATGTGCAATGGGAACATGCACCTCACTTGGCTTAAAACTGAGCGGCCTCTTCCTTTGCTCTCATTGCCTCTTGCTGGAAACATCACTTTTTACTTTGTTATAGAACAAACAGAGATGCTATCTGTGGCTCACAATGTATGAGGCTGACTTCACATGGTTTTGACAATTCTGTCACTTTCGTTACATGATTACTGCTCCCCTGACCCTTATATGGTATGACACTATTGGGATACTGTATTGGGAACTGTTTTTCCCAGATCTTTTTCTGTTTGATTTTTTTTTTTTTAATTTTATTTTCGGAATGCACTCCCCTAAGTTTGAGGCTTTAGCTTCATCACCCTATACAATTGCCCAGTTTCTAGTTGGTGCATCTGGAGCAAGGGAGACGGGACTCTGTGGTTCTGAATTTCTCCTTGACACATGCTCTCAAGCGTGAGCAAGGAGCCAGTGATTCAGTTTGAATGGAGAAACTGCAGACAGACGTAATGTTGTCACATCTGGCTACTTGGAGACACAGCTGCCTTGGCCACCCACTCCTTTTGCACCTGTGGGGGAAGGGACCACTTCCTTTATCGGTGCCAACATTTTTGTCTGCAGTGGGGAAGACATTTAGGTCATGTTCTCAGAGGTGGTAAATAGGGCTCTGGAAATGGGGAGGATGGTTTCTTAAATCTGGATGGGTTGACACAGGTGGAAGGAAGGTGACCCTTTCAGCTCCTCAACACTCTCTTTGGTTCATGAGCCAAAGCACAAATCCTTTTCAGTCCCCGTTGCCCCTCTGCTGGGGTTAGGGAACCCAATTCCCCAGATGGCACTCAGCCAGAAAATTAGCAATGATCAATGGAAGGGGAAGGATGATAAATACAAGTAGAGTCTCAATTATGCTCTAAATGAGCAAGGCAATGTAAAGGCTCCCATAGAGAGGGGCTGGGGACCAAAGGAGGGGAAAAACCGATTATGTGGAAGGATTCAGTGCCCCAGTCTGGACTCAGGCATCGATTTCCTATTTCAGCTTCATGGATGGACCATAAAACCCCGGAGAGTGAACATCTCCCTGTCTTGTGCATCTCTATCATCTGCATAATGGGGATGTAATCCGCCCTCCCGTTTCTGTCCAGCAATAATATCAGTTCCTGGGAGGACTGGAAGAACAAATATCTGTGGGTATTGCATTGGGGACCCCAACTTGCCAGCTGCTGGGAAGCTGGGTTTGTGGTTTCAGAGCAGAGGGTGAGTCTGTGAGAACTGTGGTCAAGTTCTTGAAAATTACAAGAGTAATTTGTTTTGCTGAAAAGGAGGGATAAAATGTTTCTGTGAGATCTCGGGGGATCTTTTTTTTTCTTTTTTTTAAGAAAAGCAAACTTTTTTAAACTGCTAAAAAGCAAAGTAATTGATGCTCAATTTGGTGATTTGCCCTAAAAAATGCAATCATTGAGACAGCCTGTATCAGTCATTTAGAATAGAAACCAAATGTTTTCTTCCATATATATCCATAACGTTAAGACTTATCTCCCATCTGGCAAAACCTCTCTGTGTAGAAATGCTCAGAGTGGAACTGCATTCATAAGTAGCCATCAAGTGAAATTTACTATTTATGTGCTTTCGATGGTCTGTAGAAACCGAGTTGCATGCCAGCCTGTATCAATACCCATCTCTACCTGCAGTGTTTTAGGACAGATTAGCTGGGGATCGCTATTACAGGATGAAAGAAGAGGTCATGCTGGGAGAAAAATGAAATCAAACATTCACCCATGCAAACACTTCCTTCCTGGTACTATTTGGATTTTAATTTCTTCTTCCCTCCTCCCCCCACAAATTAAAATAAAATACAAGACATTGGTGCTATTTAGAGATAGCCCACATCTGCATGGCAAGGAGACAATTCTCTAAAGTGGCACTCTCAGTGGGGTATTTATTTAATTCTTATTGGTTTTGGACTACAGCCTATAATGAGCAGAGATACGGAAAGATGCAGGGGGTGCCAGTTGGGAGCCTTTACCTTTTTGAACATGGAAGTACAAAAGGGTCATGCATGTATTTAGGTTTTAGTGAAAATTCAATAACTTTGGCTGCAGACACTTTGCTCCGGAACACCAATAAAAGGGAAAAACCAATAAAAAGGCTCCCAACTGGAACTTCTTAGAGCTGAAGCCTGGCACAGTGCCAGGCGCAGCTGTCCCTGTGTTGCTGAGTGCCCTGGTATGTTTTAGTACCTGGGTCAATGGAGGAGTATGTTGTGTCTGTTGAGTCTTTTGGTAGCATGTGAGTCCCTGAACCTAGGCCTGACATCGCTGGAGTTAAATATAAGAAGGTCCTTCCCCAGGACAGGGCATCTTTTGCTGGGTATTTTTGTTGTTCATGAGGGTGGGGTCACTGGGGATCCCTTCAAAGAGCTGTCAGGTAAGTTAAAGGGCCGACAGTCTCTTAAAAAGAACCAATGGGTGGCAAAGAGGTATAGGATGAAGGAGAAGGCTTTGTCAACTTAGAGACACCTTGAGTTATCTAACTTCATCTTATCTCCAGCAGGCACCAGTAAGTCCTCTCACATTTCTATTCTCTCTTATAAAAATTGTACTTTTTAATCTAAGTAGTAAATCCAAGATCCAAATGTGAGGCATGCATGGACTAGCTGGTCTTAGCCTAGCTGTATGTCATTGATGGTCCCAGCTCTAGGAGGATATTAGAAGTCTGGAGATAGAAGCCTAGGATTGAGTGACTTGCTTTGCTCCTGGACTTGACCACATTTGCAGAAAGCTATCGTGAATCTTCTTCCAATCACCATGTGGTCTGTTTGCTGAGATGCCCTCAGCTTCCAAGAGACTTGATGTTGAGAGGATGAGGGAGCTGCATCTGCAGAAGGCTTCCTGAAGGCCATCTGTGACAGAAGGTCAGTGTACTCATCTTTGGGTTGGAGATTCTCAGCCTGCAGCAGCCCTGCCTGAGGTCAGAAAGTTCACCAGAGCGATTATAATTAGACTGAGTGCCACCACGATGCCTGCCATGTGGCAGGTTACACCCCATGTCCCTGGTTATCATACCAATTCCACGAGAGGGTGCTTATTCCTACCTCTTAAATGAAAAAAGAGAAGCTATTGCTGATGTATATGATTCCTCTGTGTGTGTGTGCTATGTATGTGTGTGTGTATATGTGTGTGTATGTGTGTGTGTTTATGCAAGTGTGTGTATGTATGAGAATACACATGTGTGTGGAGGCCAGAAGCTGACCTTGGCTGTCATTTTAAAATACCTTCTACACTGGGTTTTGAGAGTATTTCTCACTCTGTCAATTCAGCTAGGCTGGCTGCCCACTGAGTCCAGGGATTCTCCTATCTCTGCATCCTTAGCACTAAAATTAGAAGCTCAAGCTACTTCATCCACCTTATAGTCTTTTTACTTGTTCCTGTGTGTGTGTGTGTGTGTGTGTGTGTGTGTGTGTGTAAGACCATGATACATGTGTGGCGGTCAGAGAATGACACTTGGGAGTTGCTTCTCTCCTGCCACTTTGTGTGATCCAGGGCTTGAATTGAGGTCCTTAGGCCCTTGCACAACTGCCCATACTCACGAAGGAATCTTGCTGACCCAAAAGATATATTATATTCTCCTCCCCCCCTCTCTCTTTCTCTCTCTCTCCTGTCTTTCTCTGCCCTGTATTTCTTTTCTTTCTTCTTTCTTTCACCTCCATAAGAGTCTCATGTAGCCCAGACAGGTCTCATACTTACTATGGGACCAAAAAAAACCCCTTGAACTTCTGATCCATCTGTTTCTACCTCCCAAGTGCTGGGATTAGCTCCATGTTGAGATGTACACGTGTAAGGTCAGGCAGCCTGATCCTAGGAGGGATCTCTGCACTCACCTCTCCCTTCTAGCCCTCTCCTGCTCTGCTATCGGCCACTTTTGCCTGAGTCCCTTCTCATCCATGAAGTCCTGAGCCTCTCACCCAGCAGGCCTGACCTGCCAGTGATAAATACCATTTAATTACAGAACAAGTTTTTCTGCCATCTCTCTCAGCACGGCTTCTATTGCTGAAGATTAAACTTCATTCCGATACCACTGAATTACCTTTTTAAACCTATTATTTCAATGTGATTAACTTCACTTCTTTTCATTTAGCTGTAAGCAAAATCTTGTTTACAAGGCAAAAATAGTCTCTGCCTTAATATCGGCAATAATAATACAAACGAACATTGCAAGAAAATAATTTATGTGAAAAACAGGGGAAAATGGCATTGATACATGAGGCTCCTCTTCAATTAATAAAAAGGAGGAAATATTTAAAAACAATTTATCAAAGAAATGTATACAGTTCATACATCATGCATTTGCAAAGAATGTAGGAATATTCATTCTGCAAATAGCCTCGTGACCCCAGGATTTGAATTCCTTTGTGTGTGATGGAATCCAAGGTAGGGTTAAATCTGAAGCTGAGATTGGCCAACAAAGTGCTAGGGCAGATAAAGCCACTGACAGAGAAAGAGGCTTGGGTTGCAAGGTACCAGCCGTTTAAGCATGGCCAAAAATACAGCTGAGGTTTGTAGAGAAAGTTTAGTTATTGGGAGTCTGACTGAACAGGGAACAATGTAGAACAGTTTATGTGTGCAGTATGTGTGTGGGGTGCATGTGTATGTGCGTGTGGTATGTGTACATGTGTGTTGTGATATGTGTATATAGTGTGTGTATGTGTGTGTGTACATGCATGTGGAAGCCAGAGGACAGCTCCTGGTATTCCGCAGGGACTGTCTGCTTTGTTTTGTTCTTGATATAGGGTCATTTACTGGTGTGGCACTTGCCAGTATAGGCTAGCCTGGCTGGCCTGAGGGTCCCAGAGATCTGCCTGCCTTCACTTCCTCAGGACTAGGCTTACTAGTTCGGGCTTTCCCTGTGTGGATTCTGGGGATTGAACTCAGGTCCTTATATTTGCAAGGCAAATACTTCACTGACAGCTCTCTCTGCAGCCTAAGGAGAGGTTTTTAAGGTACAACCTTCCATTTCATTCACATCTCTTCTTCTCAAGATTAATTCCAAAGTATCAAAAAAAATTACAAGAAGGAAAATGCTTGGTGATTACAAAAGGTGTGTGTGTGTGTCTCTCTGTGTGTTTTGTGTGTGTGTGTGTGTGTGTGTGTGTGTGTGTATGTGTGCGTGCGCACGAGCGTGACTGTGCTTAAGCAAACTCTGGCACACTGTTTCCTGCAAGTTGTCAAAGCCGGAGGCTGCTGGGAACTGGTGGCAACTGTCATGCAATATGTAGATCCGCTCCTGTTGGGGCTAGGGTTTGCAGAGGGGACACATGGCTGCATGTTGGCAAAATACACACCGTATGCTGCCGTCCGCATTTCTCTCTAATTTATTTTTTACCATTTTCTTTTATGGCCTTCCTTGAGATGCACTTCCCGGAGAGTTCCTTTTCAGGGCATTGCGAGAAATTAGCATTTGCATCATATTTAACAGTTTATAGAGAATTTCTCCACCCACACATAAAACAATGTGCTTTTACAAGGAAAACATCAATATCAGAGCTAACATTTCCACATATGGTGTCCGTGTTTCGCTGATGTCTAAGCTCTTCGATGGCTTAAGAGGCAAAATGGAGAATTAACAAAAGCTTTTTCCAGCCCAAGTCCCCTGACATGCTTATCCGGGCCCGGGTACCAGACACGCTGCAGGGAAGGACTAGCCGGATGGACAGATGCAGGGACACAACTTCTTCGTCTGCTCTGACTTTTCACTGCTTCCGCTCACCCCTCATTACTGACTTCTCCTTTCCCCGTTTGATTGACAGCAACCCTTGTAGTAGTGGTCCATGGAACGAAGAAATGGCTTGAAGAAGCAGGAGGATAAGATACCATGAGCTTTGTGACTCCACGTAGTTGTTTGGGCATATAAAAAGCACCCATATTTGCACAATCTCCTTAATTCATGTGTGTTGTATACATTGAGTATCATGTTGAACCCCCAGTGATCGAGGCCCATAGGATGCAAGAGAATTGGCAATGGACTTCTATGTGCTAATGGAGCTCTCTTACCCTCATAACCCCGCCCCCCCCCATCTGATTCTCCCCAGTGTTTGTCAGGAGCTGCACATATCCCCAGTACATCGTCATGACATGTGTTGTAGAATAGCAAAAGGATGCAGAAATAAGTCTTCCATCCAACAGAGAACTTTGTTTGACTGTAGCCTGGGTGCCCTCAGAAAGAGCGGGTCGCTGCTGGGTTCTGCACTCCATTTCCTACTACAGTAGAAGGCTTTGTCAGAGGGCTGGGGGGGGGAAGGGCCTATAGCGCTACAGAGAGCAGCAAAGCAGCAGCAGAGTCATTATTCCCTGAGGACAGGAGTCCACAGTCTGCTGCAGCTACCTCTAGGGATGCGCCAGGATGCCCCCCAGTGGGCACCAGGAATTGTAACCCCAGAAAGTACAGTCTTCTTCCAGTGGGGCGGGCAGAGGCTCCGTGGGGAGTGCCAGAAAGTATCTGAACAGGTTGACAGATGTGTTTCCAGCATCTGCCTCGCTCCTGGTGCTTGGCAGATGGAGTGCGGGGACCAGGCATCTGAAAGTCTGGATTCATTTCAAACTGTTCCGTTTTCCAGGCTCTAAGCACAGCATTTCCGGAGGGCAGCCCTGAAATCGGCAGCTCCCGGGTCCTCCCCAGCTGGAGAATGTTCTACCGGAACCTTGCACCACCACGGCTTGCTTTGTTGGTGGGGAGTTGTGGAGCCGAGTGAGCACCCTCTGGATTATGAAATCCCTTCCCCACCCACCCCCACCCCCGCACCAACCTTGTATGTCTTCATTTCCCCTTTGATCCCTTCAGATGCACCACTTGTCTGGCGGGGTTGTCAAGCTGAAGGCTGACTCGGCATTCTAGAACGATCTGCTCCAATACATTAGACACCAACCAGAGGTAGAGAGCAAATGTAAGGATTTTACGATAAGGTTAGCTCCAACTACAGATACAATATAGTGTAGTTTTAGAAAAGAATTTAAAATACTTTATATGCTTATATTGATTATATATTGAAATAATACTTTGGATTTATTGTACTAAATTAAATATATCATCAAGTTAATTTTACTTGTTTCTTTTTGCTTTTAAAATATGTGATTACTAGAGAATTTAAATTGATATATAGGTCTCGAATTCCATTGCTTGTCTGTGTACAGTGTGTGTGTACGCGCATGTGTATGTGTGTTTCTGTGTGTGCTATATGCACACGGATGTGAGAGTTTGTGTTCCTATATATTTGCATTCAGAGGCCAGAGGAGGCCTTCAGGTGCCTTCTCCTATTGCTCTCTTGACACAGTGTCTCTTACTGAACTGGAAGCTCACTGTCTGGTAGCCAGCTCTAAAAATCTGCCTGCCTGTCCTCCCATCCCCCGCCAATGTTGGGGTTAAAAGCATGTACAGCAATAGTCAGCCTTTGTGTGAGTCCTAGGAATCTGAACTCAGTCCCATGTTTGCAAAGCACGTGTTCTTGCCTCTTGCCCCAGCTCCCTGGCTTACATCCTATTTCTTTCTTTTTAATTTTTTTTACACATTAATTTATACATTTTTAAAAGATTTGCTTGTTGCTATTATATATCTAGGGACAGATGTTTGAAGCTATACCTGCCTCAGCTTCCAGGCTGATTTCTCAGTCTCTCCCACTGCCAGGCCTGGTGGCCTAAAATCCTCTAAAACACTGAGCCTGACTAATCCTTTCCTTCTATAAATTGTCCTTCCACAGGGTTGAGAAAAGCAGCCATTGTCCCTCTGTGTCTTGACTGGCTTCCAGGTTCTAAGCAGGAGCCCCACAAGCTGGAGGCAGGGTAGGGAGAGGAGCATTTGACTGTCACCAGCTAAAAGGGGTCATCTCCAGCCCTTACCATATTTTGAGCTGTGGGTAGCAGGAGATCTCTCCTGAGCAGGTTGGGTGGTGTGAATGGACAGCTATCTTTTTTTTTTTAATTTATTTTTGGGATTGTATTTTAATTATAACATCTCTCCCTTCCCTCTCCTCCCCGCCAAGTCCTCTCATATAACTCACCCTGCTCTCCTTCAAACTCATGACCGGTCTTTTCTCCATCAATTGTTTCTGCACTCATATGTGTGTATACACTGTCATATAAGGCTCTCTTTACTCAGCATCTCCCTCTAAACTCACCCTGTAAGAATGGACTCATTCTTATAATTATAGTCACATCCTCTTGGGACTCTGGAAGGGCTCCCAGAATTTCCTATCTTCTCTGATAAGCTCGACCTTGGGGCAGGGTGTAGATGAGGAGATGCTAAGAATATGTTTTTCCCCATGTTGACTTGATGTGTGTTGTGCCTATGGCTGTGTAGCTGACATCCTGCTGAGTGCCAGCAGCATAGTCGCAAATAGAGGCCAGATCTGAGCTCCTTCTAGCAAGACAGACATGCCAATCAAGGTATCAAGGTCTCATCGACACCCTTAGGAGCTACTTGGTCAAGGATGTCAGCAACTGATCCCATCCTCTGGTAGAGGAGGGTCAAGTGTTAGGAAAGAGGCTTCGGTTACTTTTGCATTGCTGTGATCAATACGCAACAGATACAACTTAAGCAGGGGAAAGGTTTATTCTGGGTCATGGTTTTGATTCCAGTCAGTCATGGTGGGGAAGGCATGGCGTTGAAAGCAGGAAGCTGCAGCGACTCACACCATGAAGCAGAGCTAGGCACAGGCTTTTAATTTAAATTTAGCTTAATTTAATTTTATGTGCATTGGTGTTTTACCTTTATTCATGTCTGTATGAGGGCACTAGATCCCTTGGAACTGGAGTCACAGACAGTTGTGAGCTGCCATGTGGGTGCTGGGGATTGAATCTGAGTCCTCTAGAAAAGCAGCTAATACTCTTAACCACCGAGCCATCTCTCTAACCCCATGGCATAACTTTTAGAGACCTACTCCTAGTCGCCTGCTTCAGCCAGCCAGGCTCCGCAAGCTGAAACAGTGTCACCATCTGGAGACCTACTGTTCAAAATGTATGGTTGTAGGGGACATTTCAGAGTCAATTCAGAAAAACAGAGGGTTTCCTATAAAATGGAAATTGATATGGATATCGTCCTAGTTCTGAAAGGTTTACTCATCTTCCTATCCCATTCCCTTTAAAGAATGGGGCCAAAGTCCCTAGAAGAGGGTCTTGAGGATCAGGTGAGACTGGAAAACACTTATGAGTTCAGCCATTGGCAGAATGGTCTGGAAAGGAATTGTAATGAGAAAAAGGATTCAGAAAAGCAGCACATTATCTGGTATTAAGTCTCAGAAGAAAGAGTAGGCTGCCACTCGAGAAGGAGCTGGGGTGGTGGAATTTACAGTAGGTTGAGGTGAGAGTTTCGGGGATGAGGTGATGCAGGGTGGCAGGGTATGTGTCTGGCTCTTGTAGGAGACTCTTGATGTGGCATAGAATTCACAGGTCTTTGCAGAGACACAGATTGTATACTTGGTATTTTGATGGTTCTCATATTTTGTTGGATCTCAAAAAAAAAAAAAGCATCCAATAAGAGGTATGCCTGATGGGGTGCCCAGTGTCAGAAAGATTTCTGAACCAAGAGACCCAGTTCTGCCCTGATTTTACCCCTGGCCCACTGTGTGACCTCAGAGGAACTCCCATTCCTCTCTGGAATGTAACCTCATCATCTGTAAAATAAGGGGCCGGACTGTGTGACCTCCAAGCCCATGTGCACATCTCGGGGTCCTGGACTCCAGGAGTCAATGATGTGCTTCGCTGAGTTGTTCCCAGCTGTAGCCGAGAGGTTGGGGTTCAAGCCTGTTATGAAACTGCCACTCAGCAGTGACACTGATGGTTTTCATTTCTTCTCTCCCGGTGAGGCACAGGGGCTTATGAATGACTCCAACAACTGCCTCTGGCCCTGGACGCAAATACAGCTAAGTCTCTAGAGCTCTGTACCACAGATTTTCAATGACTCCACCCTAAACGTTCTCTCCCCAGCATGCTGTGGCGATCACCTAGAACATTGGACTGACAGAGGGAGTTTGTATCGTCAAAGCAATGCAAATCATAGCTGTGGGGATGCTCAGTGGTGAGTTAGATGTCTGTAGCCAGTTGAGCAACTCTGAGTAACCACTCAGAACCTCAGTTTCTTCATCCACAAAATGAAGAAGTGTGTGTGAGTGTGTGTGTGTGTGTGTGTGTGTGTGTGTATGTGATGTTCCACTTTGTTATGTTCGTTTTTTGAGATGCAATCTCTAATTGGACCTGTAGCTCACCATTTTACCCAGGCTGACTGGCCAGCAAGTTGCTGGGATCTTCCTGTTTCTACCCCTTGGTGCCAGGGTTGCAGGTATTTACTGCTATACATGGCATGGCTTTTAGATGAGTGCTGGGGACCTGAACCCAGATCTTCTTTCACAGCAAACATTTTATCCATTGAACCATCTCTTTATCCCAGAGATGGGGAAATAAAATCCACTCTCACTAAATTATTAAGAAAGGAAATGTTATAGTTGAATACTTAAAATTTAAAGCTACTATGTTTTATTAAAAAATTATATATATATATATATATATATATATATATATATATATATATATACATTCCTTATAAAAATTACCTCGTGTGTTAATACTAATCAATGAACTCTTTCTTTGAAGACTCCTTTAACTTACAAGGCATCTTTGTGTGCTCACGGCCTCATTTTATTCCCATGGACATTTAAGAGGAGAATATGGTTATGACTGTGCTCCATCTGTCAGTGGCACAGAAAGGGGCAATAGAATGGAATGCCTAGAATCATGGTGTGTCACCCAGAGCAACTTCATCCCGATCTGCCTGTAAATGGGACTTTCCCACTCTCTTGAGCTCTCTTGGCTGGTCATAGAGCTCTAGCTCCATTCTGCAGACAACTCTTGGACAGCCAGTCACCTTCACTGGCACATGTTGGTCAACCAGATCTATGGCCCTTTAGGGAGAAGTTTGAGAGTCAGTGTGCATCCATTTCTTTTTACATGACAGGAGATTTAGTTGAGAGTAACTCCATAAGAGTCACCCTAAACAGAATACTAGAGGCTCTTGTAGAGCTCTCTACCCACTTGAGAGCCTAAGACGAAGAGAAACTCCTGCTTACAGTCGACAGTAATTGGGGATGAAGTGTTCCGCGTGACTGTGACTCTAAGCATCTCATTCTATTCTCCCTGCCTGTGCCATTGCCAGGTGGAACTCGATAGCAGCCATCTATTCCTCTTAGGTCCTTCTGAGAATAGAAAAGGTGGTAGGTGGACCTGGAGTGAACTCTTCCATGGCATGGGCTGGTAAAGGTCTGCAGTGGGACAGATACCCTGAAGGATAAGCCATGAGGTAAAGCCTTTGGCTGAGCTTTCTATGCAGAAGATCCCCGACGAGCCCCCATTCCATGCCGTGCATTTGCTTGAGTTCCTTTCTTGCCACACCCAGGTCAGACCACACACTAATTCCTCTTGCAATTTTGTTCCTTCCTTTAATAAGGTCAACAGTGACAGCTCAGAAAAGCTACCAGGTATCAGCTGACACAAGAATATCTGCTCCCTTTCCAGTTAAATGCTAAAATATCTTGGATGGGGAAGGGACATACTATCTGACTGACTGACTGACTAACTAACTAACTAACTAACTAACCAACTACCAAGTCCTGGGGAACAATACCTTATCAGAATAATGAAATTAAATTATAACAGGGCTGTCAGTGCTACCATATCTGAAGGTGACAAGATGTAATCTCAGTGAAAACATGGTATCTGTCTGTTTATAGATCTAATAAATTATGTTAGACTTGCACTCTTATAAATCCAGGCTGTCGAGGAAACCTAACAACTAATTCATCAGTTGCTCACCGAGAGGACTCCTTCTCTGTTCCAATTGCTCACCATGTAGATAACAAGGAGTCTTACAGGCCGGCTGGTTAAATGTCATTTGTTTCAGAGCAGTAACACGGCACGGATCATTGCTCACACATAGACACCCAATTATATTAACCTGTGCAGCAATACGGTATAATGACATGACATTAACGCAGCCACTTCAGAGAGGCGACAACTTTCCTCCTCACAGAGAGGACCAGCCATGGCTTTTCCCCAGCAAGCCCCCTGTCATTTAAATGCAAAACACCAGCTGAGTGGAAGGACCTGGGAGAATAGCCTGTCTCCATGCTTCATCCTGGGTCAGGTCTGAGGACTGAGCTTTTCAATCTGCTCAACTTTTTCCGAGGGACAGAATCATCACCCCATTTCCAAAACCCACAATTTCTTAGCTTTGGGAGTAGGTCTGGGATTACCCACAGAGTCTGGAATGTAAGTATGACTGACTTAAGGTGAAAGGTGCAGCGAGAGACCTACCTGCAGAGGTCAGTGGTGAGTCTTGGGGCTTTGTGGGTGTCTGGTTCCTATTATCTGTCAAAGACCCAATAAGAAGACAAATAGCCCTGCTTGGCTTCGAACTCTTGTGTCTTTCACTTAACCCACTGGCACCCAGTCTGGATAATTCTTTTCTATGAAATACCCATCTTGTAGGATGTATAGCAGAATCCCCGTTTTCTATGCACTAGCTGTCAGTAATAGTTCCCCTATAACATGATGACCTAGCACATCTCCTGATACTTCCTAGGCTCTTTTTGGCATCACATTCAGTAAGCACCACTGACTGATCCAGGCAAAGGTTTCAGCACAGATTTGCAACATCTGTGCTATTCTAGGCCATTTCAGATGTTCTAGAACTTGCTTCACAGAGTAAGGGCCCAGAACTGCTCTTTTGCCAGCATGGCTGCCTCATGGCAGCACCACTGACCAAGAATGCACACAAAGCAGGGGATGCACCTGGGATGCAGTGCTGGCTTTGGGAAGTGGTGGATTCTGGGACACACATGGAAACTTGGATTGGAGCATGAGTTCACTGTTCACCTGGATTCTTTGGGAAAGCGAGCTTGTCTCAGTGCTGTAATTGGATGGCCTCACCTCTTGTGAGCCATCAGACGTAGGGCAGATAGAAAAAGTGCTGGAGAATTGGAAAGACAGTTAAAGCATGTCCTACCAATCAGCTTTGTGGCAGATGTTAGGGGTTCATATAGGAACCAGACAGGTAGCAAAGAGCAGCCAAAGAAAATCCCATTTTGTGTACCAGAAAAGTACATTGCTGTTAGCTTTCTGTGCCCCCTAATCCCCCTCCACTCTTCCTCCACCCAGCTTCCTTGGAGCAACATAGATACACATGGAAAAGGGAAGTACTTAGGCCTCTGAGAAACTCTATGTCATCAAACAGGGAACACAGTTCTCACACTGTGGGAGAACTGAGTTTGAAACAGATTATGGTAACTTGAAGAACATCTAAGAACACCTCAGACTCACTCCTTCAGCAAAATGTAGCTCATGACACAAGACAAGAAATAGGAGGTGATGTATCAACACATGACATGAAGGGAACAATTGAAAAGGGTCAGAAACGTTAAAAAGAGAGATAACATTTTAAAACGTGAACCATAAAAGGCAACATTAAAATCAACACTGGAAGCTAGACAGAGGCAGGTGGACCTCTGAGTTGGAGGCCAGCCATAGCTACATAGTGAAACTTTGTCTCAAAAAGCAAACATCAGAAGCAGTACAGAACATCACCGACAAGGTAGAAAACAGAGGCAAAGAGCTCTTTGCCTCAGTGCTTACGTGGGCTCAATGGAGGTCACATCACAAATGAAATAAAACCCATGAAGCACTTAGCAGAGAACATGGGATGGGCATACTTTTAACAGGTATCAGCTATTTCTGTAATCAAAAACCCACTGTAAGGGCTAGAGTGGTTAAAAGCTCAGAGTTTAAGAGCTCTGCTGCTCTTCCAGAGGACCAGGGTTCTGTTCCCATCATTCGCATCTGGTGGCTCACAACTGCCTGTAGCTCCAGTTCCAGGGATCTAATGTCCCCTCCTGGTCTCCACAGGTACTGCATGAAGTTGGTGCTTATAAATAACTTCTGCGTAGCCATGCACAAAACCACACACACACACACACACACACACACACACACACACACACACACACATGCATGCACAAAACCAAAGCCAATCAAGAAAGCAAAACAAAATTGTCAAACTTAATATATATCCTAATATATATAATATATTATATATAATTGTATTTAATATAATTTAAATACAATATTAAGTACAATTAAATACTTTAAATTATATTACAATTAATTAAAATTTAATTATAATAATTTAATTCTATTAAATTTATATATTATAACATATTAAATACATAGTAATTTAATTACATATAATTAAATTATATGATATGATATATAATATTATTCATTACATATTATATAAAATGTAAATATATTATTACATGCTGTTATTTATAATTGATATTAAATGAATATTATGAATTACAATATAATATAAATTATAATTAAATAAATAAAATAAATATGATACATTTCTATGAATGGGCTGGTGGGAGGATGAGAATAGTGTGAAAGTATATATTTGGTATACATACACATAGCTCTGACTTTAATTTCCAGCACCCAAACTAGCAGAATAATAAACAAAGAAGTAAAATAATTAAAAAAGAAATAGCTTGAAAGATTTTAATTAAGTATTTGCCAATTTTAACTAATGATAGATGCGGCAGACACTAGACTTGGGATCAGAAACCTCGGATAGAATGAAAGAACTCTTGCAGAATGCAGGAGGGGAAAGCACAGGAGTAATTACATAGAGAACAAGGTGTGGACTCAAACATAACCATTGTTACTCTTTACAAAGACATGGCTGGGAGATGGATTTTTCAGACTCCAAATACAGTGAAATTTGGGGCTGGGGCATGGTCTAGCAGGTAGAGTGCTTGTTTAGAATGCATGTCGTCCCTCTCCTCAACACTGCATAGGAAGGAGAGTCAGGGGATCAAGCTCAAAATCATGTTCAGCCACACGGTAAGTCTGAGGCCAGCCTAGGCTCTGTGAAGCCCCAACTCTCTCTTTCTTTTTGAGACATGTTCTCACTTTGTAGCTCTGGCTGTCTATGAAATCACTGTGTAGACCTGGATGGCCTCCAATTTTCACAAGGATCCACCTGCCTCTGCTTCCCAAGTGCTGGGATTAAAGATGTGTGCCACCAGGCCCCACTGATAACCCATCTTAAAAAAAAAAAAAAAGGCCTATCACTTGTGGAAACATGGATGAGCTGGAGGACATTAAGTGAAGTAAGCCGGACATAGAAAGACAGACTCTCTCTGGTAGACATAGATTAGTGCTTCCCAGAAGCTTGGGAGGGGAGAGGAGGGAGGGGAGGAGAGGGGAGGGGAGGGAGGGAGGGGAGGGGAGGGGAGGAGAGGGGGGGGAGGAGAGGGGAGGGAGGAGAGGGGAGGGGAGGGGGGGAGGGGAGGGGAGGGAGGAGGGGAGGGGAGGAGAGGGAAGGACAAGATTGACTGGAGGTATGAACGATACTGTGGTTAGAGGAAGGAGATAAGGGCTGGTGAGCTGGCTCTGCAGGGAAAGCTTCTGTGTAGCCAAATCCAATGACCCGAGCTTATTTCTGGAGAGCCACATGGTCGGAGAGTACTGACTCTGACATCCTCACATGAACTATGACATACAGATAAATAAATGAATGTAATAAAAAAAAAAAGAGGAGAAATAAGTTCTACTTTCCCATACACGGTTGCACTGTGTCTACCATTAATAACTCTGGAGCTTTTGGTGGAATCAATGGAATGTTGAGAGGAAAAGAATGGTGCACGAAAAGCCCGATTATTTATGTTATGCTGTTCAACTATAAAGATCAGAGCCTGCGCGTGCCTAAGTGTAACACCCTAAAATGTAAAAAAGCATGCACCTAAGATTCTTTTAAAAAGATTTTTGAGATTTTTTTTTTATGTGTTAGGGTGTTGAGTGCTTTGCCTGCATGTATGTCTTATGTACCATGTGTTTTCCCGGTACCTGTGGAGACTGGAAGAGAGCACTGATCCCCTCAATCTGGAGTTATGCATGGTTGTGAGCTGCCGTGTGGGTGCTAGGAACCCAGTCTGAGACTGCTGAGAGAACAGCCGCTGCTTTTAAACTCTGAGCTATCTCTCCACCCTGCAGATAAAATTCTTGAAAGCAGATTTCACATGAGTAATATAAATAAAGTTTAGAACGCAGGAGTTGGTAGATCAAGATGTAAATTGGAGTTGTGGACACAATAAAACTATGAGGTCAGGCATGGAGGCACATGGCTGTAATTCCAGCAGGAGGGAGGCTGAGACAGGAGGATGGCAAGCTTGAAGTCAGCCTGAGAAGCAAGAAGGAACAAAACAAGAGGTAACAAAAATCAGGTAAGGATGGAACTGGATTTATTTTAGTATTTTAGTAACACATATGGTTACATATCAGTGCAATGACCTGTCAGAAGTTCTGAGACAAGACCAGCATAAGATAAGCAAACATAAAACTGAACAGTAATCAGGACCTATAAAATCTAGATTAATAAAATCTTGAAAGTGGATTGGGAAGAGATTGAGGAGTGTGTAAGAGAACACATTTTTGTGTTCCGATTAGAGGCGTTAACTAAGATGATTTAAGTCATTGCACTAATGAGCAGACAGGTTTAAGTACAGTTTCTACAGAGGAAAGCAGCTCCTAGAGGACATTAGGAAGAGCGCCCTTCACCCAGCTTAAGGAGAAATGAACAGAGCACACACTGTTTGAATATTTTCAATACTATTCCTTGTGCTTTTTTATGTTTTAATATTTTTAGCGTCAGGGCCATGAATGCACCTTGAGATCTGCAACCTCACCTTTTCTACTTCCTCTGATTTCCTCTTTCTGGGCCTGTGCGATTTGACTTTTTTTTTTTTTCAACAGTTTCCACTGAAAATCTTGCTTAGCTACAGGAGGTGGCCACTTCTCAACTGAGACTCCTACTGTCGGGATATAGAGACAGGTCAACCTGGACTACATAACAAGACATGTTTTTTGTTTGTTTGTTTGTTTTTTAAAGTTGTTCTTTTATTAGCCACAAAGAAAATGAAAGTTGTATGTCAAATTCTATGAATGCAGCAGATTATAAAAGTAGGAACCTGTACGAAAACTGAAGGGAAATATTTAATTAGTGGAAAGGAAACCAGTACTTTTGGGTTGGGAGAACCTAAATTAGCAATCAAGACAGTTAGATAAAACAGAGTGAGAACATTTATCAACTTATGGAACACGGCTGGAACAGTAATCAAAGGCAAACACACTTCCTTAAGTAAATCAACTGTTAAAGCAACAACAAAAATCAAAGAAGTATCTTACTCTATAAACGATGAGTAAATACTTAGTTTTGAAAATAGATGATAAATGCTATTACTTTGAAGCAGAAAAGGGTAACAGATTAGGAAAACAGTAATGTCTACAACTAAACCCAAGAAGAGTTCCAGACATGCCAGTAAAATCTTCTGCATGATTAATAAAGTGGTCAAAATTTGGCTAAAGTCTTTAGGTGTGAAAGAGGTATCAGCCTTATAGAAGTAGTATTTAAGGAAATAAATTTCTACTCTTAAGAGAAAAATGTACATTGAACATATGATCATATCAGAATTGTATGGGCAGCCTCATATTTAGGGCTTTCTGTAGAAAAAGGACCTTTCTGCCTATTAATATGTCATGTGACTTGGGCTGTGTATTTGAGACTCTCTGCTCCAATAGTGTCCATCCCTCTGTTTCCTTAGAATCCTGCACGGTCTCCAGGAGGTTAGAAGCCATTCTTCAGGTCAGTGGAGGGTGGTAGGGGCACATGCTCTCCATGTTTAGCCTGGATAACTCAGAGGAAACAAATGGTGGCTTCGTACATGAGTCCCCGTTGAAAGTCATAAGGGCAGACTCTCCAAATTGCTGGCATTGATTTGTAATCAAGACGCTTCTCACATGGGCAATTCCTTACAGCGGAGGACGCAGCGGGGATATGCTTACTTAACAATGGTCAATAGCTTTCTAAGGTAAAGTCAGTGGGACCAAGAAGTCAATTGCCACGATGTAAGAACGGGACAAACAGCTGTTGTGATAGAAGGGTAAGGTAAGTAGGGAAAATATCAAAAGCGATCTTGTTATCAGGATGGAGACTGTGAAAGAATTTGACTAGGCTCTGTTTGTATCAATTTCTGATTCTTTAAGAAACCTGGTTAATATGGAATTAAATATTTTCAGTAGAAATGCAGGCAGACTTTTAATTTGATTTTTAAATGTGAACAAGCGATCAAGGTTCATTTTAGCAAACAAAGAGATATTTAGTAAGAAAGCGAAAGCAGATGGAGGGAGGACCGTGCTGAGTGACAGAGACATGTACCATTTATTATTATGAATAAAATCTGTTGGAGCCTCAGTTTTCCTCTCATTAGGATGGGGATAAGAGTTCTTTCTCATAGGACTGTGTTATTAGCTACTACATAGCTTCTGTTCTTTCCCTTTCTGCATTCCAATCAACCACAGATTAGTGTCTCACCATCTTTTCCCTTTTACTCAGCCCTGTCTATGCCAACACGGTACATTGTCTAGACTGTTGCTGACAATGTTGCTCATTGCTTGGCTTCTCTATCCCTGTTTTCTTCTCTGCTGGGCGATATAAAGCACTTTCTATGAATGGCTCCCCTGTCAATTCCTTTGATGACTCTCCACTGTATCCCCCAGTTTAAACCTTCTCTGTGTGGTTGGAGCACATCAGCTTTCCTGCTATCATCTTCTACTCCCTCCCTCTGGGCATCCCATGCCCCAGTCTGTTTCAGCAACACCTTGCTTTACAGAACCACGGCCAGAGAAAGAATATTTCCATTTGATGTTCAGTTGCTCTCCCTTGCAAAGATTTGCAGCCAAGAGAAAGATCACAGCAGAATGTGTTCCTCCATGTATACAGCCTCTTCTTGTTAGGGAGAAGCACTGGAAGAAAAGTTGCTAGGATGGCTAGAGCCAGCAAGAAGGATTCTAGGTAGGTTTCCCTCTCGAAGCCAAAGAACTAGCCCTGCGGCTCTGGAGGCCCCATTTCTGAGCACAGCAGCCTCCCCCTACCCAACACCTCATTGGTCACGGACAGTTCTATTTCACGGTCAATTGGCCATAATTTCAATTATGTAGGAAGCTTTTATTTCACATGCAAATTCCAAAACATCTTAGAAATCCATGGAAAGGCCTAGGTACGAGAGGCTAGGAGCTTAAGTCTGAAAAGTGAGAGTTATTCCCTGTTTTCCATCACTATGGTTAGAGGTCCTAGTCCGCTCAGAGTGTTATAAGGATGATGACTGGGAAAGAGTCAGAGAAAATATGTCTGCACGGAGTGGGTAATAGACATTAGTTTGTCTGGGGGTACTTAGTTTTAGAAAAGTCATTCAGCTAAATGCATAAAGCATCCCTAAAGGCTTTTCTCCTAAAACACCTTGTACATTGATATACACAAAATTTCTAAAAAGTTATGCTAGGCGTTCTGAAGATTAATCATTTCCCTCTGTTGTGATAAGAGTATCTACCTCTTTAACAAATTTTCAAGTGTTAACTTATGAAGACAATATCCTATAGCAGACGTTCCCCCTGGCTTCTCCTTGAGACTTCAGTTGTTTCCTGTGGTGTGCACTCACTGTGCTCTCTACTAATGTGCTAGTGGATTGCACGAGGTGGGGGGATAGTGGGGAGGGTGGGGATTCACAACATTTTTTCTTTTTTTTTTTTTTGAGACAGGGTTTCTCTGTGTAGCCCTGGCTGTCCTGGAACTCACTCTGTAGACCAGGCTGGCCTCGAACTCAGAAATCCGCCTGCCTCTGCCTCCCAAGTGCTGGGACTACAGGCGTGCGCCACCACCGCCCGGCTCACAACATTTTTTCTTTTCTTTTTCTTTACTGTTTTTTTTTTTTTTTTTTTTTTTTTTTTTAAGAGTCTCTGTAGCTCTTTCTGTCCTGGAACTCACTATGTAGACCAGGGTGGCCTCAAACTCACAGAGCTCTACCTACCTCTACTTCCCAAGGGCTGCGATTAAAGATGTGCACCATAATACCCAACACATATAATGGATTTTGAGTGTATCCCCCCCATGCCTGCCCCATGCCCACCTCTTCTCCTCTTCCTCTATCTTCCTTCCCTGTTAGTCTCCTTTGTTCTACTAGACAGCTCAGCCTCTACTTCCAAATGACATATATATAATTTCATATATCTATCCAAGAACTACCAACGAAAGTATAAGATATTTGCCCAAGATTGACTTAACTTGCTTAATATAATTATTTCTATTACATCCATTTCCTGCAAGTGACATAACTTTATTTTTGTTTGAGGCTGAATAAAATTCCTTGTGGCTGGGCATGGTGTCATGAGTCTCTAATTCCAGCACTTGGGAAGCAAAGGCAGGCAGATCTCTATGAGTTCAAGATCAACCTGGCCTAAGAAAAGGAAAAAGCAATACAGCAACAAAAATACTTGATAGCTTATCTATTGCAGACAGTGAATGCTGCTATAAGCACTGATGTGCAAATATCTCTGATATGTTGACTCGGTCCATCAGGTAAATGCCCAGGAGTGGTGTATCTGGTCACATGGAAGATCTACTTTTAATAGGTTTTTTTTTTTTTTTTTTAATCTCCATACTGACCTCCTTAGTGACTAAACTGGTTTTCATTCCCACCAGCAGTGTACTAGAGTTTCCTTTTATCCTCACAAGGATTTTCTATTATTTGTTTTTATGATTGTGGGACTGGAGTAAGATGGATTCTATCATCCATCCATCCATCCATCCATCTGTCTGTCTGTCTGTCTATCATGTTTGAATGTCTGTGCTATGGTGAGCGCATGTAGTCAGAGGACATTCAGGAGCTGAATGTCTGTTAGCTCCTCCCACTATGTGAGTCCTAGGAATCAAACTCAGGTCATCTGGCTTGGCGTCAGGTGTCTTTCTGCTGGACTCTCTAATGTTTAACTTACATTTCTCTGATAGTTATTAAGACTGAGCAACAGCAAGCCAGGTGCCATCTTGGAAGCAGAGAGCTGCTCTCACCAGACAAGTGAACTCACTGGAGCTTTGAGCTTTGATTTTCCTGTTTCAGGACTGTGGGAAAATAAACATATTCTTTATAAACTATTGGGTCTCAGGTATTTGGTCCGGTGGCACAGCTTAGATAACACTGTGATGCTGTCTGTGAGGAGAGGGCAAGGGCCCAGCATATACAGAAGTCTTATCATCTTGTTTCTAGGTTAGAAATCAGTCACTCCTTGCCTTCGCAAGAATAGAATCACCAAGGCCCTTCTATTCTTAGAGAAGGGAGGAGATGTCAGGAGCAGCCCTGCATATACACTAAAGGCCTAAAATCAGCCATAGTCCTGACATACATGCATGCTAACACAAAGTCTTGGGTCTCTGTGGAAAAACACTGAAACAGAAGGCTATAAGCTATTGTAAACAGGCAGCTTCTGTGGAAATTTACCAGCCCGAGTAGTCATAGGTCTTATAAATAGGCAGCCTCGGTGGATAGTACTAACTTAGATAAGGACAAGTGAATCATAGGCAGAGCCATAGTGACCTGTCCCTGAACCTACACCCAGCTGATACCTTGTTCTGAAAGGTATCTGTACTCCCCTGAACACCTATGCTCCGGTGCCATTCCCTTCCCCACATCCTGCCTTTTTGTTTTATAACCTCTGTGTAAATAAGTAAATTACGATGTGATTTAAATAACTAAATAAATTTAAAAAAAGAAATCAGCCACTCAGAGGAGAGAAGGGACTTTCCCAGCACCACTGAGACCCATGTAGGTGAAGGGTATATGAAATGAAGCAGGTCTGTCTGTCACCAAAGTCCACAATGTTTCTGTTTCCTCAGGCCATTGTGCTTAAGATGAACTGAACATTGCCTCTTCCAACTCCAGAAAGCAAGCAGAAGATAAAGGGAGTATTATAAACTGTCATTCTCGACCTTACTGACTCGTGACCCCTGTCTCCCATGTCGCTCACATACATGGACAAACACAGGGACACATATTTGCATTTAGTGATATTTTTATGGAAACAAAATGCTGTACCCAACACTGGATGCTTGTATACTCTGATTACACAGAGAAGGGTGCTTTATTGAAGAGGTTAATTATATAATCTCCAGAAACATGGGGTGTTGAGCCCACTTCCCAGCTATGTCAACTCAGCCAGTCCCTTACCTTGAGACTTTTTATTTTCTTGCTGTGATGGTTATCGGAGAGAACTTATGCACTTATCTTTCTGAATTCGGTGTCAAAGGAGGAGGCTGGAAGACAGCCCTAAGGACAATGACTTCAGAGTCTCTCCCTGAAGTTAGGCTGCAATGTCTGCCCTGATCCCTCTCATGCTGAGGTGTCACTTTCCACGGAGATCAGGTATCACGCCAGGAATGGTCAAGGCCAGCTAGAGGAGACCTGGAGGCTGGGGGTGTTGATGTGGGCTTGTACTTGGATACAGGTATGAGTTTGACTCTGACTTGAGTAATGGGGCAGGCATGGGCAATTGTCTTTCTCCTTTGGAATTTGCCTGGGTGCTCTAGGGCTGAGGGCTTGCCTGAAACCTATCAGATAGACCTACAGATAGATAACAGGTAGACATCCCCAGAGATAACCCAGTGCTGTGATTAAGAACACAGTCTGTGCCTTTGACCTTTCCTGGATGGAATGAACCCTTATGTTCAGTGTACAGCTGTGTACATAGCTATAGAACTCTTATGTGACCTATATTCACTCCCCATGGTATGTAGTAGTGTGTGTGTGTGTGACAGTGTGTATGTGGTGTGTGATGTGTGGTATGTGGTGTGTGGTTGTGTGTGTGTGTGTGCTGTGTGTGTATGAGAGAGAGTGTGTGTGGTGTGGTGTGTGTGTGCATGTGTGGTATGGTGTGTGGTGTGTGTGTATGAAAGAGAGAGTGTGTGTGGTGTGGTGTGTGGTGTATGATGTGTGGTGTGTGTGTGTGTGTGCATGTGTGATGTGGTGTGTGGTTGTGTATGTGTGTGGTGTGGTGTGTGATATGTGGTGTGTGTGTGTGATGTGTGGTTGTGTGTGTGTGGTGGTGGTGTGTGTGTGGTGTATGTGTGTGGTGTGTGATGTGTGGTGTATGGTGTGTGGTGTGTGTGTATGTGAGAGAGAGAGAGAGAGAGAGAGAGAGAGTCATGGTGTGTGGTGTGTGGTATGTGGTGTGTGTGTGTCTGTGTGTGTGTGTGTGAAAACCAGAGGTTGGTGTTGGATGTCTTCCTCAGTCTCTTACCCACCTTATTTTTTGAGACATGTCCTCACTGGACCTGGAACTAGCCTGGCTGGCCAGTGGACTCCCGAGATTTTCTGTTTTCACTCTCCAGTAATGGGATTGCAGGTCTCTGTGCCATGCCTGGCTGTTTACATGGGTACCAGGGATCCGAAGTCTGGTCCTTGTACTACCGACACGAGCACTATACCCACTGACCCGTTTCCTTAGCTTCCATGCTCAGGCTTGCTCAATTTTCTTAGCTTTACTTCTTAAAGAACTCACTACTGATTTAGAGGATGTTGGGCCTATTGGAAAGTCATTTCTCCTCTGTTGAACTTAGTGACGCCCTGCAGTGTCACAGTGGGAACAAAATGTGCTAAATTGAACAGATAGACATAGGCTGTAAGCCTAGAGTCACCCTTAGGGAGCCACTTTGACAGAGGAGTTACCCTACTGCCAGACTAGGGGATCAGCAGACCTGCATTTTAGTATGGAATTACCGCTGTGCATCCTGGGAACGATATCTTATCTCTCTGGGTCTCTAGTATCTCTTTTCAGCTTTCAGTGGTGTCAATGAAAATGTGCTGCAAGTCCCTTGTTTTAAAAATCATTTTTCTGACTTTCTAGACAAGGTCAAATCTCCATGCCTGAGGTGTTCATCATAATACTCCCTCCTATAAGGCTCATCCACATGGTCTTGGGGTGCTTATTTGAGGGACGATTTGCTTTGAATCTCTTCTACTTGATTCTGAACTCCATGAACAAGGTCCTTGCCGGGCTTGCCCCGTGCCTTTCCTCCGGGCTAGTCCAATGCCTGGCATCCAATACACGCTCAGCTAATATTTGTTGAATAATGAACTCAGGGCTAGCCAGGCTTACCCAGCCAGTCCCCAGTCCCACTGATTATAAAACTGTTCAATACTCACTGTTCTTAGAGGTATTATACTGCTAGGTACCACAAGACACCCCGTCCTTTTAGATTATGCATCTAACTCAAGCTTACAGGCTGAAATGTCTCAAAAGAAGCAAAAGGATGCTGGGAAAGCTAGGCTTCCATCTGGCCTGAAGGCCCATCCTCCTTGGAGCTCCTGTTCTCCCAGCAAGGACATTGTGGCCTCACAGTTCTGCAGGAAAGTAGCATTTCTAGGATAGAGTCTGGTGTTGGGAGTCAGGGGACAGAGTCCCACTAAAAGGCTGTCATGGCTACAGGACTTCTGGGAGGAGTCTTTACATCTCTGATAATCATGGCTAACTGTCAGAAAGCTTCTGAGAGTCTGCGATTTGAACATCAAGTAGTGAGAACAATGACTTTGGTCTACAGTATATTGACTAGAAGAAGAATGTGAGTCCATTGTGTTCCCGATAACCAAATGAACTATCAACAGATGAGGAGAAGAAAACATTCTTCATCACAGCACAATGCCAACTTGGAAATGTAAAAGATTTGATAGATTTGGGGTGGGGGCGGGGAAATCACCACTTTGCAACCATCTGAGTAATAATGGATACAGGTGAGAATTATTGAACGGAGCTTAAGTGAGGAGTGCAAAGATCTTACATCATCTAAATTATCTCCTAAAGTTACTTATAGTTTACTAAGGTCATGAAGCTATGACAGCCTTTTAGTGGGTCTCTGTTCCCTGTCTCTCAAATGGAGGAAGTCAATATCACCAATATGGTACCGAGAAGAGAAACTGAGAAGAACACTCTGGGACTTAGGGCAGCCCAAAATGCATAACCATAACTTAATCATGAGGTCATTGGACAAACACAGATGAACATATCATCTACAAACATCTGGCTTGAATTCTTCAAATACATCTAGCTTGTTGCTATAATTTGGATCTAGAATGGCCCCAAAGTCTTATGCATTGAAAGCTGGGTCCCCACTGGTGATCTCATCTCATGATGTGATCGTGAGAGTGCTGACCTCATTTATATGAAGGCCAGGCTGAGTGGGATATCCAGAGAAGGGACCTCACTGGAGGAGCAGATCACTGGAGTTGTGCCTTTGACTGGTGCATCTTGTCCCCAGCTACTTAGTGCTGTCTTTCTCATAACTTCCTGGCTGCCATGAACAGAACACCTTGGATATGATCTGCCCTCTCTACCGTGATGCTCTTGCCCTTTCCACAGAACCGCAGCAAAGGGACCAAATAACCATGAACTGAAACCAATCAAACCAGGGGCTGACATAAACCTTTCTTCCTTAGAGTTGTTTTGCTCAGAAATTTTGTCACAATGATGAAAAGAATAAAGACAGGCTAGGGACCAGTTGCAGATAGAAGGAACCTGAAAAGACATACCATGCCAATGCAAAGCGTGTCCGCGATTGGACCTTGAACTGAGAAAACAAATAGCTATCAAGAGCATCACTGGGAGAAATTGCACGTTTTGAACACGGACGATGAGCCAGATTCTGTCACATCTGTGTCGGTTACCTAATCTTATTCATTGAACTGAAGTATGTAAAAATATGTTGTTCTTATTAAGTTAACCTGAAGTCTTTAGGACTGAGATGATACAACAGAGGTCTTGGCTCCAGACCTGCCTAGAGACTAGGTACAAGGATGCTTTCCCAGTCACTTCTACAAAAGGATTATGCATTCTTGGATGGAGAAACAGCCATCTGAGACAAGATGAGGGAAGTGTTGTCATATCCTGAGGAGAGACTGACCAGAAGAAAATTGACCCTCAAGAGTTAAATCACCAGCCAGGCATGCCTAGGGAAGGAAGTAGTGGTTCTTATACACAGTAACCTCAAACTCCCTTTCCTGCATCAGCTTCCCAGTAGAATAGATGTACATTCTGCTGTTTATGTACTAACTGTGCTCCCAGTCAAAAACCTCTAGCAAATACATTGGAACAAAATTAACTTGACAAGGAAATGGATATTTGAATGAAGCTTCTGCTTAAGATAGTAATTTATCATGTTTCATTGTACATCTCTACAAAACCAGGACCACGGGTGGTTTAGCTGAAATGAGGGGATTCATTACTCTTGAAACATCCCTAGAACTCACTGCACAGAGGCTGAGAGTTGTGGGGAACAAATGGGGAGCAGACGTTGAACAGGCCCCCCGCATGTGCCAGACACCAGTGAGTCCTTTCAAGCACAGCCCCAGTCTGACACTGACAGTGACTTTAGAGATAATTACTAAATGCCTGGCTATACAAATGAGAAAACTGGGACTCTTTGGAGCCTTAGTGCTGAGGTCACCCAGGTGGGGCATGGTGGACCAGTGTTTAGAGGAGGTATGTACCATTCTCTTCCTGCAAAGTCCCAGATTGGGTGCCTGGTACCCTGTGCAATCTCCTGATATCCTAAGTGGGGAAAACCTGTTTCTGAGGGTATAGACAGCTATAGCACTGCCCAACCCTCAGAGGTGGGTTCCTCCTGGGTCTTCTTGGTGATGTCTGGCTGCTGTTATGCAGCCATAGACAGAGAGGAGTGAGGACTCTCAGTTAGAGAGATTAAGAAGCCAGTCTGTATAACTTACACAATCGTTTGCTTATTCCTTTATTCTTCTGTAAATACTGATTAAGCTCTTACTATGTATTAGACATTAGGGTTATAGCCCAGAACTTAGAATGTAGACTTTCAAAATACTATCTGTAGACTATCAGCATAAAGGCCCCACCCAGATGTCACAAATCAGAAATTCTGGGAGGTGAGGTCAAGTGTTGTGGGTATTAGTCAGCTTTCCCGGTTGTTCTGATGCATGCTAAAGTTTCAGAATGACTACACTTGAGGGCACATAAAATAATGACAGGCTGTGGTGATAGTCAGGGACAAAGGTGCTTGACTACAGTGGCTATAGCAATGGTAAACACCCCACCACTGCACGCTGATATTCTTGTACTCCCACTCTGGGAGTCCACTGTCTTCACACTGAGAAGCTTTATGGAGCATTTGGTGAGTAACCATACAGCCTAGCTCTGTTGGGATACCTTGGTCTTGCTGAAGTCTCAAAGATGCCCTGGGGAGCCTTGAGGGTGGGGGCAGCTGACAGAAAGGGAGTTAACTAGGTCTTAAAAGAGCAACCGTCACCTTTGGTTTGTCTCCTCTTGATTAGGTGAGGTAAGCCAGTGAGTCAACCAGGCCTTGCAGTAAATAGTGATTCAGTCTTGTGGTTTCAAACTGGGTAGGGAGTGTGAGAAAGATTTGGGACAATAGCTCACAAATTTTAATGCACGAAGAAACATCACACAGGGAGCTTATCAGATATCCATATGCCAGGTTGCACCTGCAAATGATTCTTTGGCAGGTCTTGGGGAGGCCCAGGATTTGCATAGCATGCCAATCCCAGGATGATCTCAGTGTTGGCAGCTCTGGTAAGTACCCTTTAGCAAATGCTATCTTGCAAGGTGAGCTCAAAGGGTCCCGGCCCAGGCTTATCACCTAACCATCCCTGGCTTCCAGGCACCTGAAGAAAAGCCTGTGGTGGTTCAGTTTTCTTGGAAGAGGATAGATAGCTCTTCCTCCCTCATGGGTGGCTGTGAGCATCAGAAGGGACTGTAGTCTGGCTGTGGAGTGGCCCTGACTACATCGGTGACACAATGAAGGCTTTCTCATTTCACAAAAGTTGCTTTGAAATCTTATTAGAATATGAAAACTGAGATCTTGGTCTATTTTTACACAAAACATGAGTCCTGTGGGAATAATCAATATTGGGGTGTGAGCTGCCTGTCAGTCTTCCCTGGGGGGTCAGGGGTTGGGGACAACCAGTTTCTTTGGGGAAGAGCTCTTGGAACAAGAAGATGGAGGGGACCAGGTTAGAAGCCCTGGGCTTTAGATGTGAGAACAGGCAAGGACAGGTTATAACATCTCTAAATTCTTGCAAATGCCTCATTGAGCATACCAAGAGTATCATGATGAAGTGTGTAGTATGTGGTACCCTGTGTCAGATTAGAGGAAGCAGTTACGCTTTCTTTTGACCATCTAGTTGCTCTCAGGCCAATTTAATGAAAAGGCGCATGGAAAGTTTAAAACCAGATTCTAAATGGGAACTCATCAGCCCCTCTCACTCTCTCACTGTGCGATTTGAGAGTGTTACCACCTTATCAAACCTCTGTGTTTCCATTGGTCCAATGGTATCCATGATATACTGAGCTTGGGAATAATTATAGCACTGACAGCGGCTTGCATGGATTGAGCATTGACTGTGTGCTTTGCATGCATTGGTGTTCCTTCTAGTGTTTACATCTGGCTTAGGGCTTTCAGGGAGATGCATGGGTGGACTGGCCTACCAATGGGAGGAAGGCATTCAGGACAGTGAGTGGCCCAAGACAGCTGTTAGCGGATGTTGGTTCCTTCCTATTACACAGGAGGTGCATCATCAGGGAAAGTATCAACCCTCATCTGTCATATATCTCTCTTGTAGGCAGTGGCCACTGATGACTTTAAGTCTCCAGAGCCAGAGTGAAGGTTCCAAAACCTCTGGGCAGGGTATTTGTGTTTCCAGGATTGTCAAAGCCAAGGCAGGCAGATCTGGTAGAGCCTGTAGGAGCCAGCACGTACCAAAACCCAGAGGCGCCCACGTGATAGCGCAGAGCTGCTTCCCAGGAACACCCCTCCCGGATTTGCCTTCTTCAGAGAAAAGTAATGCAAAAGGCCATTTTTCACTTTTAAATAGCTTTCATTCTATGTCTTAATAAATGCACATTTGTTGATTTGTGTAAGCATGATCTGGGAAGTCTGTAAATGGATGTAATCTGCACCGAGGGCACATGTAAGCACCAGCGAACACTTTTGAATAATGACTCCCGCCCGTAAAAGACGGACGCTATTCATAATAATTCCTTGCTTTTCTCATTTTGCCGCGTACAGTAGCGATTAATCAATTTGCAATGTTATGTCACCCGCAACAAATTGCTAGCACGAAGACAAATTTATTGCTTTATGATAAAAGAACTTGTTTAGGTAGAAATAAATTAAATTTGGGGGGCTGTGATTTGGGTTTGATGTTTCCATAGATGACCCATAGAAAGTGTGGTCTGGGACGCTGAGAGGTCCAGGGGATCCCTGCCTTGGCCTCGTACCTCAGAGTGGAGTACGAACAGGAGAGGGTGTTTGCTCACCCACTGAGCCAGACTCTGTGCAGCTTTGACGGGAGAGAGGAACTGGGAAGAAGCACAGGGTCCTCGGGAACCTTCCACTGAGCTCTCTGTATCAGTATCTCTATGTATACTGTAGCAGTATAGCATAGAGTTTTCCACACAGGAGTTAGGACAAGCAACAGTGTGTGTGTTTTGGGGGGGAAGGGGGGAACTGTTTCCCCTTTCTTACCTCATCTGAATCCTAGATATCAATTTACCTCCATTGGGAAGAACCTACGTGATGAAAATTGAAATGGAAATCCAGAGGTCAGAAAGTAAGAGGGGCCCCAGTGACTTTATGTATTGGGATCTTCCAAAATACAAAAGACTCAAAAGACCAAAATGGGATTGCCAAGATTACGTTAAAATAAATATTGCATTCGGCAAGTGAAAGCTTTAATGCATGCAAAGTGAAATTCTATACGATTGTTATCATTAACACTGACGTGTCAAAGCTTCCATATAAGGCCTTCCACAAGGCGAGGGCTGCGTGGTAAGGGGGAGCTACTGATCCTAGACTCGTTCTTTTATATTCAATTCATAGCACAGCAGTTCAGGGAAAGCACTTTGCCTAAGGACCCAGAGTCAGGGGCTCTGGGGATGTGCTGGGCTTCCAGGACACCGCACACATTTTGCTTGTCATTAATTTATACTCCATTAATTTGGAATCTGCAGTGGAATCGGGAGCTGATGTATTAATTCTGCCCTCCCCCAACACATCCACATGCCCTCGAGCATGTGCAAGCACACACATACACACACACACACACACACAGAGAGAGAGAGAGAGAGAGAGAGAGAGAGAGAGAGAGAGAGAGAGAGAGAACCAGGACTGCTTCTTAAGATTGGATAAACGCTTTGTAAAAGGCACACACATCAGGTAAGAAGTTTATCAATTCCATTGCTCTTGTAAATGGATGTCCCTCTCCTAGTTCAACAAAATCCGTTCTTCTGGCAGGTCCCGATCCCACCTCCGGGAACACTTTGATACACCCTGTGCAATTCCTGGGAAAGAGCCCAGGAGAATTCCCCAGTCATAGTTTCTGTCATCATTGCCTCACTTCAGCCTTGAGGGGCAATGTGGAGGCCTCTTGCCTGCAGAGCAGCCTTTCTGCAGTAGCTGAACAGCCTCTTGGCCTCCCCCACTCCCAGCCCCAGAGCCCACATCCAGAGCCATGTGGACAGCGGAGAGCAGAGCTGACACCCTTCCACATTTCCCACTGTTTAGTGGTTGGAGGGAATCAAAGGGTTCACAGCAGCCACAGGGGATGCTGGACTCACCTGGAGACGGCTTCTTTTCCATCTTCTATTCTGCCTGCCTCCCAGGTTCCTGGGGGCCCAGGTTTCCTTGTCCTCCTGTTTCCTTGCCTGCCAGTTTCCTAGCTGTCACCCTAGCCTGGGGTCCTGGAGGGGCTTTGGACCCTCCACAGACTGTGTTGCCCTGGCTCCTGCTGCCTGCCCGCTGGCTAATTCTGATTATTTCTCTTTCTCTGTGCTCTCTTGGGTGCCTTTATTCCTGACCGTGCATTTTCTCTGGACTCAGGATTAAAAAAAAAAAAAAAAAAAAAACCCACATTGCTAATATCCTTGTCAGCCCTTTCCTGAATCATTGCTGCATAGCTCCAGGGAGCCACAGGCCAGCGCTGACTGACCAGCAGACTCTGTCCCTGGGCCTTCCTATCCTTTGGGTCCTGGGAACTCCTTGTCTGACTTTCTTTGTGCCCTCTCCAATTCCCCTACCCTGAAGCTCAGACTCAAGGTCCTGAGAAATATCCCGCCAGAAGCCAGAAGATGCAGACGGGGCCAAGAAGGTTCAAAGCTGAGGCCCTCAAGGTGCACAGGTGACTCTTCTCAAATGTTCCCAATTTTTAAAACTTTAAACTGCTATCTTCTGTATGATCTCATTCACCATTATTTTTCCTGTTTAACAGATGGGTAAATCAGACTTCAGAAGGCCTGGTGGTTTGTTTGAGGGAGCATGACAGCCGAGTATCAGCGCTCAAGTCTCCACATTTAACTAAGGTATGGGAGAGATGGTCTACTTTTTCTGACAGATGAGGAAACTGGGGCTCCAGCGGCTACAAAGGCTTCTTCTAAACCACATATCCACGAAGTGGGATTCAGATATTGTACTGTCCAGGACAGAGATGTATAGCTGAACTCACTGGCCCACAGCAGGCCCTGGTGGGACAGGGCTCAGCGAAGGACAAAAGCCTGTCCTTGGTCATGCATGAAGAGTCAGGCTAGTCTGGGCAGGAAAAGCAATCCAAAGGGTCCCGGAGAGCCCGAAAGTCTGGAAGTCAGAGATGGCCCAGGAATGTCCTGGCTGCAGTCAGTTGCAAGAACATTGGCAGGAGACTCACATCTATATTTCAGGAGAGGGCTGCTTAACTATCTTACGTTAGCCTGCACTTTGGCCTATTTCAGATGGCTCTGAGGTTATCAAACCAAATAGGATAGATTGAGCCCAGATTCTGGCTCAGGCCTATCTTGTTATAGACAAAAGAAGGCCCTATTTTGCAAAGGTTCACTCCTCTGGGTGGGCTTCCATGCCCTTACAAGGCAAAGCAGATCCTATCTTCTTGGTCTATGGATCATGTCTCTATTGATTGGACCTACTGTTGCTGCAGCATCCTTCAGCTCACTAGAGTTGTGACTAGAAAACCTTAGGGAGGCAGAATTCTTACACCTGTGTAAAGATGCATGGGTAGCTGCATGCTCAGGAACTGTCACTTATATACTTGCCCACCCACCCTCATTATCAGAGAGATACAAGTCACATGGAGATATGTGCCAGACACTATTCAGACATGGTTTGTCTACACACACACACACACACACACACACACACACACACACACACACACTCAAAGCCTGCAGATAAGTTCAGACCCTCTAGAGACAATAAAAGAATGTGTTCATGCAGGTAATTTCTTTTAGGATGACTGCCTCATCCATCCTGGACACTCTGTGTGTCCTCTCTAAGCCTGTGGGTCTGGGAACACACACTGTGTAGGCCTGAAGT
This sequence comes from Mastomys natalensis, assembly GCA_021653895.1. Lineage (NCBI taxonomy): Eukaryota > Metazoa > Chordata > Mammalia > Rodentia > Muridae > Mastomys > Mastomys natalensis. The sequence continues at coordinate 1,227,051 of JAJTUV010000039.1, read as the reverse complement.
TTGTTGGTACCAACACTTCTTTTTTGTACGAATGGCTGCTCTGCCTGGAGCTCTTCTCCTCATTTTCATCCTCACACAGCCCAGCTGTGACTATCACTAGGCAGAATCTGCCCGCCTTGCACTCTACATCAGATAGGAATTCCTCCTGTGGGTCCCGGGGCCCCTGTCACACCACACCATGCCACCTCGGCACTTTCTCAGTGACTTCTTAAGGTCAACTGTTGCTCACTCAGCACTTTTTCCTCCTTTGCCCATGATGCCCCACTTCCCCTAGACAGACACATCCTTCTCCTTGTCTGCCCCAGAGCTGATGGTCCTGTGGATTAGCAAGCTGAAAGAGAAAGGAGAGCTCAGGATTCCTGCTGAATTTTGTCGTGTCTCCTGTCACAGAAACCCCATGAGTCTTAGGAAGGGTCACGATGATGAACTTGCATCTTGGGGTTTGAGGGGCTTGGATTTAACATCCCTTCTCCAGCCATGTTAGTTTGGCCCATCACTGGCCTCTGTAGGCTTCAGTTTCTGCTTCTGTGAAGTGGAAATAGCCATTTGAACTTTAGAGTGTTGTTGGAGGATTTGATGGGGGTAAAAAGACATATAAAAGTTTACAAGGAATATTTGTAAATAGGATCATTATGGATACCTAGCTCTTTAATACCTGTGGCCTTTTAGAGCCTTAGAAACTCACAGGTGGCTCAGTCAGGAAGGGAAAGGAAAGACTGGACAGGAGCCTGGGGCCACTCCTCCAAAACAGAGAGAGCTGGCAGAAAGCATCTCAGGAGCTCCTCTGGGGGCTGTCCTAGGTTACCTGATAGTAGTCAGTTATATCCCTTTCACTGTGAACCTAGAAGGGAGAGAAGATCCATGGACAGAGAGCCCAGCATGGATAAGGGCCACATACACAGTAGTTCTTGTCACAAATATTAACTCATGTAATATTAAGATAATAGATACAGGGTGCTGAGGCTCAGAAAGGTAACTCTGACTCCAAGAAACTAGACAGAGATTCGAACCTCCCATCTCATGTGCCCCAGGCTCCTGGCTACCTGGAGAGTGAATAGTAGAATAAAAAGAGAAAGAGAGAGAGAGAGAGAGAGAGAGAGAGAGAGAGAGAGAGAGAGAAGGAGGAGGAGGAGGAGGAGGAGGAGGAGGAGGAGGAGGAGGAGAAGAAGAAGAAGAAGAAGAAGAAGAAGAAGAAGAAGAAGAAGAAGAAGAAGAAGAAATGATTTGGAATGATGAAGCCAGCCCAGAGGCAAGACACTGAACAAATTCATCCTGGAAGTGATGCTTCCCGTGTCTCTTACCTCACAGAACACTTTAGTCACAGAACTAGGTTTTGCAGCTGAATAAGAAATATGACTTGTGTCTCAGGACATTTGTATAAAAATACTTTTTTCTTTATTGTCACAGCCTCACAGCTACCTCTGTTGGGGTCTTGACTTCTTCCCCAGGATGAAACATGAGGCCAATATAGAAGACAGAAAACTGGAGAATTTTCCATGAGCTCCCTGGGTTGGGTTGGGGTTCTCTGGTAAATCCTATTCTCCCTCAGAACCCCAAGGTTCTCAACTGTAAGAAGTCGCCATCTACTGTGTTGCGTGAAGGTTGTAGGGTGGAAGCATAACTTCTAATTCCCACTGAACTTGGCTACATTCTCTGGTACAAAACACTTATGAGATCAAGAATGAATTTCCTTAGGAAATTCTAACAAAGCTGACTGCAGAGGCAGCATTTGGTGAGTGCGTTGAGACTATGTCAGGATGATTTTGCCTGGGGTACAGAACTCTGAGTAGGAATGGCTGCCCTCATCTGGTTTTGTGACTGTCCAGGTATTATTTTGTCTGTTTCTAAGGTCTGCGACATTGTTACTGATTTAAGTCCTGTAGTTTTTTTTGTCTTCACTTAGGGAAGGTAGTAAGGTTCCTGTTCCAAAGTACACACATTAGTCACCTCTGTCCTTTCCTGAGGGACTGAAAACTTTTGCAAGATGCAGAGGTTGGAGGTGGGGAGAACTCTGGGCTTCCTGCTGAGGAAGACCCTTCCCTCTCCAGTGCATTTTTCTTCGGAGTAGGAAGAACATCAGATCTGGTTTCCGCTGCCAAGGAATCGATCTGTTGACAGAGCCATTCTCCGCGTGTGTCCATTTAAACACCCATCCCTGTGTGGGATTCGGGCTGACCGACTCCGTTTGCCAAATGCAAATGCATTAACCTTCCGATGGGGTAATCTAATAAAAAGGGTCGATGGCAATGGTCTGATTTGGTGCTTATGGAGTCATTTACTGCAAGTGAGAGCAATTCCGCTAGGACCCAGATGGACAGCTTGGGGGAATCCAGGGATCGAGCAGGCTTCAGCTAGCCGTTCTTGCTGACTTCCCAAGGCACGGTCAGCGCTATGATGCCTGGAGAGGCTGAGCAGAGCAGGCCAGAATGAGGGTGTTCTTCATTCGTTACTGCCGCTTTCATCACTTAGGAGTTCAATTAAGTATAAATCATTACTGGTATTTCAAGTTACTTTATCCAGGCCCATGCATAACACACTTGACTGGTGGTGGGGAGCTTTCTGTGACTCGATTTAGCGTGCGACTGAACAAGGCAGTCATATGGGTTTTTCTGCGATGAAATTGATAAATGAAGCGGGCATTCGAGGTACAGCAGTAATTTCTGTGGCGCAGTCAAGTGCTCGCTCCCTTGTCTCCTCTAGCAATGAGGGCATGGGCCCCTTTAATATGGCGGCTTTCCGGGAGAGGGGGGCTCAAAGGACAGGCTGGGCCGCAGGCATAGGGTTGATTCCTTTCCCACAGCTGGACTGAGTTCATTAGTGGGAAAGTATCTAGGGAGCGGAGAAAAACAGAGGAAGAGAAAAAGAAGCTCCTCCGCTCTCATTTGCCAGCTGATACAATGTTGCTGAAACGGTTTGTACAGACCAGAGGACAGGTAGCTCAGGGAGGAAGGACATTATCTGACCTGCTCTGCTGCTTTAGTCCCTGTTCACAGAGATGTACTTGTCCCCGCCGTGGCCAGCATCCCTGTCTAGAAAGCATATTTTCTCCTAATCGGTTTAACAGCTCTTTTAAAGTAATATGTCAGATCATTTTCCCCATATACATAGTTAATGAAAGTAACCCTACAAATTCATTTTAAATAGATGGAAGTTGTTATAACCCTGATCCAGAATTTATTACGTTCATTACAATCTTGCTGAAGTAGGTAATGTAATGGACTATTACTTTTATTATCTTTTTAATCCCTCAAAATTATTAGGAACTGACTAATATTTGGCATCACCCTGTTAATGTTTAAACAGAAATTGATACTTTAATTCGTCTAATAAATGACAGGGGGCACTTCGAGTGGAAACAAAAGCCTGCCGGGGATTTATCTCGATCAGTCCCGAAGACTTTTAAGTGTGACTCAGGGGTCCGAACGCAATTACTTCCAGGCAGGGTGTCTTTATCAAGTACTCAGAGGGGACAGGGGAGTAGAGATGGAGCAAGTGACAGAGAGACCCAAATGAGGATTATGACAACACAGCAGGAGAGAGAGATCACTTCCATATCCAACTTCTAGTTCTGATGTACAAAACCCTCCTCACTGTAGCCACCTCTGCTCAGCTGTTTCTTCTTGCTCTTCCTCGTGTTCCCCTCCTCTCTTCAGATGAAAGAAATCCTCTACAACCATTCCTGCTAGTAATCAGCTTTATGGCTGAGAATTATCAAGGGTTTTAGAGCTTGCGCCGTGCGGAAACAAATGATTGGGCCTCCTTCTTCTAGCCACAAGTGGGGATCTTGCTTGTATCTTAAATTTGCTCGATTTATAATTACCAAATTTTACCATGCAACTGGAGGTATGGTGTTTGGTCTCTTCCTGAGAGGCTGTGTTCACCCATCACAGTTCTGCTTCCTGTCAGGCAGGTGACAGGTAGGATTTAGGAGAAATTCATCTCTTGTACTTTCTAGTTCTTACAAGTAAAATGCAATGCTAATCAATTAAAGACAAAAAACAGGGGAAAAAAATCTATTCTAGCAGGGCAACAACTGGAAGGAAGTTCTTTCCTTGCTGGCTGGATGAGGAAAGATGAAAGGAGACAAGGAGAAAGAAAGCTGGCAGTTTGTGTCACTCTAAGGCCAGGGTGTGTTTTCTAACAAAGAAAGCTTCCAGTTAGCAAAGTCACTAATTAGCGCAGAGAAGCTCATTAGAATTTAAAGCTCCTTTACTGTCTAGCGTGGCTCTGCTCCCTGTAAACGTTTTGAGTTTCCTAAGCAAGGAAAGTATTGATTAAATTGACTCTGCCTGAGATGTGCCCATCCTGCTGGTCTCGAGGAGGTGGACTTCCCAGGTTTTCTTTAACAAATATCCTGCCTGGTGCTCTATGAGTTGGATCCAGGCAGGCTATTTGGGGGGCAGTTTCTTGATTCCCTGAGTGTCTTAGCAGAATCTAGGAGGCTTCTGACTGCCCATCACTTCAATAAAAGCAGTTTTGATCAATGGAAGGGAAACCCACCAGGCACCAGGTTTATTCTCCATGCCTCGCAAATTGTGCTGGCTGCTTTCGTCAACGCTGATTTGACAAGGGCTACATGTCATTTGAGGCTTGATAAAGAGCTAAAAGGCAGCTTCTCAGCATGTTTATTTTTAATAGACATAAAAAATGAAAACAAAACCAGGGGATTCCTCACTCCTTAGAACCCTTGTTGACAGAAAAGCATTGAGTATACCTGAAGTGGAGATGTTAAATAGAGATTCTTGAAGCTGTGATTCTTTTTAAAAATAAAATATCCTTATAAACTAAGGAAGAGTGGCTTCAACCACATGTTGTTTTTAGGCAGAGATGACCTCAACCATGGCTGTATTGCTTGTGTGTCCTCATGAGGGTGTCCTCGTCTGTCTCTACCTCACTTGTGAGACAGACGCCATTGTGGAAGGTACATGAGTACATCGCTGGGCATCACAATGCTTTGCTTTTCCTAAATCTGCCTATAGAGATAGCCCCGCCTCCCTGCAGCCTTACCAGCCACACACATACATACACACATGTGGGGAGCCAGGATTCAAAGTAATCATACATACATACACACACACAAACACATACACACACACATACACACATGTGGGGAGCCAGGATTCAAAGTAATCATACAATACACACACATACACACACACACACACACACACACACACACACACACACACACGTAAGTGGAGATCCATATTCAACGTAAGTTAGCTTGGAGCTTGGTTTGGCAGGGATTTTTTTTTTTAATATTTTTAGTTATTCTTTGAGAATTTCATATATTCCGATGATAATGATATTTCTTCTCCTCCCCTGACTCCTCCCAGATTCTCTCCTACCTCCCTGCCCACACAACTTCTTTCTTCCTCTTAACAAACAAAACAAAACAAAACAAAACAAAACAAAACAAAACAAAACAAAACAGCACACAAAAACCCTCCATGGAGCCTGTTTTGTGTTGGTGGCTGCTCCTGAGCATGTAGCCCATGTAGGCTGGCCTGGAGTGTGACTGACAGACAGACCCACTGACACGCCATTGGAGAAAGCTGAATTTCCCTTTCCTAGGAGATATCAATTGCAAATCGCTTCTTGGTCAAGAGTGTACCCACTTCCCTTTCTCAGTGCTGGGATTTTGTCTTGTTTGAACTTCATGTTGTCTCAGTCTCTGTGTGACCATATGTACACTAAGCCTTTCGTGTCTAGAAGAAGCTGTTTCCCTGAAGTGATCCACTACCTCTTTCTCTTACCATCTTTCCACCTTCTTTCCTGCCTCGGACCCTGAGCCTTGGGACAGGGGTGCAGTAACGATACCCTGTCTATCTGAAGTCTCACTGACTGTAACTCTTAACCACATTGCTAGTATCTGGGTTTTTTTTTTTTTTGAAAAAAAAAATGGTTTTTGAAGACAGGGTTTCTCTGTGTAGCCCTGGCTGTCCTGGAGCTTGCTCTTTAGACCAGGCTGGTCAGAGATTCACCTGCCTCTGCCTCCTGAATGCTGGAATTAAAGGCATACATGACCACTGTCCAGCTATTGTCTTAAAACTTATAGATATAATTGTGGGTAAGGTTGAAAGAAAAGAGCTCTCAGGCTGACTAATAAACAAAACTTTGTTAATAATCATAAAAATTTCACTTAACCAATTTATAATTTTATGATATTAACACTGAACGTTGGGAAGGATAGATGCAAACGTTCTTAAATATAAATTGCAACTTAATAAGAATGGAGAGTCTGAGAAATGTACAAGTCATTTGACTCGGTAATGCTACTGTAAATAATTCATCTCAAGGAAATCCAAATGTAAGCAAAGCTGTAGGCACACAGGTCTCCAGCAGACCTATGTAATCCAGCAGATTACATGGAAACATCTAATCCCACACTTAAGAGAACACTGGGTACATTGTGACCTACTCATTTAATAACGAAATGAGTAACAATAAAACCAAAAGCTGTCAAAGAGTTCCTAATATGGAGAAATGTTTGTGCTAAGCATAAATAAATAAGTAAATAAATAATAAAAATGTAGAATTGCATGAATCAGTTGTGTAAAATGTGTATGGGAATAAGAATGGAAAGAAACAATACATGACCAAGGAGGTGTATTGGTCTGCTTTTATTGATATAACTAAATACCAAAGGCAAGATAACTTTATTAAGCAAAGAGGTTTATCAGTTCCTGATTTTGGAGAGCACGGAGCTGGATCCAGTGAGGCTCTCACGGTAGTTAGTGCTATCACAAGGACTGGAGAACATTTGGCAGGAATCTTCCAACAGATCGGAACCCCATATTCCCTTCCACAGCCACATCCCAAATTGTCTTCAAAAGGGCCTCTCACTAATGCCCATCTTTTTAAGGTTCCATGTTATCATTACCACAGTGAAGGCCATACATTCAGCATTAAATTTTGTGGGACATGTATTTTAATCATAGCCAACCTGTATCAATGAGGTTATATGTAGTCAAGTCTTCTTAATATTCTTCCAAATTTCTATAGTAAATGTGCTCTATTTATCACTAAGGCGGAGACTTAAAAATTAACTTTTGTTTCTCAGACTGAATAGGGATTCTTCAGTCAACATCTCCTCCAATAAATAATATCAAATTAATATAAAGCACTGAGACTATTTGTTCTCTGGTTGGGCCCAGATCATCTCAAGGTAATCTCATATGTTGCTCAGCTTTCCTGGTCTTCTTTACTTATAAATAGTATAATAATAACAGCAACAGGCCCCTTATGTTACAGTTGCTGTGGCTTTTGTTTTGTCAGTGGGAGGGAAGGCTGAGTATTCATCAGGCACAGATCAAAGCTGGGATGTATATAGAACTGGTTTGTTCTGAGTCAAGGCTGAAGGCATCTTATCTTGCAATACACAAATGTCAGCTCAGGGCTCCTGGTGCTGTCTGAGTCAAGGCTGAAAGCATCTTATCCTGCTATACACAAATATCAGCCCAGGGCTCCTGGGGCTATTCAAGTCTCTCTTTGGTTACTGTAGAGGCAAAGGGGATGCACCATAGGGCACACTGTAGGCATCTTGGGGCCCAGTGTGCTCAGTTCTTTGCTGAGCCTCTTCATATGTGGACTTTCTTACCCACAACTTAGGAGAAGCATGTTTTCATAGCTGTTGTGAGCACAAGACTGGAAGTCACTGTCTTGAGTCACAAAGCACTCAGTGATAAAACTGGCATTGGAGCCTCTGTTGATTTTACTCCAGAGATGCCAAAGAGGATTACCACTATTGGCCAAGAGTGTGAGTTAAAGGATCAAAAAGACCTGGGGCTTTGGATTTCTATGTGGCTTTGAGAGAGCAATGAAGTCTCCTGGGTTTGTTCATCTAGAGCAACAGTTCCAACCTGTGGGTTGTGACCCTCATAGGACTCCAGTGACCAGTTCACAGGGGTCATCTAAGGCCATTAGAACATACATGGTTCATAACAGTGGCAAAATTAGTTATAAAGTAGCAACAAAAATAATTTTATGGTCAGGGGTCACCACAGCAGGAAGAACTGTGCTAAAGGGTCACAGTGTTAGGAAGGTCGAGAACCACAGCTCTTAAGGAAGGAACCTATGTGTTTTCTATTGCTGCGCCATGATTTCATGGGATGCTAAGGGAGACAGAACCCTTGCCAGTGAAGTTGCCATCTAGTGCCCTCTTTCCACATGCAATTTTTAATTATATCCTTATAGGAAGAACTCTTGGGTTTATTCAGCTTTTACCACAAGGCCTTTGTACCTGCATTTTAAAGGAGAAATGCAAGCAAAACAATTTTCTTAAGGTGGTCCTAAAACTACCTAGTCAGAGACTGACTCGGCATCTGTGGTCTTCGACACTCCTCTGCCACCCTGAGGATTTAAGCCAAAAATCCCTATGCCAAAACTTATTATTCCACTTCTAGAATATATCCAAGATATGACACTGACACCAAGACTGCTCAGTGCTCAATCCCAGGGATGATAAGATGTCAAAATAGGCAGATGAAAGTGTGTAACTTTGAACAGATGAAGTCTAGTACCTACCTTATTGAATGCATAGGAGATTAAATAGTCACGATTGGAAGGAGTGTAGATATGGTCAGGCTAGATCCACTTCCACCTCTATTGCTGTTCAGGTCCATTCTTCAGGATGTGTGCCATTCATCTGTAGCCCTGTGGGATCTGTCTTCAGATTTTGAGCCAATATGCATCACTGATGAGCTGCTGCATCTTGACATAAAGTCTACCCCACATCCTTCTCTGCCTCCCCCCTTGCCTTGTGTTCTGAAGCTTCATCCCTCCCCTCCCCCTGCCACTTCCTTCTTTACCCCCCTCCTTTCTCTTCCTGTTTCTCTGCCTCTCCTTCGTACCCCCTCCCCAACTTTTCTGCAAACAAATAGCCTCCTGGCTCCTGCTCTGATGTAGGTTTAGAGAGAATGGAAGTGGCTTTTTTTTTTTTCCCAAAAGCTTGTTCTGTCTGAGGCTATGAGCACTTCAGAGAGGCAGGCTCCTTTGCACTCCCCTCTCTGTTTAAAGACATGCTCATTGGGTTAATGATTAGCAGAATTGCCCCTGAGTGATCCACTCCACAGCAGAGGTAGTGGGGGCTGTGTTCTCCCCAGAGGGCATGTGGCAGGACTCAGTGCTGGTCTTTCTTTGGGTGGCTCTATAGGAAGACTGGCTCAGGACTTGTCTGAAACGACATCATTTTTTCCATCTGTGATTTTTTTTTAACGTCGCAAATTTTATGACGAGTCTTATAGATGCATTTAATAACACTAAAGTGTTTGACTGTGTGCATTAAGAAGAAGTCCACAAGCTTGCTAGTGCCTTTGGTCTAAAGTGTATTTTAACTGCCTACAATGAAAGGAACAGGACAAAAAAATGAACTGTGGTAGCAATCCTCATAAATTATGGGCTGTAACTGACACACCTGTGCTGTGCTGGTGCCTGGAGCATTCCTGGGCTTGGGGCAGAGTCTCTTTTATCACAGGTCAACAACCTCTACAGTCTTTTCTCTTCAGTCTGAATTCACGTGGAAAAAATACTCAGGGCACCAGGACCAGTTCAAAGATCTGCTTTGTACTCTGTACTGTTCTGGGTTCTTTCCCCACAATCCTGCATTTGATCTACATAGGGAAGTGTTATAATTACACTTTGCAGATTCAGAAACAAAATTAAAAAAAATTTTGGAACTGGCGAATGTCAGGAGCCCTTCTCTAAAGATAAGGCTTTCTGATGCTAAAGCTTCAGCTATCTGCACAGGGACTGGGTGCTGAGTTCAGAAAGACATCCATTTGGGGACCAGTGAATGGAAGGAGGAGGAGGGAACAGGTGCAGAGGCCAAGGGAACAGAGGCCTTTAGAAGGAAGCATCTTCCTCTTTCCCACTGGGTTGTAGTCCATGTGAGGCGTGCATCATGCTGGAAACAGAATCAGGACAGAAAAAGCCACTTGAAATGAACGGCGCCCAGACAGGCCGCCATAGTGGCGTGATTGATACCGGAGCACGTAGGTGTAATGAAACTGATGCTGGCTTCTCTGCACCTGTGATTTATTGAGGACAAATTTAAGATGAGAAAGGGCCCCATACCAGGAGCTGCATCTTCCCCTTCAAGGGAGGGTGGTCATCCATCACAAGCCATTGCAAGGGCCCATTGCAAGCGGTTCATCAGATGAGCCAATAGGCTCTTTGTTGGGGTTCCTAACAAGTGTTGGATCAGCAAAAGTCTATTTATGCTGGTGGACCTTTCAGGACCAATTTGTAGTGGGTCACTGATTCTGCTGGGGTATTATCTTCTTTACTGCTCGGGCCAGTTGGGGAACGCGGCAAAGATTAATGGTTTTGGCTGCCGGCTTGCTGCCGCAATCTACTGCTTCTGGACCAAAGATTAAGTTTTTTTGTGTTTTACCAGAAAAGGCCCACCTTGTGTACGAGATGAGCTTTGATTTACTGACTTGTGATGGAGAAAAGAGTCATGGAAATGTACTTGGTGATGCCGGGGACTTGGCAGATGGCTGTTAGACCTGGCATCTGCTCTCTGCATCCTGGACAGGGAACTGGCTGGAGGCTTCTAGCGTGACTCTGGTGAGTCCTAGGGTCTGCAGAATCATGGCTACTCTACCATGCTCATAGAATGTCAGGGCTCTCTCTCTGGCACTCAGCAGCTGTCTGGGTTCAGGAAAGCAGGCAGTACCCCAAACTTGAATATTTATTCAAAACACAGTTATCAAATGAAATAGTGATGGACTTCTCTTATTAGTTGGAATCACATATATTCTTTTTAATACATGTTAGAGGAAAAAAAATAAGATCACACATAAGCCAACCACATAGAAACATGACCACTCACATTTGGCTTGCATTTCTATCTAGAATCTTGGCTGTGCTCGTGTGTTTGCATGCTCTCATACACGATTAAACGAATACTGGTTTTATGTGGGGTTTTAAAGTATGATTTTGTAGCCTGCTTTTGACAATGAATATTATCTCTTAAGTCCCCACCCCACCCCGTCTTCTCATTTCTCCTTCTCAAGTTGGGTTTGTTGTAACATCTCCAGTGCCAAAGGTCTGTCCTGTTCTTCAGCAGACATTCATTGACTGCTTCTCTACCTGACTACTGGGACCACAGAGCTGAGTCAGGCATGTTGCTCCTGAAGCCAAGGGCTTAGCATTCTCTCAGTGTCAAACATGAGTTGTGGAGTTCTGGACTATATGCATCTCTCACAGGGGACCAGGATGCTTTGCATGGTTTGGAGACTGGGAGCTTGACACTTCTGACCTTTGGTGGGTGGCTATAGACACCTATAGATGTCTGGTAGGTTTTGAGACAAGGAAGAAAATGTTTGGTTCTGAGGGGGAAGAAGCTGCTGTTGGATGTGCTAGTATGATTGCTTGCTTGCTTGCTCTTTCTTTCTGTCTGTCTGTCTTTCTCCCTTTCTTCCTTCCTTCCTTCCTTCTTTCCTCTCTCTCTCTTTCTTTCTTCTTTCTCTCTCTCTCTCCCTCTTTCTTTCTTCTTTCTTTCTCTCTCCCTCTTTCTCTCTCTCCTCTTCTTTCTTTCTTTCTTTCTTTCTTTCTTTCTTTCTTTCTTCTTCTTTCTTTCTTTCTTTCTTTCTTTCTTTCAAGTAAAGATTGGGAGCTACTACAATCCTCTCTGTACAGAAACATCAGCATTCCAATCTTGGAAAACTGGAGAAAGAGCCCCAAGGAACTGACCATACCAGGCAGCTTCAGAAACTTCCAGGGAGCCATTCACACTCAGCACAGAAGCACATGCAGCCTTGGGACTCAAACAGATGTTAGGTTGATTTTCCTAGCTGTTTGGCCTTGCCTGAGTCTTCTTTTCAACACCTTCATTTTCCTCATCTAAACCATGGGGATTATATTCCTAGCCCATTTGTCACATCCCCATTTACCATGAATGGAGATGTATGTGGAGGCATACTCAGCTGATGCCAGCCTGGCCCATTTTCCAGATGCTAGGATGACTTGAATAGACGGATGGGCTCTAATACTTGTAACAATATGTCTGACGTGTGCAGGGTCTTTTTCTTAAAGAGCCTTTGTCTCAGGGCCATAAATCACTGGTCAAGTGGACCTGCAGTTGGCTAGGATGTCTTGTCCTTGAGTGGAGCTGGCTGCAAAACAGTACATGAAGAAAGCCTGGACCTGCTTTTGACAGATTTTAAAATCCTAACGAGGAATTACTTACTTGGTAATTCCATAGCCTTTTCTCTGCCCATTGAGTGGGCTTAATCTCTACCCTGGTTCCCAACAAAAATTCCTGAAGGATGTGAGTATTTCCTCAAGACAATGAGCACACACCTTTCCAGTTCTTCTCTTCACGGACTGCGGGAATATCTATCAGCAGGCCAAAACACCCCTGCCCCGCCTCTGTGTCTGTGTGGCATGGTGTTTATGGAAGAAAGCTTTCTCTAGTGGTTTCAGCCTCAGGTGCTCCTTAATTGGCTTGTCCTTTCTGAAATTCTGTCCTTCCCATTCCTTCGTGGTCTCCCCAGTTTCTTGCTTCTTGCTGCCCCAGGATATTTGCTCTTACTGTTCTTTTTGTCTTGCTGTATGTCCTGGGCTCCTCACCTAACTATGCCTGTCTTATCCTTCGAGAGAAAGTGTCCATGGGCATCCCTCAGGCCAGACCAAGTCACCCCCTTCATGTAAAATGCCAACATGGCTCATATGTATCATGTGGCTTTCCCTTCTACCTCAGCAGTGCCTCAGTGCTAGGATGACCCGTTCTGCATTTCCCACAGAGTATGCTTCTAACAAGCAGTTGTGTTGACTGAACAAATAGAGGATGGATGGGTAGATGAATTGAGGATTGGCCAGTAAACGAATGAATAACTGAGTTTCCGGGTTGTGTGCAACTGTTCGCATTCCCTCAGGGCCTGAGAATAGGTAAGGGTTATGCTACTCCTTGAATGGCCAAGGGCTTGAGAGGAGAATAGGTAAGGGTTATGCTACTCCTTGAATGGCCAAGGGCTTGAGAGGCCTTCCAGTCTCAGGGGGCCAAACCACGCTCATTCCTGATGTCTCTGAACCCTGTATCTGTATCTCTGCTTTGTGATCTGCTTTCACCCTCTGCCTATCTGTTTTCCCGCCCCTTGTCAGAATATTGGAAACAAATCCTAGGCACCGGCTCATTTTATATCTGAATATTTTAGAAGCTATAACTAACAGTTCATGACTTAGAATTTATTCTAGCATGATCGTACATAATATCAATATCACATTTAGCAAAAGTTAAAAAAAAAAAAAAAAAAAAAAAACCACAGTTCTTTCCATATCCAACACTTGCTTGATATTCAATAAATATTCCAAACTTTCTCAAAAAGATTATTTTTGCCTTTCGTGTGTTTGGGCTATGCTATCAGCAACTGATTTAATGAATGCACTTCTTACACTTCTTTCTAATAGTTCACATTGAGATGTCATGTATTTCTCTTTTTAAAAAAATGTCGTGAGTTTCTGTTGGAACTTCTGCTTATCTCTGGGTCTTGCAGACATCTCCCCTCCCCCACCCCCGTGGGTGTGGCTGATGGTCCCCTCCTGGTGCTGTTCTGTGGGATCCTCCATTCCCAGCGCTTACCAGAAGCTGGGAACTAGGGAGCTGTCATATTTGATCTTTGGCTGGAAGCCCTAGTAGATGGTGTTGTGTTCTCCTTGTTGAATCACATCCTAAAGCCTGGTTGTCTCTCTTTTAACGATGTTAGGATCGATGTGTGGTTCACCCTGCCCTTAATTAACTCCTACTCCTGTCTCCATTTCCATTGCTATATAAACTTGTTTTGCAAAAAACAAGTCAGTTGAGAACATCGATCATATTGAACAGAAGTGGGGATGGGCGGGGCTGGTGGCAAATGCATCGGCTTTGAGCGAGCAGGTACAAGGTGAGAGGTTTCATCTCGCTGCCTTTCAGCATCCTGGAGTGTTACCATGATGACATTGAGAAGCTGCAGATAGGGAAATGCTTGGTGCACAGTCAGTGGACAGTGTGCAGTTACTCACTAGTCTGGTAAGGCTACTGCTGTTTGTTTCCTTTAGAAGGAAGAGGAGACACAGGCAGAGTAGATAACTTGCTTTCAAAGGCCACTCATTCAGTAAAGGCAGACCTGGGATTTGAACTCTGGCATCAGGCTCAGAGCCTGTGTTTTAAGGTACAGTGCTGTGCAACACTTGGGGCTGTTAAAGGAGGAACTTTCTGCCCTTATCCACGCTATGTGTTTGTTAAGCCATTGCTAGGAACCTTGTTACCTGGCAGTTTAAAGATGTATACAGGGTGGAGTAAGTCCGCCCCCAGTGGCCAGAGCAGATATGCACTCTTTTCTCACCTTTCCTAGCCAACCTTTCTCCCTTCACTACAGGTAGAACAGCTGATAAGCCTGTGTGTGGGAGGTGGGACTGGAGAACTTAAAGTTCAATCCTCTTTTAGGTGGGGTTTTAGTTATCCAGAAGAAGAAATGGAATCCTAGAGAAGTTAAGTGACTTGTTGAAGATCATATAGTTTAAAAAAAAACAACTGAGTTAGAGTCTGGGATTAGAACCCCAGGCTCTCCTCAGTTTGGGACACTTGTGTCTGGACTTCTCTGTCCTTCTAGGCTCCCGTCCCTATGCCTACAGGGTTAGGTTTGTTCTGACCAGGATTCCTTATGGTTTGCCCAGTCAGACAGTTCCTTTCTTGACACTAATATAAGTGTCACAGCTTGCTAATTTCACCTCTCAGGGTCTCAAACTTGAAGCAAGGTCACATAAAATATGCAGAGCCTGTCTGGGATCCCAGTTCTTGTGACTCTAGCATGTAGCTTTGGTAATCAAAGCCTGAATATCTCCTCTTACTACAACCCCATCTTTCAGAGGAGATAAGGGCGTTCTTAGAGAGAGATAGAAAGTTAGAAACTCTTACTGCCTCAGTAGCAGGGTGGGACACTGCAAAGGTGCCAGGCCTTCCATAGGGACTACAGCCGCATTCAACACCGAGGGTTGGAAGCCAGAGGGGGTTGCTCACCTAGGAAACAACCTATGGTCCATGGTCCAGTTTGTCTGATGACAAAAGCCAAGATAATGATTGAAGGTGGCTTTGGGTTCCCTGGGCAGCCTCTGGCGCCAATGCCTGGGGGCTGTGTTGGCGCCTTGCACCCGGGGCATTCACTAATGGACTGTGGCTGATCCCAGGTCTGATTGGCAGCTGGCCCTGAGGTCCTCAGGGAGATCCTGGAAACTGTGGTCTCCAATCTGGAGACACTGTCCCTTCTGGGAGCCCCCCCCCCGTGGGGGATGGGGCGGGGTACTCAATTTTGTCCCAGAAAGAAGTGCTTCTGAGCCCCTAGGTGAGACAGAGGGGGCATAAATTGAATCTCCCTGTTCCCCAAGTGCTTGGATGGAATGCAAACAGAACTTCCAGACAGCATAACACAGCAAGCTGTCAAGATGCCAGCTCTTAGCCCTCTCCCCCTACTGCCTCCCTGACCTCTCTCCTGCATTGGCTAGTACAATACTCCCTTCCATGCCAGGGTGTATTGGGGCTGGTGTTGGTGCTCAAATGTATTTTCAGCTAATACCTTGGGATCTGGTGGGTCCAAAGAGAAGCTAGAACCGCCTCCCCCAGTACAGAGGGGAAGAATGAATTCTTCTGGAGGACTCTAAGAACTAAAAGTTTTCATATGTCTGAGGAAGATACAGAGGAACAAATAAACAGGCAGGGAGAAACTGGGAAGTGAGGAAGGAGGGCAGACCTTGAAAGCAATGTAGAAGTTCCAGCCCCTCACCCTGGCAACAGGGGCCCATTGAAGGTTTTGGAGAAAGGGCAGAAAAAGAAGTACCTGGGGTCTGCCCAGAGTCACGGCTGACTCTTAAGCACACAAGGCAAGGGGCAACTGAGAAGCCCACATGGTTGACCTTGTTCTAGGACATTCACTAGGCAGTCGATCGCAGCGCCCAAATTTTACTCCTTTACTAACAGAGTGAGAAAAAAAGGCGCATTAGGAAACTGCTGTAAATCCCAGGCAAATCACCATGGTAACCTGATTAGCAGCTAAATTAAGTTCATGATTAAGAAGAAATAAATAAAAATAACTCTCCTCCTTAGCTGGGGCTACCCACTGGGCCACTGGCGGCTGAGCAGATGCTGAGGCCTAGGCTGGCTTCCTGCAGGAAAGTTGGGGTGGAGGCTCTAACTTGTCAACTTTTTGTGGCCGGGAAGAGAGGGGTGGGCTTTAGCATTGCCTTGGGGCCATGAGGCCCTGGTGGTCAGGCTCCGGACTGCAGGCTGTGCCTCTACAGGCCAAGGCTATGTTTTTCACAGCAAGCAAGGATCTCTTGCCTTCCAAAGGTGTTCTTTCGTTGTCCTGGACCAGCCTTCCCTCTGTGAACACCCGCACTCTGGATCTAGACTTAGTTTTGGTTCTAGAAAGGCTGAGTTCGGCATTTGACAGAGGTAACAGGATTTTGGTACACTGTGTGTAAAGGGGGCTAAGGAAACACAGGCAAGCCAGGGAGGGCTTCGTGGAGGAGGGGGTGCTTAGGAAAGTGACAGACATGCAGATGTTGGACAATGCTTACTTCTAGTGAACATTCTGGGTCTCTTGCTTGGAGCGGACCAGCAGGCCAGACTGGAAATAGGTGGACACGGACCCAAAGGAGACCAGAGGAGCTTTCTTTGGAGAATAAGTAATGGGGGCGGGTGCACAGAGGGAGAGGAGCTGCTCCTTTTCCCTTTATGGACCTTTTCCTGGACAAGGTTATTTAGAGCAATGGTTAGAGTCAAGGGGACTTTGAACCTGTGCTGTACCTCTTGGTAACTGTGACCTCTGGCAAGTGAGTCAGTTGATGTGAACTTTAGCTCCTTGTCTATGAGATGGAGGTAACCATGATAATAATGACTATTCAGAAGGTTATTGAAAAGGAACGAATGAGATAAGAAATTCCAACTGCATCTCAGCCTTTACAGGTAGATGGCTCCCAGTGAGATGCTCACTGATGTTAAGGTAACGACTTGGGAGGATGGAGGATGGACTAGGTAGGAAGGGCCTAGCTGAGGTCTCCTTCCAGAACAATGGCTGGATAGATCCTGCCCTGGCACCCCTGTGTGTGTGTGTGTGTGTGTGTGTGTGTGTGACCCTTGGCTGGACTTCTGGTTGTTTTCGGGTCGTAGTTCAGCTCTGGTGCTGGAGCTGGCTCAGTCCTATGAGACAGGGACTCGCAATAGCCCCAGGAGCTTGCTGCTCCTCAGGTTCAGGCTTCAGTTGCAGCTTCTTCCTTGCCAACCCTTCCCTCTCCTTGCTCTTTTCACCCGTGTCTATAGCCTCCCTACCCATCCTGCTCCCCCTCCTCCCTCTTTCCCAGTGATTCCCCACCCCCTAGTAAATCTTTTGCTTGCTTCTTAGAAGACCTAAGTTGACCCAGACAGGTCCCAGAGGGAGAATCTTGCAAAGTTCTGGAAGAGGAAGGAATGAAACCCAGTAGTAGCCAAATGGATACTGATGGGCTGGGGACAGGAAATGCTGGTCTATCCTTGTGTCCTGTCCTCAAATGTGGGTCTCTGTGTGTTCCAGCTTTGTGCTTACACCACAGATCCCTTGAACATGCCTCAGTTGCTGCTTTTTGAGTTTTCTTCCTTCTGCACTAGTTCTTAAAGGAGGAACAAGAAGTCTCTTCTTCAGTCTTAAGCCTACTCTCACAGAAGTCCTCTGGTCCAGTAGAAGTTCTGTCAAAGTCACACAAAAATGAGTGCTGTTGGAACCCATATCTATTCTGTTTCTCCCTTCTGGTGTTTTGAGTTGCACCATGCTAGTTTAGTTGAGCTCTGGAGCTTTCTGTTTATACCACAGAGACATCTGTGTCCACCTTCCCAGTTACACAGTGGGTAGTGACAGTCTTGCTTCAGATTCTTTGGCTTGCTCCTTGCCTTTGCTCAGCTCTTTGTGTGGGGTCTGGAGGCTGACTCAGGGAGTCTGGAGCTGGACTGAGGGAATCTGCTCTACAGGGGTCCTCAGGGTGCTGGTCCTCCTCCCTTCTATCTCCTGTTCTCAACTCCATCTTTCCCCTTCCCCTCTTCCCCACCCCTCTGCTTGTCGAGATCAGGGAAGCTGAAAAACCCAACCCTTACATCAAAAGGGAGCTTGAAAAATACTTGGAGCAAAATCTGCTAAGTGTGCATCCTCGCTCTGTGCCGGGACCGATATTAAATCAGGAAATGGCACTGAACAGCCGCTCCAAACACAGAAACAAGGGTTGTCAACACAGAAACCAAAAGCAATCTCTAACAGGCAGAGGTGAAAGGACCTGGCACAAGGCCTGGATGGGGGATGAGACCCAGGAAGGGGGGTTCCTAGGCTGGCTTTGAGCTCACCAGCATTTAGAAGGCAAGCAGCTTCCCAGTTCTGGCACCTAGAGATGGAAGCAAACGAAATATGCTGTTGAAATACTGCTTAGGCCCTTCTTTGTCTTTCCATAAATGTCTATTAAACACCTACTATGTGCCTTACAGTGAATGATAGAGATGCCTGCCCAGATGGAGATGATTTGCTGGCGTCTCAGACAGAGCTCCAGTCCTTTGGCCCCTGGAATGCTGGCTCTTGCTGAGGCCTGTGGCTCTGTCTTCAGCTTCTCTGGAGCAGCTTTCCCCTCAGGGACCCAGGAGACAGAGCCCTTGGTTGGATGACTATTCCTGTCGAGTCTTCTTGCTTCTGTGTTTGATAAATTTTTGTTCAGCTTCCAAAGCCTCAGGCAAATATCTCCTCCCCTCTGAAACCTTCTCTGCCCCTACCATGCTCCTGGCCTCCACCGTCATTTGCTTGAGCCCTGATCACACTGTGAATATACCATCACCACAACACCTTTCCAGCTGCAATGGCAAGGCCTGCAATTTCCTGGATGGAGGAGCCGTCATCTCCCGGCAATGCTTACAGAATTGACATAAAAATGAAAAACCCTGATAAAAATCCATTGTTGATGGATTACCACCCTAGCTTCAGATGGGAAATTAAATAGGTACAATCTTGTTGGAGGCTAATTTGACAATATTAACATTGATAATGCACCTATCTTTCAATCTAGCATTGCCTCTCCTTGCTCTGAAGAGAGATGCTTGCACGTGTGTTAAAAGCATGTATAAAAGCTGTTAGTTGCAGCATCGTTTGCAACAGAGAAGCTTAGAAATGTCTTAAATGCCCATCGATATGGGACTTGCTTTAAAAAAAAGAAGAAGAAAAAGAAAAATGAGTGAGCATCCATTGGGCAGGATGCTGCACATACATTAAAAGGAAAGAAGCAGATGTGAGTATATTGACAGGGAGGTTACTGAGCAGACT
This sequence comes from Mastomys natalensis, assembly GCA_021653895.1. Classification (NCBI taxonomy): domain Eukaryota; kingdom Metazoa; phylum Chordata; class Mammalia; order Rodentia; family Muridae; genus Mastomys; species Mastomys natalensis. The sequence goes on along the minus strand of JAJTUV010000039.1, from coordinate 1,207,747 downwards.
AAGCTAGCTGAAGCCAGCGACATCGATGCTACAGATACATTGTTGCATATTTTACACTATAGATGCATCATTGCATATTTTACTTCAGGAAACTGGTCTTGTGCATTTGTCTTGTGTATTTCCTCTTAAAATGAAAAAAGGCAGAAAAAGCTAGAGTGGCCAGAGCAGCAATTGCCCGACCGGAGGCTAGCTCCATCACAGGCCAGCATCAGCATCATTCTATCAGCCTTTTGCAATGGAAGGGTGCTGTTCCCTTCCTCTATAGCTAGAAAGTGGCTCCCCAGCAGGAGGAATATCCAGGCAAAGAAGGGAAAATCAAGGTCAGTGGATTAGGGGAACCAAATACCTCCATTCCTTGGGTCAATCTTGGGATGCTGGGAGGAAGGATTGAGGCTTGATTCAGGAGTGAATGCTAATAGGAAAGAGGAAGTTACTGGGACATGCAGGAGAGGTCTGAACAATTCTCTGAGTCTGCCCAGTTCTTTAATTAATTAATTAATTAATTAATTCACTCGCTCACTCACTCATTCATTCTATAACTGTGATTGGATCCCTCCTGCTATGAGGATTGTGCTGGCTTAAGCTCAAGGTGACCCTAGGTTGTTTCCTCAACTGTGTTTCAATGATCTGGGTGGTTCAGTAATCTGTGTTTATTCTGCGTTTTCTCAAGTGAAAATCATTTGCTGTCTGGCATTATTGTATGTGGTTTTCCTAGAATGCTAAGGACCTCTTCACCCAACTACAACTTATGTCCTCTTAAGGCCTAGGAAGATCCATATTCTACCTTTTCTAACTCCTTCAGAGGCAAGCAACCAAGTCATTCTGGGTAGAGGGTAGTGTCATGTGCAAAGGCCCTGTGATAGAAAACAGCTTAGCTTGTGGAGGAACTTAAAAAATTGATATGCCTGGAGCACTAGTGTGTGTGTGTGTGTGTGTGTGTGTGTGTGTGTGTGTGTGTGTGTGTTAAATACAATTTGAGTCAGGGTGGGAAAAATCACATTTAGTTCCTTCGGGAAGTGGAGAGGAGGAGACAGAATGATCAATTTCATAGACCAAGATTAACTAGCTCTATTGCCCCATGGGAAAGTAAAATGCAACCAATCAGTCCATAGCCAAAGCCTCTGTTGTTTCTTAAGCCATGGATGAGGCAGCTTGGATGAGGGGAGGTACCAGATGGAGAACCAGAGAGCCCTTGGGGGCAGGGGGGGGGGGAGGGAGACAGCTATTCTGCTGAGGCTGTGAGAGGTAAACCAGGATGTGGGTTTGGATTCTTTAATGATGGCCTTGGGTCAAGGTCTCCCCCCTTTTCTTTCTCTGCTCCCCCTCTTTCTCTTCTTCTCCTTCCCCCTTTTCTTCTGTCTTCCAAATTCCCCCTTTTATTCTTCCTCTCTTTTTTACCTCTCAGATATTTAAGAGAGATTAATTCCTACTAAAGGTCAAACTCAGGACACAGGCAGGACCATCAAAGTCAGAGCTGAGATTCAGAGTCAACCTCAGTGGACAGGAGGCCAAGGTAAGGGACAGGATGGGAAGACTGCAAACCTTCACTCCTGTGGCTTTACACTTTGCTTTGATTTCTTATCGGCCCCAGCACAATCAAGGAAGAGAAGGGACCCAAGGGTGCTTGTGACATCCACAAAAAGGCAGTAAAACACTTCCCTTAGAATCGGGAAGAGGCTCAGCGGTGACAAGAATTAGTCTTACAGAGAGTTGGAAATCCCAACTTTCTGGAGCCAGAGAAGACCTTTACAGACACCTGGGTCCATGGGTCACTGCTCACTCAAGGTAGAGAAACCCTTCCTCCACTGCACAGGATTCTGATGTCAGACGATCTGCTTTATTACCTCAGTGCACATTTAAATGAATCACTTAACCTCCATGAGCCTCCCTATGTCTTTGGGTGAGCTCGATCACCCCAGGGCCCTCTGAATTCCAAGCTCTTAGGACAATTGCCTGCCAATCTATGCAAAGTAGGAATAATAACAGCTACTACCTATGAGAGAAGTGAGTATCAGAATCCAAAGGCAAAGTGAATAATAGGCCATTCACATTTCTCTTGAGGCCTTACTGCCCAGTGGTTATGGAATGTGAGCCTGGTGTGTAGCCTAAAATGTTGTCTCTGACACACTAAAACAAAGTAAAAAGAAGTGGACATCTCCGCTGTAGAGCAAATCCTTGCTCCTCCGCTGTGCGTGGGAGGGGTTCTCCATCCCCACTGGGCAGATGGTGTAACTATGGTTGCTACAGGGCCAGAGGTACCAGGATCTAGAATAGCACCAAACCTTTTTGGAAATGTTGTTTTGGACTCTGATGGCGGTTGTGCGAGGCGGGGCTAGGTGGAAGTGATAGCTACTGTCCGGAGGGCGGAAGAGAGAGAGCAGAACGCCCTTGCCAGCCACCCTTTTGGAACCCACAGACTTCCAGAGGTTTTCAGGCATCATAGGCAATAGGACATCTTCTCTTGGGGTCTTGCGAAGGTAGCGCAGACTTCAGGGCTACAAGAGAAGTGTGGGCGACAAAACATCCGAAGGCAGGCTTTTGTAGTTTTTGTTTTTCTTTCCAAACGCTAGTCCCTCCCCAGTAAAACGCAGGCCCTGGGACCCATGGGCCCAAGGGCTTCTGCTTGGTGACTTCGGATTGCCCCTGCTATGTAGGGGGCTGCAAGTCTGCGAGTCTCCAGCTTCTACATGCAGAAAGCTGTGGCTGCCAACCCAGTACACACACACACACACACACACACACACACACACACACACACACAAGCACACAGGCACACTCCTCCTGTGTACCGTAATTCTCACTCCTACTCTCTCAGATCCGCCTACTCGCTCACAAAGCACCAGCAGCCCTCCGGGAAACTGGGAAGAGCGGCGCACCTCAGCGCAGGTACCAGGGCGCCGCCCTAATCTGAAATCGCAGGCTGGAAGGCACGCCACTGGGTATCTATCAGGTTACCCTGATGGCATGGCAGAGATGTCAAGAAGGTAGCGTCCAGAGAACCTCGTGCTCCTCCGTCTCTTGCTTTCCAATGTTTTGGAGAGTAACTTTTGCTCCTAAAATAGGAGTGCCTCGAGGCCAGGTGTCTAGGACTCGTCCAAGTCCCTCCATTACTGTGAGGTAGTTAAAGAATTCCAGGATGATGCAGCGGGGCTTGCTTTGGAGAGGGGAAAAAAAAAAAAGCTCCAAGTATGAGTTTAGGCGCTAGATAAGAACTATTCGGCACACGGGCTCTGGCCATAGGCAATTCTGGCTTTCTTTCGGTGCCTGGGCCTCCTGCCTTTTCCCCTTGCTTTTCCAACTCTCTTTCAACAACCAACCCATCAAGGTCTTACAGCGCGTTGGGCTCCAGGTCAAAATGCGTCGCTGCACCCTCTCTACCTCCCCTGCCTTTCAGGGTTGGGGAGCAGTCCTTTGTCCAATCCTGCTGTAATTAATACCCTGGACCGGGAGGAATCCTCACGCGAATACCGAGACTACAGGGGCAGTCTGGAGAGAGAAAGGTCATTAGCCCAGGAGTTCCAAGACCACGCAGCAGAGCGCACAGGAATTAGAATGGGGGAGGCTGGACCATGAAATGGGATAGACTGTGAGCAAAGGCCTTGAATTGGGGCAACCTTCCTGTCACCTCACTCTCGCGCTCACCGGGGTGCGGTGTTCTCTCTCTCTCTCTCTCTCTCTCTCTCTCTCTCTCTCTCTCTCTCTCTCCTCCCCCCCCCCCCCGTCTCTTTCTCTCTGTCTGTCTCTCTCTCTCCTCCTCCCCACCCCCAAGGAGGGACTACTTCTCCAGGACAGAAACGGTTGGGGGAGGGGAAGTGAACCTAAGAGCTGAGATAGCTCATCTAAAGCCCAGAGGAAGAGAGTGGTTACAACGTAGATAGTCGCCGGGACAAAGAGGAGGAAAACGACTGGGACAAAGGCCGAGTCCTCCAACCCCGAGAGAGTAGCGCTTCTTCTGGGGTTTTACAACTATTGGTCTGGGGCCGCGAGAGTCCTCTTCAAGGGCCACATTCTTGAGAAGTGGTTTTCCGTCCCTCCGTGATGACAGAGATACACAGGAGCAAGCACTGTTCTGCTGCCCTCCCGGGTGCTCCCAGGAGGGTGTGCAGTGAGGCGCGCACTCGGGAAGCGCAGCTTCTCAGACGACTGGGGGTTGGGGGGTGGGGGTGGGGTTGGGGGAGAGGAGGCTAACGTCGGAGCTCGGTGGGCGTTAAGAGAGCACGCATGTGGTGGTCGAGGCTGGGAACCTGGTTTGCAGAGACCTGGAACTCTAAATCTGAAATGAACTCAAAACGTCCCCTTGGCTGAGTCGAGGTCGGAGCGCGCGCTCTCCTCGTATGACCGCAGCTGAGACTCTTACAAGGAGAGTAGATGTCCCCAGCGCCCATCTCGTCTGCGGGAGGTTCAGCCTAACTGCCCGGCTCTCTGCATAGGCAGTAGAATCATTTCTGCCGAGAGCGCACTTCTCCAAAGGGTTCGAGGATATTTCCCCGCAGTTCACCGATCTAAACCTTTTAGGTGAAGTTTTAGTCAAAACACACCCATTTGGTTAAAATTAGGCTCCCGAGACAACTCTCTGCCTCATCTTTCCTAAGGTATTAAGGGGGGGCGGGGGCCTGGGGCCGGGGGCAGGGGAGGCTTTTCTTATTGATCGGAAGCAAAAATTTTCTGTCTGTTAGAGGAAAATAAAAGGTCTGGTCTGGTTGTCAATGCTGAGGGCCACTGGTCCCCGTGCGCGAGATTGGCGGGCAGGTCCTGTGCAGCCCGCAGCCAGGACAAACTCACCCAACGCGCTTTCCGCCGCTCATCTTTCCGCATCCTGAGCTGGGAAGCGACGTGGGAGCCGGGTCGGATCTCCGGATCCAGCGAATTCGACATCTATTCACTTTTGGTGTCGGGGTCGGGGTCTCAGAAAAGTGCCCCATTTCTTGGCCTTCTGGCCCAGGGTAGGGAGTCTCTGTCGGCGCCTATAGCCCTGGTCTGAAAGCCTAGTGTGCTGCCTTCCGCCTCCCGTCTGCGTTCCGGAGAAATTTCTCATCCGGTAGCTCTGGACCCCTCTTCACTTGGCATTTTCAGTTTAGGACTCTGATCTTTTCAGCTCAGGACCTTCCCTCGAGGGGAGTAGCCCACAAACACACCTCGAAGACTTGCATATGGAATTTCAGAAAAGACGACCAGAGAGGGTTAGTGGTTGAGTCCGAAGATGGGATCAGAGGGCCAGTTCCGGAGGAATCTGCCCTTGCTTCCAGGACGCACACAGCCTGCGTCCAGGCCAGGCTTGGTTCGGTCAGTTGGCAGGACCTGTACGGGTCCGAGGCGCCGTCCAAGCCTTCCCGCACAGAACAAATCAGTTCAGGGCGCCTTTGCGCACCGTGGCCACTTGGGGTCGCACTTTATGCCTGTTTGAATCTCCCTGCAGCCGTCAGAAGCCTGGATCAGCTTAATCCTTACAAAACGTTCAGACAAAAACAGGCCCGGTTCCCCAGCATCCCACAGCCACTGAGTGCACAGACCGGTGTTGGTCTCGGCTCCGAGCCTCGGAGTTGTCAGGTTTCCATACGACTGACAAGTGAAAGGTATTCAGAGCCTTTGGGCCGACTCTCTTTTTGTTTACCATCTTTGGGAGCATTTTGGGGGTTGGGGGGTGAATGCACGGAGCAGCGAGACCACTGGAGCTCTGTCTTCTGAGCTAAATCACTGAACTGGCTAGAAGAGGAACGGCGACTCTTGGCCTAGGGAACCTTTCTAGAGGTTAAGAGTTAGATCTGAACAGAACTCTTGGAACCCCAACCCCGCCCTCCCCCATCGCATACATTATCTCAGACCTACAGAAGCACAGGCACGCACGACACACTGCACTCGGCCCGCGGCGCCGAGGACACACGGAGCGTCGCCCACTGGGCGGGGGCCGCTTGGGAACAAAGGGCCAGGGAAGCGACATCCCGGCGCTTATTCTGAGCCTACTTGGGGGTGACGTGAGCCGAGAGTGTGAGTGTAAAGAGTATGTAGGGAGGCGTGAGTGCAGACAGGGGACTGGGGGGAACAGCGGCTTGGTCCAGAAGTGGGGCGCGCACCGAAGGCAAGCGTGCGGGAACCGCGACTCAGAGGGTGTGGGGGGTTGGGACCAGGCGGTCCGTCCCACTCGGCTCCAGCCCTCCTCCAGGCCTCAGCGGCTTCGGGGCTCCTCCGGCCTCCAGTCAGCTGACGCGGGGGGCGGGGGAGCTGTCAGGCACGCCCCGCCCAGCGTCGCTGGGCCGCGGGGGCCGTGCAGCCATTGGCCAACACGCCGGGCCGCTTGGGCCCCCGCGCTCCAGTGACATCAGGAAGCGATAAAAGGCAGCGGCGGCGCCAGCTCCTGCACAGCTGCACCGCCGGGCTGCGAGCGGCTGCAAGCAAGAAAGCCCTAGAGCCAAAGAGCCGGAGAGCGAGCGGCGGGCGCTTTGCCCCGCGCCTCCCCTCTGCCCCTGCGCGCACCTCGCCGACTTCTCTACCCTATCCCGGCTCGACCTGACTCGTTCCCGGCGCGGTCGCAGCCCCGAGCTCCGGGGCGGCTCAGGCAGCCTCGGGAGGACTCTCCGGCGCGCCGCCGCGTCCCCAGACAAAGGCTTGGCCAGCGGCCCCGGCCCGCTGCGCCCTCGGCTCCCCGCCTCCCCGGCTTGCCGCTCGCTCTTCGCCCCCGCGTTTGGCTCGGCGCGTCCCGGCCGGCCGCAAAGTTTCCCCCGCGGCAGCGGCGGCTGAGCCTCGCTTTTAGCGATGGCCGCGGAGCTGAGCATGGGGCCAGAGCTGCCCACCAGCCCGCTGGCCATGGAGTACGTCAACGACTTCGACCTTCTCAAGTTCGACGTGAAGAAGGAGCCACTGGGGCGTGCGGAGCGTCCCGGCCGGCCATGCACTCGCCTGCAGCCGGCTGGCTCGGTGTCATCCACCCCGCTCAGCACACCGTGCAGCTCCGTGCCTTCTTCTCCCAGCTTCAGTCCGACTGAACAGAAGACCCATCTCGAGGACCTGTACTGGATGGCGAGCAACTACCAACAGATGAACCCCGAGGCACTTAACCTGACGCCCGAGGACGCGGTGGAGGCGCTCATCGGTTCGCACCCAGTGCCCCAGCCGCTGCAGAGCTTCGACGGCTTCCGTAGTGCGCACCACCATCACCATCACCACCACCCTCATCCACACCACGGGTACCCGGGAGCCGGTGTGACTCACGATGAGCTGGGCCCGCACGCTCACCCGCACCATCACCACCATCACCAAGCGTCGCCCCCGCCGTCCAGCGCTGCCAGTCCGGCGCAACAGCTGCCCACTAGTCACCCGGGGCCAGGACCGCACGCAGCAGCCGCGGCGACGGCTGCGGGAGGCAACGGTAGTGTGGAGGACCGCTTCTCTGACGACCAGCTGGTGTCCATGTCCGTGCGTGAGCTGAACCGCCATCTGCGGGGCTTCACCAAGGACGAGGTGATCCGCCTGAAGCAGAAGCGGCGGACCCTGAAGAACCGGGGCTACGCCCAGTCGTGCAGGTATAAACGCGTCCAGCAGAAACATCACCTGGAGAACGAGAAGACGCAGCTCATTCAGCAGGTGGAGCAGCTTAAGCAGGAGGTGTCCCGGCTGGCCCGCGAGAGAGACGCCTACAAGGTCAAGTGCGAGAAACTCGCCAACTCCGGCTTCAGGGAGGCGGGCTCCACCAGCGACAGCCCCTCCTCTCCCGAGTTCTTTCTGTGAGTCGTGGCGGGTCCCGGCCCCCCCGCCCTTGCCCTGGCCCAGACTCCCTATCCTGTGCCCCTAGCCCTGGACTCCCTGTCCCTGCCATGGCCCCGGCCTTGACCTGTTTGACTCGAGCTAGAGGGAGAAAGGACGCGCGGGTCGCGGGAGCACGGGCGGGTAGAGCACCTTGGCTTAGAAGAGGGCAGCGCAGGGTAGCGCAGCCTCTTAGACTTGGGCAGAGTTAGGAGACCCGGGCGGGTGGGAGGTCCCGGAGTAACTTTTCTCCAAGCTGGAAGGCCGCAAGGCATATTCTAAGGAGTCGCCAAGGCCGTCTGGACACTTCTGGCTCTGAGAACTTTGTGAGTGCCAGGGCCGCCGCTTTCAGCCCAGGACTCAGTTCGCCCCAGGAAGAGCAGATGAGAGGAGAGGGACTCTGGAGTCCCCGTGGGCGCGAGGCAAGACTGAGCTAAGGAAGGAAAAACAGACAGCTCTGTCTGTCCAGAGTATGGAGAACAGTGGCTCTCAGCCGGAGACGCGGGCCTCAGTTAGGACTTTCGGCGCGCGAAGGAAAAATCTCATCAGTTTTAATGCCTGCTCGATTATATAGAAAAATACGAAAATCTGCATTAAAAATATTAATCCTGCATGCTGGACATGTATGGTAATAATTTCTATTTTGTACCATTTTCTTGTTTAACTTTAGCATGTTGTTGATCATGAATCATAACCCTCTTGTTTCTTTGGGTGAGAAGGGATTCAGTTCCTAACTCCTGCAGCTGCGAGCGAGCGAGCGGAGTTTCAGTCGCCGGCCGGCTTGTAAATTACCCGCCCGGCCAAACCACATTGAGAAGGTAGCAGCAAGCTGAGTCTTTGTTTGGGTTTATTATTATGGCATTTTTCTTTGTAAGTAAAAATAAAAGAAAGGAAAAAAAACCACAAACCCAACTTTGTCCGAGAAATCCTTGGAATTTGTCTCTTCGCTCCCCTCTTCCTTCCCACTTCAGTTTTGAGTTTTGTTGGCGTTGAGGGAAAGCTAAGGGAGTGACAGCTGCGGAGATCCACACTGTGCAAGAGTGTGTCCTCTATCACTGCCTGGTCTTGGGGTCAAATTGACCCCCGGCCCCCCCCCCCCACACACACACACAAGAAGAAAAGAAAGACCGGCTTTGCGTCCTAAGAAGTCAACCTAGGGCTGGTTTGGAATCCTCCAGAAAGGCGCTAATTGCAAGCTCCCTCCCCCCAGGGCTTAGGGTGAAAAGATTTCTCCCACCTCTTGCTACGTGTCAATGATGATCTGAGCTCCCACTGAGCCAAAAGCCATTCTTAGAATGTACTAGAAAACCCACACATTGGCAACTAATGCTGCAACTCTCAAGTGCGTTCTTGTCCAATGCATTATGTGTTTTCTCTGCTGTCCGGATAGCAGGGAGACTTACTGGTGGTGTTTAACTCCCTTCCGTTGTACAGTAGTTATAGGGGAGGTCTGGGTGTTTTTCTTTATTGTTACTTTCATTTCTGCGGGTCAGTAAAAGGATTCAGTTGCACTGACAAAAAAAAAAAAACAAAAACAAAAAAAAAACAAAATGAAAGCATACTTTAAAAAATTCCCACCTGAATTTGCTGGCGCTGCTGGCTGGATGCTTTTTTTGTTTGTTTTTGAGTTTGTATTAGTTGATAAATTTGCAGTAAATAACAAGATTGTATGAACCGCATGGTGCTTGCAGTTTTAAATATTGTGGATATTCGTCCTGCATCGGAAACGAGCTTTGGTTTTTACTGATTCAACTGTGTTGAAATCAAACTTGCCGCAACGCAACAGAAATTGTTTTTAATTTCATGTAAAATAAGGGATCAATTTCAACCCCCTGCTTATGATATGAAAATATTAAAATCTAGTCTTATTGTAGTTTTAATTCAGACTGGTTTCTGTTTTTTGGTTATTAAAATGGTTTCCTATTTTGCTTATTAAAACCATGGAAATGGTGTTTATTTAGAGGACTCCGTGTATGCATGACTTTAAACCTCTTGTTTCAAGAGTTGTACATCAAGTTTGGGACATTCTCTGGCAATGAACCCCAAACTCAGGGTGGGCAGATGACTCCCTCCAGTGTATGACTGCGTGTGCTATATGTGAACCTCACATATATTCTCTGCTATCCACCCTAGGTTCAAACTCCAGTCAAGAGTCCATCTGTATGCTGAGAGGGTGCATATCTGAAAGGGACACTCTACAGTACTTTTGCTTTTGGGCTTGGAGATCAGGACTGGGCTGCTAGTCTGCCTGCTGCTAGGATTAGTGGCAGAGGCCAGGAACCAAGAGTTGCAAACCTGGATAGAGGAAGCCAGGTCTTTTTTGGAGTCCAGGACCAGCTAAGCTGCAGCCTTTGCCTTCTTGCCTGGGTGTTTGGGCACTGGGAGGCTTACAGCTAGGCTGCTGGCTCTGAACTGGGGTTTGCCCTTCTTTTTTCCAAGGTGGATGGAATCAGGTGATACCTGACAATAGAACTTGGGAATAGGACCCTCTTGGTAGGAAGCCCTTTCTTGGTTATTTCTTTCCAGGTTAGTATGTTCAGGGACCATCAGCCCTGAATAAAATAAAAATAATAAAATAAAATTAAAATAAAATAAAAAAAATAAAAATCAGATGCCACATAGAGGAGTTTAGATTTCAGCATCTCCTCAGATTGGAGGCTGGAGGGCTTTGGGTGACAGCCTCGCAGTTTTACCAGCAGTCTGAAGATTCCTGATGATGATGACAATGAGATGGCCCTAGACCTTTCTCTCTCCCTCTCTCCTTCCCACACCCCTGTCCTTTGAAGGCCCTGTCCTTGTGGCCCACACTCCATGCAGTCTCCTTGGAATCCTCTCTCTGATTTAGATGGTCTTTAGGCTTACCTCTCTCTGTCAGTGGAGTAGAACACCTAGACCCTAGAAGAGCTCTGCACTTAGGGCAATGCCTAGCTCTCTGTTTGAGACTCTGTGAAGTCTTTTAGCTTCCATGCGGACTCTGTTCTGCCTTCAAGTTTTTGGTACCAGAGTTCCTAAAATGGAACTTCAGCATCCAGATGGGGAGATGCTATAGACCCAAGCAGGGAGCCCGGTGGGAAGGAGTAAGGGGTAGGTTGGAAAGGAAGGGACAAGTGAAACTTGAAACAGATTTTTTGACTTGGATGTCTGGTGACTGGGTTTGTGATGGCACCTGTGGAAGAAGTTTAGGGACCCAAAAGAAAAAAATAACATCCCCCCAAAGCCCAAAGAACAAAGCAAAATAACAGTAACCACAATACACATCTATAGTGCGTTGGTGGTGTGATTTCAGCTCGAAGTGAGTTCCCAGTCCGGTTTCTCAGTGGAAACAGGGTTTGGCAGGGAAAGCGTTGTCTTCCATTTGGGAAAAGGCTGATGAGCCCGTTTCTCCCACATATAGGTGGGTGTGATCCAGTTGTAATTTTATATGCAAGTGCCACTATAGGTACATAGGTATGTGACTCCTTTAGGGAAGTCTCTGTCAGAGTTGGGGGGGTGTATCTAAAAAGACTGCACTGTGCAGGGCCCTGCAGTGATAAGATACTTCTGGTGGCAGATCTTAAATCTGGTAGTCTAATTCTGTCTAGAACCATCCAAAACAGACTGGCATTGCCCACTTCTGTCATTACCTAGATTTAAGGAAAGGTTACAATTTCTAAAGAATTATCTTTGCTTGGAGTACAGAGGACACTTAGACACACCCAGTGAGGTCACTATTACTGTACATCCAGAAAGGACACAGAATGCTACCAGTTTAGAGTGACCAACCACGGTTTGGAGATGACAGTCTCAAGTCACAGCCCTAGTGAGATGTTGACACGCCAAGACAGGGGCACCCACGCCCTGCACTCTCATTGGTGGCACTAATTTGCCCCAGAGGCACATACAGGGAAAGACTGGGTAGAGAGACAGCTCTTCAGAGAAGATCAGAGCTTGTGCAGTGTGTAGTTCCTATACCCACAGGCGGCCATTCCACCCGCCAGGATGCCACAAACCCGGGAAAGGGGAACTGGATACTCCCAGGATTTCCACGGTGCCCCGGTGGTACTCTGCAAGTTTCATCCTTCTCTTAGGTTTCCATTTCTCCCCTACTGCTCGAGGGCAGCTCGAGATCCTCCACTCTCCGTGGGAAGAAAAATCCTCCCTGCACCAAAATCTTCCAGGCTTCCACTGATTCCATGTAGACAAACCGGGCGTCTGCTAACCAAGACTCACTTGGAGACAGAAAGGCACAGATCCCAACACTAGGAAGCACTCATTGGGCACTCGTACTCTCTGAGAATTGGCCTCCATCCTGGGTCACCGTCTTTGCTGTGGGCAGCCGCAGCCCTAGAGCCGGCTGGGCTTGGTCGGGCTTTCTGTGTCTGGGGTTCTCACCAGGCTGAGGGACCTGGGACAGCCGCCGCTGTCACCTCCTTCAGTTTGGCAGAGAAGGTAGTCAGGTGCCTGAGGTTCAAGCACGTTTAAGTTACTTTCTCTATGTCTCCGTTTCTCCGGGTATGTTTCTATCTCCTCTTCCTCTCTCCCCTCTCCCTCTCTTTATTTCTCTCTATCTGCCCCTATTTCCCACTTCTTTAGCCTTCCCTTTCTAATCTTCTCTCTTGTTTACTCCCCTGCCCTTTATTCCAGGACTGCGGGAAACGCTACCCAGAGCTGTCTAGAGCCAGCAGGAGGAACCGGGTCTAGAGCGGCTGGTCTGTAGCCTGGGAGTTATCACATTGATTTTCACCTGTGCGCTGCTTCGAAAAGCTGGACTTCACTCGGCCCACTCCCCGGTTTCATTCCACTGTGTCCCTCACTGTGGTTGGCTGGGGACTGCAGGCTGTCACATAGGCTAGCCAGGGGGTTTTGAAATCTTAGTGAAAGTGAGTCTGGGGAGGCTGAAGCTGGTCACAGATGTGGGTCCCTCTTGCAGTAAGAGTAAGTCTTTGTCTCTTGTCTCTGGACATTTCTGTGGCAGCAGAATTGTCCCTGCCTTGCCTGTCAGAAGTTCCCATTTCTATTTTATGCATTCATTCCCCTTTTAGGGGCCTTCTGTACCAAAACTCATAGTGGAAGTTGTCAAGATCCACACCATGCAGGTCACTAAGTTGACCACGTTGTGACCTAAGGACTCTGTTTCCTCAAGAAACAGCCCTACCCAGTCACTCTCCCACCCTCGGTCTTCAGTGCCCTTGGTGTGGAGGGAGCCAGGAACCAGTGGGTTAGTGCTTGGAGATTCCCTTGTGGGCTTTCAGATGCAAAACTCCATTGTCTTCTGGGCCCTTCAGTTTCCCCAAAGGGATACTCTGAATGGGATTCTTTAACTGTTACCCTTCCTTGCCACCTGCGTCTGAAGGCCTGGCTTCTCAGCACGGAGACGGTGGCTCCTGTGTATAGATTTATAATGTAAGAAAATCTTCTCCCCTGACCAAATTTAAAAATTTCCATCGAATATCCCAGTAAGCAGCACTTCCCCAGCCCCTCAGAGGAGTCAGTTCCAACTGGAATAGCTGCTCTGAGCTGGTGCCTGGCACAGCATCCCGGGAAAGACAACCCCCATAGAGTGAAGGGAAGGTCCAGTGGTTTGGGGGTGTACCTGAGTATCAGGAGCAGCTGCCACCATGGGGCTTGCCTTTGAAGGCTGGGACTTTCCTGGCTCAGAAGACTGGGATCTTTCTTTTGTGAGACGGCTGCTGGTAGAATTTCCTCTTTCCCACAGTTCCTGGTCAGAAAGCACTTCTTTCAGTGGGGGTGTTGTGTGTGGGGGGTACGGTATACATTCACCAAGACCCCCAATAAGTTCCTCCTTATTCCCCCCAATAAGACCTCCTCCCATTCGTCTGAACACCTTCATTTGTCCTGTACAAAATTCCATGTCTCTCAGTTTAAAATTCCTTTCCCCCCCACTGTCCTACGCATGCTATCTTAACTGGCACACTTAGATAATGTCAGAGCTAACTGTTCTCACTTGGAAGAAATTAAATATGTGAGAAAAGTTTCAGCTCCAACATGAAAAACCACCTAAATTAATAATAAGGATTTGTTCCGAAGCAGCATTCTGTTGTAGCAGCCTCTTGGCATTCTCTGTGAGTGAAGTTACTTTTAAGTAAAACGGCAGCGATTCATTACATATTCTGCTTTATTTTATTTTTCTTTATCAGGGAAAAAGGGGGATGCTGTCTTTGGGCTGGAGGGGGCAGCTGCAGAGGTGGTGGGAGGAGACCTGGAACTTTCTGGAAGAAGCAAACTATTTTTGGCATGAGAAAGCCGATAGAGTCTGTACATCTGTATTATGGTACTTTCATTTTTTTTTTTTTTTTAACTAGGGCTGAGGCTTCATCTCCCCTCACCCCCTTCCCAGGGGAATGGCAGGGATGGACACTTGGGTGTGTGTGTGTGGGGGAGGGCTGTTTCATAGTCTGCCTGAGGGGTGGGCAGGGCTGAGGCTTGTTCCGGTGAATGGACAGGGATGGGTGCTTGGGGGAGGGGGATGCTGATTCATAGTCTGCCTGAGGGGTGGGCATAGTTTTTTGGCTTTAGCGTTCCATCAGATCAGATACAGCAGCTGAGGCTGCTCTTGGCTCTCAGTCAAGTTCCCTCCTTTCTTCTGATCGTCTGCCTCACTGCCCTGACTCTGGCAGCTATAGCTCTGCAGCCCTGGAGTTCTACCCAGAAGGGAATGGGAGTAAGCCGCCCTGGAGTCAGGTCTGCCTGCTTGGAGTGAGCAGAACAAGTCTGCGTTTTCCAGCACAGGGCAGGCCCTGCCTGTCAACTTGTCGTCCTTTGTTTTCCTGGGAATCTGAAGAACCTGGTCCATGGGTTCCTTTCAATGGATGTGAGACAGGCAGGCCGTTGGTTTAGTCTCAGGGATTTTGCTTAACTTTGCCGTGTAAGCTGCTGTTATCCAAGGGCCAGGGGAGGAAAGGACAAGTCATCTCTTGCTCAGAGACACCAGAGGAGTCTAGAACACAAACCCATACCTCCATACCACTGAAATTTAACTTTTGTCATCAAACCTTATAAATTCTTCTATAAATTCCTCATCAAAGACATTCATCCCTGTGTGGGTGACGGTTTCAGAAACCTCCCTCTTGGGGGGTGGGAGGAGGAGTTTCCTCTCCCTATCTCTCGGCACGAGGTGCTCATGGATGTTGCTGCTGGATACTTCATGATCTCCAGTCACAAGGTTTCTTGCCCAGGTGAAGGGGTGAACTGTTGACACAGCACAGCAACCCAAAGGCCAGGGTGTCAGCAGGGAGACTGCAGCTGTCAATCACTCCGCTCTCTGATAGAGGAGAGTGATGGAGGCTGTGAGTGTGGAAGCAGGCATCCTTGTCCCACTTAGGATTAACAAACAGTTCTCTCATTCCATGTGCTCCTGACTGAACTTTCCAGTAGATAGATCCTAATGACAGAGCAAGCGTTCCTAGCAGAAGCAGCCTCTAGGTGAGGCAATTTGGATGCAATCACCACATTTTAACAGAGACTGTTATACCAGTGTGATACCGAAGCTTTGGATCTAACATAGATATGTTTCTGCTCTTGGAGCAGGTCCACTAACGAATGCCCACGGACACATTCCTATTTACATATGCAGAGACAGAATTTGCGTGCATTCATCTGCTATGTATGTTGTCACGTTCACTTGTATGTACAACTCATCACACATGTACCCGAAGATGTGTATCCATGTTAGATGCATTCGTGTCTAAATGCTCGTGTGCATGGTGCTTATAATTATGCTCATAGCTGCATGCCTCTGTGCTCACATCAAAGCATGATTGATTGCACATGCACACAGACGCTTGCAAAATGTATAGGGCTGTATTCACACCCGTGTGTGTAAGTGAACACTGGCCTTTATGCTCATCCACACACAGGTGCCATGTAACAAGGGAAACATGGCACCAGTAGGGTTAATGGAGGCCCCAGACTCCCATAAATATTTATAGGAAGCACTCAAGCTCTCAAAGTGGGAGCTGAAACCTCTCCTCTTGAGCCCCTGTAAATCACTCCGGGCTGCTGCGTGTTACCTGTCAGATCATGGCTGCGTTCTGCCAAGGCTACACATATACGCTAGAGCTGCTGTTATTCAAGGGTCAGAGGTGAAGGGGCAAGGCCATGTGGTCATCTCTTGCCTTGCTCAGAGTCACCAGGGTGAGGGTCTAGAACAGAAATCCATGCCTCTCTAGGCCTGAAATTTAATGTTTGTCATCAAACCTTATAATTCTGCTATAGATTCCTCATCAAAGACATTCAACCCTGTGTAGATGAAGGCGCCGGAAACTGCCCCCTTTTAGCAGTCAGTCTCTTCTCTAAGTCTCTCTGCACAGGTTGGTCATCCCAGTGCCTCACCAGGCATCCTGTGAACAGGTCAGGGTCACTACTCACGCCTGGGATCCTTCTTCAAGGGTCAAGTGAAGCAGCTCAGTGATGCTGCTGCTTCCCTCAGTGCAGGGCTGCAGCTGTGGAGTAGAGAGGCATTTTGTGATTGTGAGAGACACTGCTGCACTGGCTGCTGAGGGGAGGGACTGCATCTCAGGCAGGCTGAGAAGGAATGGTCCTGGTAGAAGCCAGAATTGATGCAGTGGGGGTGGGGGAGGGAAGAGGGAGTGGCTTCAGATTCAAGAGCTGTTCTCCCTTACCAGCTTTGCATCAGAAAGGCCTACTGGATCTCAGGGTCCCGAGATGCTGTGACTGTGTCCAATGCAAATTCTGTGCTCGGTTTTTTGTCACCTGAAACTGATCATTTGCATGCTGGACACTGTTCTAAGCGAACGGAAAGCATCAAATGTCCCCAGCAATCAGTTTCCAATCCAATAGGAGAGTAGAGATGCTCTTCAGGAAGCACACGAATGCCCACAGGCCGACAGAAGACGACCACCATGCAGGAAAGCAGTCTGACCCTCGAAGACATTCACACAACTGTGAAAGAGTGGAGAAGGAGCAGTCAAAAGGACTTCCTGGAGTTGTTGATGCATGAATGAGAGCTGAAGTCTGAATAGGAATTATTCAAGTCAAATGAATAGGGGAACACTCTGGATTAGCGCCATCCCATGGATGTTTCTAAGGTAACAGAAATTTTCTATATTTTTACCATCTACAGGTGGTGACTGCGGCTTTGAATGTGGCTCAAACAACTGAGAATGTCTGAATATTTTTTTTGGTGTGTGTAGTATATGTGCATGCATGTGGTCCTGTATACTGTGCTGAATGTGCATATGTGTGGGCGCATGTCCACATGCATGTGAGGGGGGCCAGAGGTCAACATCAGCTGTCGTCTACAATTGTTCTCTGTCTCACTGTTTAATGCAGAGTCTCTCAGTGAACATGATGGAGCTCATTCCTTAGGCTAGACTGGCAGGGCAGCAAGTCCTGGGACTCCTTCTCAGCCCTCGGGATCACAGAGGCGTGCCTTATGTGGCCACTGGGGACCAAACTCAGGTGCTGATACTTTTCTAACAAGTACTTTATTGTGTGAGTCTTTCTCCAACCCATCCATCTGTATGTCTGTCTTTAGTACCATTACTTGTCTTTTATCCATCCATGTTCTTTTTCTGTGTTATCTGGAACTACATAACAAAACAAAACAAAACAAAACAAAACAAAACAAAACAAAACAAAACATGGTGTTAAAGGTTCTTAAACAATGTGTTTAATTCTTCAGAGGGCACAAGGGTGATCATAGGAGGGTTGTGGTGTTTTGTTTGTTTGTTTTTGTTTTTGTTTTTGAGACAGGGTTTCAAGAGATCTGCCAGCCTTTGCCTCCTGAGTGCTGGGATTGAAGGCATGTGCTACCACTGCCTGGCTGTAGAAGGGGTTTTGAGCCACATCTTGGGTGTCTTCTGACCTTTCCCCTCTTTCAATTTACCCATTTCCCAGCTCTAGTCTCTTAGAAAAAGATCTCCCCAAATAAACCATTCCCCCATTTCTTCCTGAGCTGAGAAAAAAGTCTCTCCTACACCAATTCCTCTGACAATTATCCTCAAAAAGAAATAGCATGTCTAGACTCAAGACTTACAATGGGATTTCTCCTAAAAGAGGAAAGACCCAAGCCAAAGCAGCAACCATGCTGTGTTAAGCAGCCTCTGAGCTGGGGGAGCAGCCCTGTGGTCCACACACTCTGTAAACACCAGAAAAGAGTCCAGATAGAAAGAGCCCTCCATAGCCCTGCCTTCTGTTTCATCGTCATGGAGGATGTTCCCAGCAGGCAGAACCCGGGCGAAGGGGCGGGGATATGTGCAGAAGAACATTTCCTCTGGCCAGTAGGAAATCAGCAAGGATGCGTAGATGTGGATATCTGAGGGAGCTCAAGCACCACAGCCTTTCAGTCCAAATTTCTGTAAGAATCTGTTTTTGCTTTTATGGGACGGGATATAATGTTGCGTGTCTACTTCACAGCAGGATGAATGGACAGAGTTAGAGGAATCTTGTCTGAGATTGTCTCTCTAGGACTAGCCTTGCCCTCTCTGACTCAGTTGGCTTGCAGAGTTGCCCTCTACCAGGAACCCACAGCTGCCACACTGCATTGGGACTCAGGTAGGGGACCTTCACCCTTCATTCTGGTCCGGAATTACCCTTAGTCAAAAAAGTAGAAACACTGGGTCAAAGCTGATACAATTATTGATTACGTGATAGCTTATTCTATAGGTTATGGACAAATGTATCTTAAAGTTCCAGGTACATTATTAAAAGGATGCTATAGGCAGCAGAGACGCTGATAACTAGAAAATGATCATGGGGAACCCATACTGTAAGACTCACTGTATTTTAGTCTTTGGAAGATGAAGGGCTGTGAACTCAAAGGTCTGGATCTAACAAGTGCCTTCTATGTGTCCAGTACTGTCAAATGGTTTGTAACTCTCCAGTTACTCAAAAAATGCTCCAGTTAACCTTAAGAGCTGGGACGATACTATTTGCCATGTTCTGGATGAGGACATAGAATCACAGAGAAGTTAAGCAATTTGCCCAGAGACGAACAGCTAGTTAAGTAAAGTAATGGTGTTTGAACCTTGTCAGACTGAGCCTAGAGTCTATTTCTTCAACTACAATTCCTTTTAAGACCAAGGGTTGGATGTGGGTGACTTTGTTAAACAGCCAGAAAATGTTTGTAGGTTATAATCAATTGAGGCCTGACTTTGAGAAGAGCTCCCCCTTCAGGCCACTGTGCATCCTCTTCTTAAACTACGTGTACTTTGGGGACACCGGATTAAAATATTTATTGATATATTAGCAATTAGTCATGCTCCTAGACCATCTATAGCTCCCATTACTTTTAGAGTTTGTACACTCTAGCCTTCAAGACTTCTGCATCTGGATCTCCATTCTTCATTCCTTACTTGATACTCTGGTTGGAAATGATCCTAGGCCCTGTCTGGGTTTCTTTGGCTTCCACACTTTCTTCTGAGCTGCTTTTGTATGTGTGTTTGTTTGTTTTCTACAAAGTTCCCTAACATTTACATTTCCCTGTTTTTAAGGTCACAGTCCCAACTAAGCAAGCAGTCTAGGAGGAGGACGTCTTCCCTTTCTTCTAGTCCTAGGGGAATAACAGGACCTTGGAGGAACTCATCTGCTGGAAACAGGTAAGGCAGGGCAGCTTTAATCCAGCCCCTCCTTTAGCTGGCCTTGGAGACCTGGGCAGGTCATGCCACCTTTTTGAACTTAAGCAAATGAGAAACATCTTGCCTACATCTGGTTTCCGGAGGGCTTTTTTTTTTTTTTTTCACTACAGCTTGCACTATACCTTGTGTGGGCTCCTGTAAGTTCAGGGTTGGGATGGATTGCTAATGCAGTGTGTGGTGACTGCTGTGGTCAGGGCTGGCACAGCCATGTCAATTCTTGCATCATCCCAACCTTCTCTGCTCCCTTATACTGTGTAGATCCGGGCCCCCGCTAGAGGAGCAGGGGTACAGGAAATGCGGGAGAAGCAGCTGCAGAGACTGCCCAGCAGGTCTAACTGGTTTCCTCTGGCCAGGATCTTGGGTTCAAATAGCTCTAAATTTGATTGTGAGGGAAGGCCTGGAAGGCAATGCACATACCCCAGCAGGCCTGCTGGAGAGGTGATTACAGACAGAGAACACAGAAAGAGCCAAGAGTCCCAGCCCTGAGTGTGAATATGCTCCCCACACGGATGGACACTGGCCCGGGAACTGTGGCTGAGAGCTTGCCAGCATTTTCTCAGAACGGGCACCCACTTAGCCTGGATGCAAATTTACCTCACCCTGGGAATCATGTTTTAGAGAGAATATCAGTTCTTCGCTTTTGGGGTGGGGTCTCTAACTTGCTGACAATGTAGATTGCTTTTGGTGTTTGTGTTTCTGTGTGGATGGGATCATAGTGCACATGTGTGTGCATGTGTATCAACTCACGGAGACTGTGTGCCTATGTGCGCATGTGCATGCCAACTCACGGAGACTGTGCGCGAACTGTGCAGAGCCTCGTAAAAAGCAGTGCTCTTCAGTGATGAAGGTAGCAGGCTGGGAGGTAGGTTGTGTGGAGTTAGAGCTCATGAATTCTTTTCTGTTCTTGGAAGCCAAGAGGGATATGGCCAGGCGTGCTAGCTAGTTTTATGCCAAACTTGATACAAGCTAGAGTCACTGGAGAAGAGAGAGCCTCCATTGAGAAAATGCCTCTGTAAGATCAGGCTGTAGGCAAGCCTGTAGGAGATTTTCTTAATCAGTGATCGATGGGAAGGGGCCCCGCCCACTGTGGGTGTGGCCACCCCTGGACAGGTGGTCCTGGGTTCTATATGAAAGCAAGCTTTGTAAGTCATGGGAAGCAAGCCAGTAAGCAGCACCCCTCCATGACCTCTGCATCAGCTCCTGCCTCCAGGTTCCTAACTAGTTTGAATTCCTGTCTTGGCTTCCCTCAATGGACTCTAACTCTGGATATATACACCAAACAAACTCCTTTCTTCCCATGTTGCTTCTGGTTGTGGTGTTTCATCACAGCATGCATACGGTCTATTCTCCAGCAGCCCAGAGTGGAGTCTAAGTGTGAGTTAATGAGAATGTGTGATTCCGCAAGCTCAGAGAAGGCATCAGGTTTCCTCCTGGTTATGATCTAAGATGCAGAGAATGGGAGGGAAGGTGCTCAGGGGAGTAATTAGCTTGAGTGAACCTGGATGGTGCTCCCAGTACACTGGGTACTCCCAGTGCAGTGAGTGGGCCAGGCAAGTGTCCTGCAGGTGCAGAAAGGAACATAAGACTAGAAAGAGGAGGCCATTTGTGGTTCTCAGGGTCCTTGAATTCAGAGTAGAGTTTGGCATAACTCAGGACTGGTGGGACTTGCTGTCATAATTCTGCTGTGTGACCTAACACATCACACGGCTGCTTGGACCAAGTTGACCCACCGTCGATTTCCTGAGAGGTTTGGGTTTGGGTTCTACAGACAAGGCTAGGTTGTGGTGGAATGGAGAACCAGGGAAACTTCGCTTAGACTTTGTGAGTCCTGAGGAACCACGAAGGATGGAGCAGGTATGTGGAAGATGCTGAAGAGGTTTAGGGTGGTTGGATGAAGCCAGATATAAGGAGGTGAATCGGCTCATCCCATGAATGACCAAGAACAAGAAAACAAAAAAAAACAAAAGAAATCTCCCAACTTAAAACAAAACAAAAAAAACAAAACAAAACCCAGAAAGGAGGAAATAAAAGGGAAAGCAAGGTCTATCAGTAAGGCTGAACTGAAAGGAGCACGATGACATGAAGTCTGTGTGGAGATGAGTCAGGAATTGACTTTGAGCCCCTTAAAAAATAGCCAATGGGAAGAGGGCAAAAAGATTAAGTCTTCAGTCAAGAAAGACAACCCTACCGTTGTCAGGAAAGACATAAGATTTCTGGTTTGGGTATAGGGAATAACTTTTTTTTTTTTTTTTTTTTTTTTTTTTTTTTGGTGGGTAAGATTTTGGTTCAATTTTAAGCCAGAGAGGGGTGAAGGAGGCAGTAGAGTTTATTGTGGGAGTCAGGAGACTGGATCCAACTCCATGTGTGACCTTGGGAGGCTGTTTAACCTGTCTGAGTTTTAATTCATTCTATTGTAAAGAGGGTGCACTTGCCTTCAGGGGCCTTGATGGTGACTTCACAGAGTCCTTGGGAGGACTGGGCACACAGTAGCTGCTCACTCAGTATTTGCTTTGCTTTTGTTCTCCCAAAGCTGCCTGCCTTTAATTATTATTATGTTTCTGTTTCTCCTTTTCCTTGTCCTGCCTCGGGCCAGCTCCTCCTCCTGCCCCTGAGACCAGGGCACCGCTGGGCTGCTGGCAGGATGCCTGATGAACTGGGCCAGCGCTCCCTGCTATGCCTGTGTCTGTAGATGACCTGCCCTGCCCCCCAGACTCCTACAACTCATATTCAGGCCACGGCCTTCTCTGCTCCTAGCCCAGAGTGGCTGAGAACTATGTTCCCTGGCCCAATCTGGCTTTAGTGTGTGCTCCCTTAGCACTCTCTGTGCCTTCCCACCCCCAAATCCTAGGAATAGATAAATAATTGTCTTAGCAATCTGTTGTTTTGACCTCCATCTCGTGGCTAGAACATGTGTCCCAAGGGCACAGAGTATTGTGCCCTGCTCCTCTGATGTTGGTTGAGAGGCCCAAGTGAATCAATGCATGGGATGAATGAATGAACTGAATGAAGATTTGTTTGGGGCCAGGGAGATGGTTCAGTAGGTAAAATGCTTTCTGTACAAGCATGAGGGTCCCAAGTTCTGATCTCAAGCATCAATGTGAAAGAAAGGTCAGGACTGGCAGCAGGTGCCTGTAACCCTAGTGCTGGAGAATGGAGACGGATGAATCCCATGAGCTTGTTAGCCAACCTGTCTAGCTGAAATGGCCAGAGGGGCCAGGTTCAGTGAGAGACCCTCTCTCTCTCTCTCTCTCTCTCTCTCTCTCTCTCTCTCTCTCTCACACACACACACACACACACACACACACACGTGGAGATAATTGAAGAGGACATTTTAGTATCAGTCTCTGTCTTCCACACACATATCCATGCCGTAGATTTTACCCTTTGCTGCCACGCAGGAGTGTACACACTTGAGGACACTCACTCACACATGTGTGCACACACACACACACACACACACAAACATGGGTGACGTCAAGGAAAGCCACAGGTTATGTTGTTTTTGAGATCGTCTCTGGTAGTCCATGCTCAGAGTGGGTCCCAGGAGTGGGCCAGGTAGCCTCGGATCTTGAGCTCAAGACTGTTCTGCTTCTAGTTCCCTTCCAAGAAAGTTACAGGCATGCATGACTGCCTGGTGACATACAGTGCTTGGGATCAAGCCTACAGCCTCCACCATGCTAAGCAGACCCTCTACTGGCTGCCCTATATCCCCTACCTAGAACTCAATTTAAATAAAAAAATCATATATATGTACTTATTTTTATCATCTCCTCCTTTCCTACAAACTTCTCCTATACTGCCCTCTCAAATTCATGGCCTCTTTTTCTTTAATTTTTATTTTATCTTTTTTTTTAACCTTTTTCTCAAGTCAGTCTTTAGGTTTGAGCCGTAATATAACTTCCTTAGGGAGTTGGCACCTAAAATTCTAGTTGGAGTCAGACACCCCAGCTCTCACCATCATTAGCCCCAGTACTCCAAGGTCTGCTCAGATTCAGTCTCCCATATTCACCCATGGGCATGGGCTTATTTTCTTCCATGACCCTCTTAACTATAAATGTCACTAGTTGTATAATTTATAGAGAATAGCTTCTTACTACAAAATTAATGAGATCTGGGTGTGGCAGTGCAAATTTGTAATTCTAGCTTTCAGGAGGTTGAGGAGGACGGAGCAGAGAGTTCAAGGCTGCCTTGGGCTAAATATCGAGTTTAAGGCCAAACAGATCTAGATAGTAAATCGCTGTTATAAAAATATAATTGTATTAAATTCTCAAAAGAATAAAAAGCCCTATTGTATTGAATTGAGACATTTGAGATAGGAACAGCAGACATTAAATCTGGCACTGCATTTTAAACCACAGGGCATTGTGTGGCATCAGGCACACAGTAGACCTGGAGTACTGGGTCTTCCTCTGGCTTCAGACTTGACCTGATACCTGGTTCTTATTACCATATCATTTAAATATCAAATGAATGAATGAAAATAGATACACCAGTAGGAGCTCTACAGCTTTTCTGAGTTCTAGTTTTCTCATCTTCAAAGTGGGAACATTCTGCTTGCTACCCAATCAGGCAGTGAGGACCCTCCGAGCCTGAGGCCTCCAGATAAACCATGGGGACATGCCTGGAACTAGTCAGGTCCAAGTGGACAGAGGCCAGAGGCCAGCTTTGTGTAGTGCAGAATGAGGCTGGACTGATAAGGTAGGTGGACTCTGCTCTCTGGAGGCTGCCAGCATGCCTCTGATGACAAATGTCTTCCTGGCCAGAGCCAGGGACTGGGGAGAGCCTGTACCTGTTCTCCATTCTAAGTCCTGTCAAGCATCAGCATGGATCTGGTGCCATGTTAGGAACTCTGTATGTTTAATTGAAAAAGTGCCCAAGGCCAGGGTCAGAGAGAGAAAATGGCAGGTCTAAGCTTAATCAGTTAGGGAAGTAATGCAAAAATTATTTGTTTGAGGGGTTGCTACATCTCCCCCTTCGCTTTTTAATACTATTGGGGTTTCTACCCCACATTTGCTCATTTTTGTTTCCAAGAAAATGACACAGAAACACTGTAATTTATTTTATTATTTATTTATTTATTTATTTTTTTGGTTTTTCGAGACAGGTTTCTCGTGTAGCTCGGGCTGTCCTGGAACTCACTTTGTAGACCGGCTGGCCTCGAACTCAGAAATCCGCCTGCCTCTGCCTCCCAAGTGCTGGGATTAAAGGCGTGCGCCACCACCGCCCGGCAACACTGTAATTTATTAATAAGCTGCCAGCACTATACTGGGGAGGTTCTGACACACACACACACACACACACACACACACACACACTATACTGCCCCTTCCATGCTGTTAAAACCTACAGGAACATCCTCATTACTTGCCAAATTAGTGTGTCCCGGGCAGCTTCTGCTATAGTTGTCTGTCTTCAGAGTGAACTTCTCTTGGCCATGTACTCCTGGTCTATATCTCACCTAATGGTGACCTCCTCCTCCGCCCCCTCTTGGTCCCTACCTGAGACCCCTACTTGATCTCAAGTCCCACCTTCCTCTCTCCTGTGCCCAGTCACAGGCTCTAGCCTTTTATTAACAAATCAGGGATTATTGGGGAGCATTCTTTACAGCACATTGCTCAATACAATGTCCATGTCCAGACTGAAACCTGATCTTGGGGCATAGAACTCAGCATCTAAATACACAGTGTACAAGACCAGCCCCAAAGGGGAAGGGCCAGCATGAATGTTGGATCAGTCATAGCCTCCTTCAGTCTGCTGAAAATGGCAGACTCATGAGATGAGGGTGCTCACAGGCGTCTATGTGTGTACACTTGTGCAGGGTGGCCAAGGACATCCCACACTCTGGGTTTAGATGCCAATGATTACCTCTGAGACCAGAACAAACTCTGTCTATCCAGCAGGCCTTCTACATCCTTGAGGCTGTAGCTGGCTGATGCTGGTATGGCAGACCCAGCGGGCATTGAAACTATGAGACCAGAGCTGCCTATTTTTCTGAGGAACCATTCTTATACAAATGCTTGGCCTGTCTTTGAGTTTTATGTCAGAGAAATAATGGCTTTTTAGACTTAAGATGCACTGACGCCTTTATGAGCTTGCTTTATAAAATTAAGGAACTGTGCCTTAGAAACAGAAAAAAAGAAAGAAAGCAGGGCCCTTGGTACTGCAAGACCATCATGAATGTACCCCGATTCATACACATGTACTCTGCCCCCCATACAACACACATACACTGCAAACACAGTGTGTCTCCTGACAACCCCTCCCCCCATGCTTTCATTTTCCTTTTAAAGACTAGAGGTCAAAGGCCAACTGCCTACTTTGAGCCCTGGGGTTTGGCTTTTGCAGGGAGTTTAGACTGAATAGTTTGATAAGGCCTCAAGTCACTCTGGAGTCTTTCAGCCATCAAACTTTTCTTTTTTCTTTTTTTTTCTTTTTTCTTTGAAACATCTTGTGTTTTGAAACTTGTGGTCAGATGGACATACACACACAATATTAAGATGGGTAAAACTTACATCTGGTGTTATGAAATTCATTTTGTGCTTTTCCTTAATCATGGTTTTGAAATTTTTGTCTGTTCATTCTCTGTCCTCTGCTTTTTAATGGCTGCTAGGTGTTCTGGGGCTTTTTTTGACAGTCCAACAGTAGTAGATCTGCCATGCAAAAGTCTTTAATGAAGTGTTCTACTTCTATTTCTTCGAAGTCTCATGGTAGCTTGTGGTGTCCAGGCTCGAACTGTGGCCCCTGTAGGTGTGGTTTCGGCCTTCAGGGCAACTTGGAGGAGGCTTTGAGCTGTGAAAAGAGTCCAGGGCTACATTTTTCCATCCTGGAAGCACTCTTGACACTGGCTTTCTCTCAGCCTCTCATGTATGCACACTTCTCCTAACACATGTGTACACACACACACACACACACACACACACACACACACACCCAGAACTCCAGAATCCTTAATATCAATAGAGTCTTCCTTGCCACACAACACACTCTACCTATTGTTGTGAATGTGAACCTGACCTCCAGGTTGTGGAGCTGGCAAGCTGAGACACTCCTCAGCATGCCAGGGCTGCCACAGGAACCTCACATGTTAGTACCTGTGGATCTCTGAGCCTTTCATGAATGAGGATAATTTGAGGCTCAGACAAGAGTGTCTTCCCTTCAGATATGTAGAGAGCCATGAGCAGGGTCTGGGTTAGATCTCACTGCCCTTGTAGATCTGTGTGGGCAGTTCTCTAATTCTGGCCAGTTGTGGGATCTAGAACCCTTTACTAGGGTTCTCTGAGTTGTGAAGATTGTTGGCCTGGATGTCTCCAGCTTTTCCAGCATTTACCTCCTTCAAAACACTGATACAACCCAACAGCACCAATCAGAACACCAACAGAGCCTTTCCCCATCATCCCTAGGGACTAGGGAAGAATAACGGCCTCTGAAAGATGCCCATGTCTTAATCCATAGAGCCTAGAAATAGATTTTCTTATTGTGGCTAAAAAGGACTTTGCAGCTACCATCAAAGTTAATGACCTTGAGGTTGGGTGTGTAACATCACAGCGGATCTTCAGCTGAAAAGCTTTCCCAGCTGTGGTCAGGGCAGGTGTGATTAGAAAAGCCATGTTTGGAAGCACAACACTGCTAACTTTGGGGGTAGAAGCCAGGGAGGCTTCCCTTCCAAGCTGGAAGAGTCAAGGAGCCCCTAAAACAGGAGCTCAGCTTGAGTGACATGACACCTTGAGATTGGTTTAAGAGATCCCCATGGACTTTTAACACACAACTATGACTGAGATTATAACATAGGACTGTGGATTCTCCAGGAAGCTCCATTTGTCCCCAATCATTGTACACACATGTATATGCACATACAATTATGCTGCTCCTTGACTCGGGGTTGAGTCCTGACAAGGCAAGTTACTTTCCGGAGAGGGGGAAGGGGAAGGGGAGAAGGGGAGGGGGAGGAGGAGGAGGAGAAGGAAGAAAAGAAGAAGAGAAGGAGGAGAGAGAAGAAGAAGAAGAAGAAGAAGAAGAAGAAGAAGAAGAAGAAGAAGAAGAAGAAAAAAGGAGAAGGATGTTATGATGTTTGTTTCATTAGTTAGTCTACTATTTTTGATACCAATAATAGCAGCACCCTTGGGCACTCTGCTAAGCGTGCCACAGTTAGTCAGTCATAACAATGGTAGGAGACAGGTTACTCTTCCTTTATTTATGTTCCAATGCCCATTTTATGGGTGAGGAAACTAAGACTTATAGAAGTTAAATAACTTGCCCAGGGTCTCTCCACAAAGAAGCAGAACTAGGATTGGACCTAGGCCATCTGGATCACATGAATCATTTTGGATACTTTGAGATGTGTGTTTTGTGTGCGTGTGAGCACACACACACCACCCAGTTCTAACTTAACCAGCCTTCCTCCTTCAGATTCTCCCTCCTTCTCTTCCCCTCCCTCCCTCCTGTTATTACTGCCTAAGGGGTATAAAAGGACCCATGGGTGGAACTCCCTAGGGTTAGGGACTTATCAAAGCTTTTGATAATGATTCATCAAGAAACAAAGTTGCTAATTTTTTTGCTTTAATTTTGCATCTCCTTTTGTGAAACTTCACCCACTTCAGCCAGATGATTGGTTGGACGTGATGTGTTCTTAATTGCATACGATGAGTCAACGTGTCAGGCTTGGTACAGGTTTCAGGCTTGTCAGCTCACAGTAGTGGAGACATCCTGGCTTGGTGTGTACATAGACTGTAGCAGGGTCTTGCAGGTGGTCCTGCTCTTGGGGGTGTCCCACTGGGTTGGGCAGGCCACTGAGTGCAGAGCATTCTCTGTTTTCTGGGAGATAGCAGCTGGTGTTTCTTACCCATGCCCCTACTTGCCTAAGGGGGGAGGTTGGGCCAGGCCCCAGGAACCTGTTGGTCTGGTTTGGAAGCTTATTACCAGGCTCTCAGGGCAGGATGGAGACTCAGGCAGGGAGGAGGGAAAGTGTGTGTGTGTGTGTGTGTGTGTGTGTGTGTGTGTGTATGTGGGGTTGGGGATAGAGGAGATGGAGGAAGGGTCAATAGGGATGGGGATGAGGATGGAGGATGTGTTGGGGGTGGGAGGGATAGCGTTTGAGTATCTGGAATAACAGGGGTCCATATGCTCCAGACCCATCCATCTCATTCCAGGCTCCTTCCTTGCCTCCCTCTCCGGTTCTCAGGGGAAGGACTTAATCTGACCAGAGGGCTTGAAGGAGGAAGGGAAGTCTTTGTGAGGAGCTTCCCTTAGAGTCTGGCCAAATCTGCTTCCAGAGACTCTTTCCTGTGAGGGATGCTGGGGTTCCTAACAAAGTGCCTTGAGAAAGAGGTGATACTAAGACGTGAGTTGTGCCATGTGATGCACTCCATGGGCATCTGGGGGCATCTCCACAGCTGGGTTACCTAGAGAGCTTGGCAGATCAGGGACACCTTTCTTCCTCTGCACAGATACTTAGAGATTAATGATCAAAATAACTAAGACACAAGTCATTTTCTATTGTTATTCTCTACTATATAACCCAGGCCCCAGGCCCCAGATGCCTTCTGACTCACACAATTTTTTCCCCTTCTGTCCCTCCTTTCTTCTTTCTCACAACTACGTGGAGGCTAGTCCTGTGCTGTGGATGGGAATTAGAAGAGACTTTGGCTCTCTGAGATTATAGCCCAGGGTCTCTTAAAACACATCTGAATGGTAGCTGAGCCATTTAAAGGCTGGGCATGTGGGAGCAGCGGAGAATCTCTACCCAGGACTCCAAGTCGGACGCACCTCATCTCAGCCAACTGCCTACAGAGCAGGCCTGGTGGTCCCAGCTGCTTCGTTGAAAAAGGTGGATGCTCAGAAGTGAGCGAATGACTTATCCAAAGGTCAAAGGTCATATGTCAGACCTAAGGGCAATGGGGGGTACTGAGACACAGGTCAGTCTGATTCAAAACTCCATAACCATTTGCTAGAGCACTTCTCACTGGGAAGGTGTTCCAGGCCAGGGAAGACTGGGATGGGTGAATGTGTGGTACTTTACAGTGGGCACCCAAGGGTGCACTTAGATGAACGCAGGCTCTGGGTAGGGCTTCCTAACAGTCTGATCAAGATACCTTGGGATGTCAGTCAACAGGCAAAAGGGATGCTAAAAGATTTTCTCTGCAAAATGTCAGGGCCTGAGATGAAAAGTGGCCTCCTGCTTGAAGCATGAGTCTCTGACTAAGGCTGGGTTCGAATCCTGACATAGTCACTTGCCTTTATATGACTGGAAGACAGTCTCTTGACCACATATGGCTGCTCTGTGAGCTATAAAAAAACACCCTTATTTGCAGAGCTGTTATGAGCACTGAGCAAGTGTAGTGGTTTTGCCCAGAGCTGGGCACATGGTAAGGGTTGACAATGTCCATGTTGTCTTTCATAGGCTGACATCAGGGCTAGCATGGAATATATCAGAAAGCTCCAGGGAAGGGGAACTCTCAGACTAGGGCTTAGCAATTCTGGGAGGTTGGGCTGGGCAGCCTTCCTCCTCCCCAGTGCCCATTGTCCTTGCCCTAAGCTTTGGAATGATGGGAGGAGGGGTAGGGAGGAAAGAGAGGTTCCAAAGGTCACCCATGGGGCCTAACTCTCCCAGGAAGCAAGGGAAACTGCTAGGCCAACAGCTCCAGGGCAAGACAGACAGCTGCTACAGCCTCTGTCTACCACTAGGGCCCAACAAGCCAGTCCTGGGCAGGGTTGCATTCTTCTAATGCTCCTTGGTAGGCATGGAATTGGTCTGGGTTGAGTCTCAGTGCACCTACCTATGAAGCTGCCCACCTGAAAAGAGCAAAGGGTCTCAGAAGAAGTGCCAGGGCCTCAGCTGGCGGAGTGCTGGCAGGTACTGTGGTATCCTCCTCACTCACCAGGCAAAGTGTGGCTTTGGTTAGTTGTGAAGGAACTAATTGCCTAAGACACAGAGACACACTATGGCTTACACTCCAGGCAGGCACAGACCATGGGAAATGGAGCCCTGGATACTGGTAGAGGCCTATGAAGATGACTTAATGCCTTTGAAACCAGAAGGAAGAAACTGGAAGAAACAAGAAGCTGTTGTGTCAATAGGCACTGGGTAGAAGTTTAACCTTTTTATGGAGAAAAGGCCTCGCGAACACCAGAGTTCCTCAGGCCCATGAAAGCTATACAGAATCTAGTCTTTGTACTCTGTTCCTCAAGAGTTGAGATCTCAAAAGACAAAGGACCTGGGTGCTGAGTTCACATGGAACAGGGTTTGGGCCCTGGTTGTATAAGCTCCCTGAACTCCAGATTGCAAAATGGGTGAATGAAAAACCTTCACCAGTGAACCCCTGAACACATGAAAAGCATCCAGTGTACCTAAGTGATCAAGGAGCTCAACAAAACTAACATGTCAGCGTGGTGTTTAAAACCTCATTTTCTAGACTTCGCTGAGCACTTGCTTTGGGCCAGGCTTTATGTGAGGCATCTTATCATTTGCCCTCTGCCCATTCTCAGGTCTTCTTCACAACTCTTGGTCCCTAACCCCCATGCTTGTATCCTCATCACCCTTACCCCTGCTTACAGAGACCTGAGACTCTTCCTTTGCCTTCACATCCTTAACTACCACTGGATCCTTAGACTCTGCTTCCCAGCTGGCTAGGCAGCTGAACCTAGACCCAGTAGAGCCCTGCTGTCATGGCCGGACTGTTGGCTTCCTGAAGACAAGATGGCTGTATTCAATTTCCCTGCAGTCCCATGCCCCAGTGGATCCTACTTGAACCCAAGACCCTCAGTCCTTCTTCACTGGTGGAGCCTCATCTAAACTCTACCTAGAGCTGGCTACTTTTATATTCCATAGCAATCTGCAGAAACTCAGGCCAGGTAACTTCCCACTTGAAATGTTGACAAGTGCTCCTAATAAAATAAAAGCCTGTTTTCTATCTTTCTTCCTGCCAAAGGCATCAGGGATGATTGATTGATTTAGAGAAATTAAAACATGTCACATATTTTATAAGCAACATAAGCACCTGTACAGGGGCCTGAATACCTGACATAAAAATGTTGGCTTTAAATGTGGGAATAAATGCTTTTCAATACTTAAGTCAGTATCAGATATGAAAAAAATGAATATGGAGCAAAAATAATTTCTTTTCTCTTAGTTGGCACTCAGTGCATACCTCTTTAGCTCTAGATCTTTCAGGGGTATAGCTGTGACTTAAGAGTGGATAGACGGAAGTATAAAAGCACAACCACAAACCAGTCAAAGTTAAGGGGCTACAGTCAGCATGTCTTGAGATATCACCAAATCTTGGCACTACTCAGAAGTCTCTAGATCTTGCTCACTTCTCCACCCCATCTTATCCAATAAGCTCCATATTCTCTACTTCCAAAACACACTTCCTTATTCTTCCCGCTGCTTGGAATAACCTCTCCTCTGGGTCACCTTGAATGGCGTGCTCTAGGAGGGTAGAACTCCTTCGCCGGTGGATCCTGAGTTCCTAGCCTGGTGTCTCACATTCAGTAGGTGTTTGTTAAACATTTGGGAAATGAGTGGTCAGCCTGGCCAGCCTGGCAAACTCCTACTTAAGCTTCAAAATCTCCATCAAATATTGTCTGCCTTTTTTTTTCTTTCTATCTTGGTGCTTAGTAGGGCCTGAGACTGTAGTCTCTGCTTCCTTAGTAGGGCCTGAAACTGTAGTCTCTGCTTCCTTGCTGCTGTGTGTTCATTTGGTCCACCTTAAAAACTTGTGTGCATACATGTGAGTATGTGTGTGTGTTGTACATATGCATACAGGTGTCCATGGAGGCCAGGAGAGGGTGCTGGATTCCCTAGAACTGGAGTTATAGACAATTGTGAGCTTCTATGTAGGTGCTGGGAATTGTACTTGGGTCCACTGGAAGAACAGCCAGTGTTCTTAGCTGCTGGGCCATATCTCCAGTCCTCTTTGGTCCACTTCTTACATATCTGCAAAACAAGGGGCATTCTAGACTTTGGAGTCATCTGATCTGGGATACAATATTTTTTTGACCATTCATTCATTCATTAATTCACTCACATATCCAACAGAATGTTACTGGATATCTGGCTCCTATGTTCCAATCCCTTAGAATTAAATGGCGAGTAAAGGCAAAGTGGCACCTGCTTCTCACAGATTCCTTATAGGCATGCCCACTGCCTTCCTGAGCCTCAGATTCTTTGGGTCTGATTTCCTTGGAAACTGATTAAGTTGGGAGGTACTGTGAGGCACCTGATGCTTGCTAGGTGCTTGGTAGACTTTGCCCAGTTCTCAGCTTCTTCTGTGAACTATGAGCTCTGTCTGGAGTTGGGGGAGGTTTCTGATCTCTTCCCTTGGGCACAGGGGAGATGGCAGTTAGTGTCAGCTGCTACTGAGAGTGGTGGTAGAGGGGCTCTTTGTTCATGTTTTCTTTTTCACAGGTATACACACACACACACACACAGTGCATACATAAATATGATGTGGTCAGATTCGGCGTGGCTTGACTGCACAGGCTGTTCTAATACCCACAGTCAACCTTCCCTTTGGTGTGGACCAGTTATAGGGCAATCAGGAGTTCCAGAACCCCTCAGACTTCCAGGTCTAGAAGAACACAGCATAGCCCTAAGGCAGAGTGCTCAGTATCTGCCCCAATGTGGCTGAGGCCCAGACATGACATACTTCATCCAGTTTTGTGTGGACTTTTGAGGTGATGAGATAGGGTCAGAATTCCAGGACAAAACTGATGTAGTAAGGCCCAGGTCTTAAACTCAATAAGAAACAGAGTGAGGAGGTCTCTGAAGGGCAGGTGGAAGGCTATGTTGGAATTCAAACTGCCTGTTTGAAATTATTAATAACTTCATAAAACTTTGGAGTGCTAAGCCTCAGAAAACTGTGAGCGTGCATTGTGTTAAAGCTCGAGCCTTCACAGAAGGACATGGCTTGAAATTAAGTAGGACAATTGGAATTAGCTTTTTTCAAAGATCAAATACAAGCATACTGTGAGCTTGAGTTTCCACTTAATATTTTGGGGCCATCTAAGTAATTCGAAGGCCACTGGGAAACATTACTGTTTTGTGAGAAGGGAAAGGTCTCTTTATAGGAATGACTGGGCAAGGGATGGTGGCCCAGAAATGAAGAAGGGACCATCAGAGCAGGGAAGCCACTAGGAGCTCCAGGAAGGAGAGGGGACCCACAGGTCACAGCTCCTGGGAAGGAGGGAAGAAAAGTCCACAGGTCACAGATTGGGACTTAGTGCTGGAGGAAGTCACATGCTGAGATGATCCACTGTTCTGTTCCTCCCCAGTGTGTCCTCCACTCCTACTCCTGCTCTGGGGCTTTTCTCTAGTTGCACTAGCCACCTGATGGGCCCTGGAAAACCCCTCAGGTCTCTTGACTGAACCTCTCCCAGGTTCTTCTCTTTGCTGGCAGTCCTCTGTCTCTGCCATCGTCCGTGTCAGATGTACACGGACTCAGAACATCTTAGGTCTACCCTACTCATGTACTGAGTATAATTTGATGCCCCTGAGGTGTGGGTTTCCACTTTTCACTTAAAATGTTTGGTCTGGTGTCTATCTGCTCTGCAGGGCCAAGTGCTGAGGGCAAAGCCTGTCTGTGCTTTGGTTGTCCTTGTCACCCTGTTCCTAGCAGTAGGACAGGCACAGACAGATAGATATAGGTAATACAATAACTACTGAGGAAGGAAGAATGGCTGCCAGTGGTTGATACCTTCACCAACTCTGCATGCAGCCAATGACCTGGGCCAAATGAGAACCTTCCAACAGTCCACGAGAGCTTCTGACTTTGGACTCGATGTGCATTTCCATGGTCAAGTCCAGAGCATTGGGAAATAAGAGACTGTGTCGTAAGAAGGTGTCCTGGTGACGTGGGTACTGCTGCACAACAAACCTCCCACAGCTTGCTACTGTCAGACAGCATCCCTTACACTTTGCTTACAGGCTCTGAGGGCAGGGACAAATGAAGGACACCAGGGAACAGCTCCTTTCTGCTTTGTAATAATTGAGCACCTCAGTTGAGATGACTATGGTGCTGGGAATGGGGATCCTCTTTAAGACGCTTATTTGCTCCTGTGTCTGGGGTCCAGACTACGTTGGCTCAAGGCTGAGCTTGCTGGATTATCATCTGAAGCAGCACACATGGCCTCAAGTAGTTTCAGGGTAGTAGGAAATTAGGATTTCTTATTGGTAACTTATGCCTCCAAGTGCTCTGTGCTGTACCATGGAGCTTTCTCCGCAATGGAGCATCACTTCTGTATTCTGGTGATCCAAGGCATCCAGCTCAAGCGGAAGAACCACAGATGCCAAATCTCATAGAAGCTCTGTCAGAACTGCCATGGATGATTTGTGCGTGGTAGATCTCTGGCATCAGGCTGGCCCACGATCATGCAACGACCTGATAAACAAATCCATTTCCCATTCAGCTTTTCATGTCGGTAAAGAACATTCCAATTAGCTATGCAAAAGAGGGAAGAGGCTTGGCGTTTCACAGGCCTGGGTTCAAATCCTAGTTTTAGGACTGTATCCATGGGCTCTTGGGCAAGTCACTTGCATCTCACACATTTACAGCCAGTTACTGTAGTGAGTTTAGTGAGCTACTGGAGAAAGCTTGAAGCCTGGAGAGAGCCCTGTGGTGGCTTCCTATAGCACTCATTTAGGCTCCTCCATGTGGGGGAGAGTCAGAATAAATGCTTCTCAAACTGTTTTCCTGGATTTATGCCAGCCATGACCGGAAGGGATCCAATTTATGTCCTTGGATCAGTTGCTCAGTAAGGAGACACAGAGACACAGAGAGAATCCTACGATCAGTCCTTGGGGCATATGTATCCAGTGGGTAAGAGAGGTGGAGGGAGGCAGCTGGGTGACCAATATGCTTCTGGAGCAGTGTGTGGTGGGCCACAGATCTCCTGATGTGAGTCTCGGGTATGCCTTTGATCTGTTCTTCGTTATTTGTATAGATTGAGTTAAAGTCTGACAGCTTACCAACTTGAGAAGAGTCATCAGGTGAACAAGGCAGAAGCAAGCTTTTAGCTGCCTCCTAATGTGACCTAATGCTTATTCAGTACTGTATTAAGAACTGTATCATTTTCACGCATAATCTCATTTGATCACACCAATATCTTTCTGAGGTAGGCCTTTGTGTTGACTCCACTTTACAGACAGACCTCCTGGTGTGATAACTGCCCCAACTGCTTGTCTTGAAGCGAAGGGTCCCAAGGGGGTAGGAAGGCACATCCTGTTGCATGTGGCTGGGACATCTTCGTGTGAGTTCTCATTCAGTTCAGACATTCGACTCCTTCCAGGAGAGGGAAGGAAAAAGACCTTGAAGATCTTGTGTAGGACCTTAAAGCCATATCCTACGGGAGGGCACTGCCCTCGAATGGAAGAGGAAAAGTTGATAATGGGTCAAGAGCATCTTGTGCTTGCTGAGGGGCACTCCATGGTGGCATTAGCCAGTTAGAGCTGTCCAAGACCCATCAGGTCCCTTTAACTGTGGAGCAGTACCTCGAGCTAGTGGAGTTGAGACCACAGTGGGCCAGAAGTGCTGTTGCTGGCAGGGCTGCAGAAGCTGCACCCGTTAGCACGAAGTCTCGAATTAAGGTGCTCGTACCAGGTAACTCTCAAGCTTTAGGGGTATAACTTTCTTGGCTGTTCAGTCAAAATTATTCTCTTAGTGAAGGTTATTGTACTAATGATCATGCTTCTTTTATTCACGTTTCCACTTGCGATCTGTAAGAATGCCAGTCAACATGTGTATCTTATGGGATTATCACAGCTGAATAAACTGTAGCATGGAGAAGTTGAGCCACTGGCCCAAGGCCATATCATAGTGGATAGAGCTGAGATTTGAATCCAGATCTCTGGCTGTGATTCGGCTCTCATTATCTATGACTCTTCCTGGGGAAAAATGGCCCCTGGAATGTCTGGCTAACATTGGTGACAGTAAAGATGTCCCTGCTCTCTGCCTTTTCCATCTTTTCCCAGCTGGAAGTAAAAGGGATTCCCGGACTGCTGCTGGCTGGGGGAAGTGCCTCAAGCAGAACATCAATTTGGCTAGCCACATGTTCCTCTCTGGCAAGAATTTGGTGAAGCCTGGGAAAATAGTTATAAACAAGGCAGGACAGATGAGGGAGAGGCCACGGTAGTGCTGCCATGTGTTGGGCTGTGATAGACATAGGGAATGTGGGTGACCTCTTTGTCTTCCCTGGACCTCATATATTCTCTCATTTCCAACTGCCTAAGTCTACACTGTCAGTGCCAATGACAGGCTAAAGATTGATAGTCACCAGGAATGGCCCCCAGCTAGTGAGTGACAGCCTGGTGGATTTATACCCAGGGGACTCAGGTGAATGCTCTGTCTCAAATCGCAGCAGAGCAGACTTCTGGCTGCCAGTAGTGGGAACTTCGCTGGTATACTGAACTTGGCCCTTCTCTGTACCTCTGTACAATCTACCAAGGAGATTGGGGAGGGACTCAGTGACAGAAGGCAAACTGGTGTGTGTGTGAGTGTGTGTGTGTGTGCGCGCGCGAGTGCGCTCGCTCGCGTGTGTGTCTTAAGGTTTTTATTGCTGTGATAAAACACCATGATCAAAAGCAACTTGGGGAGGAAGGGGCTTATTTTAGCTTATAGTTCCACATTACAGTCCATCACTGAAGGAGTCAGGGACCTGAAGCTGATGCAGAGGCCATGGGGAAGTGCTGCCTCCTGGCTTGGTCCTCCTGGTGCCCTCAGTTTGTTTTCTTATATATCCCAGGACCACCTGTCCAGGGATAGCACTGCCTACAACGGGCTGGTCCTTCCACACCAAATGTCAATCAAGAAAATGCTCTACAGACTTGTCGTCAATCCTATAGAGGCATTTTCTTAATTCAGATTTCTTCTTCCCAAATGACCCTGCCTTGTGTCAACTCGAAAATGATACTAACTGTACAAGGTCTGTGAGTCAGAGATGGGGGTAGAATAGATCCTCCAAAAGAATCTATAAGTAAGCCCTCAGAGTGTCTGGGAGTCAGCCAGTGGGAGGGGAGGCGAGGATGGAGAGAGGAGGGACGGATGTCGGGGGAGGTTTGTCTGGAGGTACATGAGGACTCAGTGCATTCAAGTGTGGTGGGGTGGATGAGATCGTGAGGCTGAGGCTGACCATAGGAGATACAGAAGATGATTTGTGCTCCATCTCAGCACCTTGGGCAGACACGGATGAATTGAGGGTAGGGAAGTTTGTGAAAGATTTAGAAGCCAAGATGGTGTTTGCTGGGTTCAGCTGGACATGCTCTAGAAGCTCCTGGGGAGGAAGGAAGAGAGCGTGCTGGGCCGACTCTCCTTCAAGAAGCGTCTTGTTACTGGTCTTCTCTCTTGGGAACCCATAAAGTTGGGCACTGTGGGTAATTACAGGCTTAAAGAGGCCCAGGGCCAAGAGTATGAAGTGTGTGTGCCTGTGTGCGTGTGTGTGTGTGTGTGTGTGTGTGTGTGTGTGTGTGCGCGCGCGCGCACGTGCGCACGCTGTGAATAGGAGCCAGCATGCTGGCCTGGCTGTACATGAGGGAATGGGACACATAGACACCCAAGGCCCCCATGAAGTGGCCCAGAGCAGGTCCATTTACAGGCATCCAGGGATGGAGCACAGCATCACCAGAAGCCAGTCAAGAACACTCGGATTCTATTTTTCTTTCTCATGGTTTGTTTCTGTGGCTGCTGATGTAGGTTCTTGGGACAGTGGATACTTTCTTTTGGAGTTCTTGATCTCAGAGGGTTCTGCAGGATGAAGCAAGCTCTGAGGCTGCTATGTTCTTCCAAGACAGAAGTGCCTCCCAGGCATTTTGAACAGGCTGCCTGAGGTTTCCTTCCAGCCATGTCCTCTATCGTCTTCACGTAAACCCATTTGAGAAAGACAATCCACATATCTTGAAAACATTGTGAACAATAGAGACTAGAGCTGGAGAGATCTGAATTTGAATTCTCCTCTTCCCACCATCTGTATCTCTCCTGGATAAGTTTCTTTTGCTCAGGAAGCAGCCTCAGTTTTCCCATCTCTGCAATGGGCTGACAACACCCACTTTGCAGGTTAGTTGGGAGCACCAGACTTAATGGATAGGTGTTAATACGTAACAGCCATGAAGTCAGTATTTTGACTAAGCCATTCTTCCTTACCCTTGTTTTAAAGATGTACAAAGACATACAAAGCCTTCCCAGGGCTACTTCCCACACTCCATTTATGGGATAGATGATCTTAAAGAAGACGGAAACGAGACCCAGACAGACGGAGGGTCTTGTGAAAGCCGCTCTGGCTAATTAAGCTCTGTTTGTAGTTCTTTGGCGAAGCACAATCATTTGTTAGCTCTAATTAAAAGAAACTATAAAACCAACATAGAACCCAACTGAATGTTTGGAAAACAGGGGGTGGGGGATGAACCTTGCCTCATGAGGCTGCCAGCCTAGCCGTGCAGTGAGGACTCAGTTCGTACATGCTGCTCTCGACCATAAACTCCACAGTGCCCTGCTCCCCATTCCAGACGAACCATTACCATGTTAATGGTTTCCTGTGACATCATCAAGCCAATGCTGAGTTTTACTTTCATTTTTTCCCCCACTTTAAGATTCCGATGGACACCTCTTTGTGAACACAGAATACGTCTCTTTTTTTGGTCTCATTTGCTTCAGATAAATTCACGGAAGCAGACTTGGTGGGTCTGGGGAAGGAACACTTTCTGTGGTCCATGATGCTTATTTTCCAATTTACTTTCCCTAAAGGCTCTTGCTTACTTTGCTTCTAGCAAAGCTTATCTATCTAGAAATTTCCAGGCAACCTTGCCAGCATTGAGTATTACTGTTTGTTGCTTAGCTTGCTACATATGTTGCTATTTCTTTTTTAATTTTACTTTAACTTGCTTTTCCTTTGTTTGTTAATTCAAATATATACATATATGTGTACATATGTATCCGTATCACATGTGTTCCGTTGAGTTCACACTCCAATTTGAATAGTATTGGGTATTTTTTTTTTTTTTTTTTTGGTGGTATTGAATATGGCAAGTCTTTTGTTACAATGTGCAAGAAATACCATGGCTGTGTGTCTGCAAAAGGCACGTGAACTGTCTGCCCAGCCAGACAGTCATAATTGTCCTCCTAAAGCAGGGCTGCCTCCAAAGCTGAAGTAAACAAATGATTTTACAGTACACAACTGGAGCCCAGACTGACCCTGGTGAATGAAGTTGCTAATGTGGCTTCCTGGGGTGGATATCAGCCAAAGGCTTCCCCACAACTTAACAGTAGGTCCCGGTGACAGCTGTAAATATGGGACAGATAAGCCAAGGGATGAGGCAGGGGCTGTGGCAGGGTGCGTGGGGGTTTGCATTGGGGTATGGGTGGAGAGTGATGTCTATAGCTGCCACACTGACTCTGGAACACCTCAGGGAAGTGGGCTTGGCGTGGCTCAGGCCAGAACACCAAAGGCATCTGAGGTGGGGATGTGTAGTAAGTAGCTTCTGAATCCTAACAGAGGCCCAGAACACCTCTAGTGGCTCTGACACAGTGTCCAAATATTGGGAACAGGCAGACCCAGGTTCCCAGCTTGGCTCTGACTGCTGAGATTAG
Source organism: Mastomys natalensis (assembly GCA_021653895.1). Lineage (NCBI taxonomy): Eukaryota > Metazoa > Chordata > Mammalia > Rodentia > Muridae > Mastomys > Mastomys natalensis. The sequence goes on along the minus strand of JAJTUV010000039.1, from coordinate 1,167,843 downwards.
TGGAAGCTGTCCTTGTGGGCTAAAGGTTAGCCAGGAGTCTGGGCATGTTCTGTCCTCTTTTGCTTTGACCTCACTGGCTTCTCCAGGCTGGATCCTTGTGCCTTTAGTCTGCCCTGTGTGGCTCCCTGCTTATGCTCAGAAGGCCTTTTAGATGGCCTTTCCACCTCTTACCTTTCAGGCTGACCTTGAGGCAAGCTGCTTCTAGGCTGCTCTGATTTCTGACCCCACAGCTCCTGGAACTCTTGTATCTGTATTCTGGGTAAGCAACAAGGAAAAATCTGCTTGTGACCTCTCTTTTTGTGACATGGAAGGCATTTCTCGTTAGAGAATAAGTCCCTTGCTCAGCTCAGACTTAAAAAGGTGAAGCCACAGTACTTCCTCAATGCCTGAAGTATTACACTAACCCTCCTCCTCCTCCTGGAAGCCTTCCTTGACCTCTCCAGCTGGCAAAGGATCCTCTCCTTTGCCATCCTCCGTGCCACCTTTCTTACCGTTCTTACAGCATTTGGTTGGTGCTTGGTCTGGTCTCGGGGTAACTCCCTTCCCAGATACCCAACTCTATGGCCACATCTGTGTCTCCCTTACTGCACCCTCTCGTGGGATAACCTTATTCCCCATGCTGGCCTCGGCACTTTGAGGACTCTCAAAGAACATTTGCTGAGCGAGTGAGTGATGAAATATTGCCTCTGACATCCACAGAGGGCTCCCGATACGGGTTCTCTTGCTTGGCACAACTTTCCTGTCAAGGACTGAGAGGCAGAATGTCATCATACACATTTGAATAATGACACTGGCTGGCGCTCATTAAAGCCTCGGGGTACCAGCCCTGGTGGACACTGGTTTACAAGCAGTGCTGTGTGCTATCTCTCCAGCAACACAAGGGAATTGATGCCCCCATCACCCTCGTCACACCAGGACAAGTTTGAGGTTTGCTGAGGACAAGTGACATGCCAAGGTTAAATCGTGAGGAAGGAACAGAGTTGGAATCTGACCCCAGTTCTGTGTACTGCCAAAGTCCCTGCCTGGCCACACTGCCCCTCCTCAGGGTATCACATCTCCTGGTTTGCCCTTTGGACCTTGAGTTCTAAGGGGAAGGAACAGTGTCTTGTGTGTCCTGGCATCTCCAGGGCCGAGCACAGGGCTGGGAGCAGGTAGGTGTCTATAAATGTTGATGAAAGAGATGGCTGGATGGACAGACTGCTGGTGTCTGCCCAGCTCTGTTGCAAGTGAGGAGTTTCTGCAGTTCTATAGCACACTGGGGGGATGGAGGGAGGGGTGGGGTTTAACTTGGGGCTGATCTTGTACCCAAGTTGTTCTGGTCATAAAACACAGGGTGTGTCATCGTGGGGAACACAGTGAGCAACGTGCCTGCCTGCCGGTGTATCTGATATGTCTTGCCAAACACAGGCAAAATGAAATGTCCTGGGAAGACAAACAGCCTCCTCCCTCCCCTGCCAGAGAGCAGGACCAGTGTGCTCTACCTACATGAAAGTTCCTCCAGTGTCCCTGCTGATGGCCATGAGAGATAACGCATCCTGTGTGTGTCCCTGTGAGGGAAGAGCAGCTGTCCTGGATATGTAGGTGTGGTAGGGTGCCTAGCGTGTAGCTGGGTGAAGTTCTTATCTGTCTAGGGAACAGGCTCTTAGGAGGAGTGAGATTTCCCAGCTCAGGACTGCAGTGTTTGTGCCTCTAACATCAAGGACTGTGATCTGGGATTGGTCCTTCTGCTCCGAGCTCACTGTGTGAGACCATCTGACTGCACTGGAATGTAGCCATTGATGTATAACCAAGGCCCAAATGCAAACAGTGGGGGCACTTATTTTGACACACATACCATCCAGTTTTCCAGCATGCTGTTTGACTTTGCTTACAGTGCCACCTCCAATGGGTTCAGAGATTCAATCACAGCCGGGAGCAGTGTTCACTTGGATTGGCCTTTTACATGGAGCTGTTCATTCAGGCTGTTGACATCCCCAATGGTTTGTGGCGTGGAGTTAGTGTTAGCAACATCTGGTTTGATACCTCTTCACCTGGCTGAACTTCTGCTTCTTCACCTACAGTGTTCTGGTGCCTCACAGGTCAGTGGAGAGGGGCTTGCATGTGGTGTTGCTCAGGACCAGCACACTGCTGGGCTCCCTCAGGGGAGGGTGAAGATGCCACTAGATCCGCCATCTGTTCTGTCCCCGATTCTTTGATATCCAAGCTGTCCTGCATCCTTTGCCCTACTATCATTGGCCTCCTCAGCCTCTGGTCCAGGAACCTTTTACATAGTATCAGCTCACTTTTTCCTTAGTCCTCCCTGTTAGATGCTTAGGAACTGATTTGTTGTATGCTTTCTGTGTCACTTGCTCAATTCCCCACCAATCTGGGGCACAGAACCCCTGTGGACATTTACTTCCCTTTTTGGGCCTTCACTTGGCCTATGGTTTCTTTCTTCCTGTATCTTTCTTTCCCTGCAAGAGTGTGTGCGGCATGTATTTCTGTAGTGGTAGTGTGTATATGTGTTGATGTATGTGATATATATGTGTGATATGTTTGAGGTATGTGTGGTATATGGGTATAGAATGGTGGTGTATGTGATCTGTACATGATATATATGGTATATTGTATTTATGTATGGTATGTATGATATATGTATATATATATATTATGTGTAATATATATGTCTATAATGGTGGTGTGTTCTGTGTACACAATGAGTCTGGTATGTTTGGAATATGTAGTGTGTGTGGTATGTATGTTGTATGTGATATATATATATATATATATATATATATATATATATATTGAATGCATCTATACTGGTAGTGTGTGGTATGTGGTGTATATATGTTTGTGTAGTGATATGTATTATATATGTGATGTGTACATGGTATGTATAGTATGTATATTATATATATGAAGCATGTGTGGTGTTTGTGTTCTATGTAGTGTATGTGGCATGTGCTTGTAGTGCTGGTGTTTATGATATGTGGTAAGTATATGGTATACATCTGATATGTATGGTATATGTCATGTATTGTGCATGTGGCATATATAAGGCATATGTGACGTGTATGTGTCTTGTGGTGTATGGTATGTATAGTATATGGTATGTGTGTTTGACATGTGTGATGTATGCAGTATGTATGGTGTATTGTATGTATGTAGTGTCTGGTATGTGCATTATCTGTGGTATGTATGTTTAACATGTATGGTGTATTTGTGGTGTGTGTGTGCTGACTCTACAAAGGAATGTATGAATGAATGTGGGCGGCACATCTGCTATGTGCACCCACATAGCAGTGGGGTGCCAAGTATCTGTGGCTGACATCTGCCAGTGTGTGTGTGTGTGTGTGTGTCTGTGAACTAGGGCTCTCTGGCTGTGTGTGGACTGAGTGATAGGAGTGTAAGGACATGGAGTGTGAAGTGTCTCTGATAATGCCATATGCAAATATCTGTGTGTGTGTGTGTGTGTGTGTGTGTGTGTGAGAGAGAGAGAGAGAGAGAGAGAGAGAGGAGGAGAGAGAGAAAGAGAGTGCATGTGTAGTCTCTGTCATGAGACTGTGTGGTATGGTATGAAAGAGTCATGTGAGCACATGTATAGGAAGCCCAGTATCCAGGCGTTATGCACAAGTGTGTGCATGACACGATATGAATGTGCAAAGAGGAGCTTGGTGTCTGTGTGGTGAATGTGGTACTCCCTAGTACCCATGACAGTCAATATGGGATGCAGGAGCCTCAATTGTGGACTCAGCCCATGAGTATGCCAGCCTGTGAATAGGTCATGATGGAGTGTAATTGTAAAAAGCTGTGTGTGTGTGTGTGTGTGTGTGTGTGTGTGTGTGTGTGTGTGTGTAACAGACACAGGTGGAGTTCTTAGGGCTAAGGGCCAGGGACCAGGTAGCTAGCCAGTCTTTATTTTGTGCTGCTGAACCCTCACTTAGCTCTGTGCAGAACCTGTCAGGGCAGGAGTGAGTCTCCTTTTGTATAGAGCCCTGACCAAATCCCTGCCCATTCTCTGTGGAGAATTCCCACAGCTTCTGAGCAAGAGTTACAGAACTCAGGGCCTGGGAAAGGTGGTCAGAGGGCAAGCGCTGGGCTGGAGCAGGCAGAGAAGGAAAGCACCCTGACTCCAGGCTGCCTGGTTGCTCTGGATATGAGCTGGGCTCTCTACTGTTCGGAGACAGGCTCTCTCCAGTTCTCTCTGCTTCTTTCCAAATGAGGTTTGGAGACATTCAGCCTTTCTTCTCAGTCATATTCTGAAATCCGTGGATGTCTTTGTCACCAGTGTCCTAATGAATTGTCTTTCTCAAAAAAATTTTTTTGTTGTTGACTGAATTAATGACAGATAAGAATGTCTATGGTTGCTTGTGGGGAAGGCCAAAATATTTGAAATGTTCTTATTCTACAACACATGGGACCAGGCATGTGGCCACACTGGGGAGAGTGTGTATATATGAATGTGTACACCAGTGAGTGTGTAATGTACAAGGGCAGAGACAGATAGCCCCTCCCCTTTAGCTATGACTACCCCTGGATCTGAGGTTCCCAAGCTGGTTATAACTTTCATGGTTTACTCTTCCAGGCTGTTAGGAGATTGGGTACAGTGACTGAGTGTTGGTCTAAGGTTTCTGTTTTCCTGGGAGGGATACCTCTCCTTTTGGGAGATTTGTACCAGCAGCTAAGCAGACAATTGCTTGTCAGATTGATTGAAGGCTTTTCAAAATGTCTTCCATGGAACACCCTCCCATCCCCGCAGTGAACAGATTATCTGAGGTGGAAATGTTTCTCCCTCAGCTTTTTTCCCCCTTTCTCAATGTAATAATTACTGCCCAAGTAACCCTCCATAGCGTTTCCTGTCTTCCGAGGCTGAAGCCAGCGGCTGTTTCCTCTGCTGGGTGAACGACAAGCAGGCCAATTAGGGGAACACCCAGCCCCCAGCTTGGCCCTGAGCCCCAAGGGCTCCTGGTGGCCTCCATGGGAGCTGAAGGGCCAGGGAGGCCTCACTTCTCCAGTGGGGATGACGGGTAAGCAAGGGACTGGCTGGATGACCATTAATATCCTTGGCTCTCTTCCACGTTCTGAGGCTTCACTGACCCTGGTCTCCACACCCCTTTCGCTTCCGAGGGAGCTTGGCCTGTCCTCAGCTGTGGCCACACTGCAGAGCATCTTCGTGTTAGCCAAATGAACAGCTGGGAGACAAAGCAAGGATCACACAATGCTAATGGATTGACAGGCCCCTGTGTGTTCACAGCACAGAACTTTTCACTTTGCATGTTTCCAAAATATTCTTTATAACATGGGTTACAAAATTGGCAGGGTCACTCTACGGATCCCACCCACCCATGGTCAGATGCATAACCTCCAGTAGCCTTGTGGTTTTAAAGTTTTCCGCCCTTCCCTTTCTTCTTCCTCTGCCTCCTCCCCTGCCTCTTTCACTATCTCTACCTTTATCTTTAGATCCTCCTTCCCCAATCATCCTCCTAGTCACAGAAGCCAAACATGAGCAGGGTACAGCCTAAAGTGAAGGAAGAGCTGAGGTTTCTGAGTTGAAACAGCTTGGCCTAAGGTGAATGACCTTAGTGAGGTTAATAACAGAATCTTCCTAAGGGTGGGATGAGAGAATTCATATGAAGAGCTTAGCAAGGCTCAGGCTCTCTAGTCTGTGCTGGACACAGGTTTAAGGAGAGAGAGAGAGAGAGGGAGAAGAAGAGAGAGAGAGAGAGAGAGAGACAGAGACAGAGACAGAGACAGAGACAGAGACAGACAGAGAAAGAGAGAGAGAAGGGAATGTATGAAGAGACCAAGGCAGGGATTGTGTGTTTAGGAGTTTCTGGGGACCCAGTGTGGCTGGAAGCAATTCAATGGCGAATCGTGGAATGGTGGCAGCGGGCTGGAGCTAGGACCACAGTACTGTGTGATTAAGAACATCGTCCCCTGAGCTGATAGTCCAGCTCCAATTCCAGCCACTTACCAACCATATGTGATTCCCTTTGTCTTCTCACAGGTAACAAGTTCCCTATAGTCCCTGCTTTGGAAGACTGAATACCTGAGTTAGTAAATAAGAGAACTGCTCTGTGGGAAACTGAGGGTATACTTGCTCACTGCTCTTGTCCCATGTGAACACATTCTGCATGCACATGTATGGGTGGCTCACGGGCCTGCTTGCAGCCGGCAGTTGTTTACATGGTGTGTTTGTGTATATCTGTTGGTGTGTGGTGGAGCCAGGCCATAGGGAATTTACTGAGGCTTTGGGGAAAGGTTGATCTATTTCAAGAAGCCCTTTATGGAGACAGGATACAACCACTACGCCAAATAGTGGGAACTAGAATTATAATCAATAGCCTGTAGGAAAGCCCCATCTCCGTTTTCTCCCTTGTATAACCTCAGTAGAAAACCTATTTATAGCAGGCTGATGAGCTTCTTAATATCTATCATTGTCAAGTCTCTACCAGGAAGGCGGATGGCTAAGCAAGAGTTAATGCGGCCAGCAGTGGGTGGTGGCTGCTGAAAGCACTGAGCAGGTCAAGCCTCCTAGAAGTGTTGGAAGCAGAGGGAAGCAGGGTAGGGAAGTTGTCAGTGGCCTTCAGATAAGAGGACATTCGACCTTGGCTGAGACCAAGGTCCTCCTCTGGAGGCCCCCAGCATGCCAGCACAGCCCCAGGGGAGGGTATGGAAGTCTCCTTGCCTGCAGCAGCCCAGCTTAACCAGGGCTGGACATTGGGCCTCTCGTTATCTGCTCATGCCACATGCAGGCAAGGCATGCTGGGCACATAAGACTTGGCTGGCCTGCAGGAAGCTGGAAGAGCTTCTGTCCCTCTGGGGTCAGAGGTGACTGGAATTTGGCAGTCAGGGACATGGGAACTTCCTGTGACCCTCCCAGAGCTGAGACTGGCAGCAGGAACCAGACAGAGCTCGTGGTCAAGAAATGACAGAAAGATGATTTGCATGGCTACTTCCTTGTAAGAGCCATGTGGTGAGACTGGATTTTGTGGTATATGTGTGTAAAATATGCATGCACTCAAATATGTGTTTGTGTGACTGTGTTTGTATATATACATGTGTTTGTGCGACTATGTGTTTGTATGTATACATGTGTGTTACTATTTTAAGTGTGAGAAGGCAAGAATTCAGAGTTTGTGAATTGCTAGATGGATGTGTGAATGCTCAGGTTTATCTGCCTTGGTAAAGATGCTCTTGGCACATATATGAAGCACGGATTATGTGTGTACAGCCATGTGTGCTTGTTTTTATAAATATTCATTTGAGTGGGTTTTATGTGAGCCTGTGTATTGAATTCTTATAATAAATTTGTAAGGAGGAGTATGGAACACATACGTGTGAAATCATAGGGAGTGCAATTTGTGTGCATGTGTGTGTGTATGTGTGTTGCATGTCTCAAAAAAATCTATCTTAGAATCCAGCAGGATGAAGTCACTGAAGGAGAGGATAAAAAGCTATGACATTGGAAACACCTGGCCCTTCACACGGCCTTGGAGTCTTCAGAGAGGGTTTTGTGTTTCTTCCTTGCTATCACATGTGCCACCCAGCACTCAGATACACAATCACCACACATCCTGTTAGCTGTGATTCCCAGCTCAGCACAGGTCTTTAATCAAAAGTGGGCACCTGCAAGGAGTGACAGTGAGACCACCTTCAGGTGGAGGTTTGGCTTCCCCTGTGCTTAGAGGGGTCCTAGGCCTGGTGGCAAGCTGGAGCCCACTGCAGCCCAGCGCATTGAGTCTGTCCTGGCATTGTGAGGGAGGGTGGATGCTTACACAGGATGCAATGCAGAGGCCTCTTGTGAGGAAGACTGGCTCTGCCTTGAATATGAGTTGGAAATCCAGGGCTTTCAGAGCAGGCACGAGCCACAGACACAGACCTCTCAGCAGGAGGCTTGGAGCAGACTCTCTACCTTCATGTAGGGTTTTTTTTTTTTTTTTTTTTAGAAAAAACTGAGGATGTGGCTCAGCAAAGAGCGTGCACAGCACAAGCAAGGCTCTGAATTCATTTTTGTTCTGAAAAAAGTTTGTTATTTATCTCTTTTTTTGGCATTTGTGCATTATTTGTTCAATATGTTTCTAATAACAGACAAGGAGTGTGGCCTACTGTGTGCTTGTATAAAGTTTTATTGGTACACGGTCTTAAACACACCATGTGTTTATGCATTTTCTGTGGCTTCTTTCATGCTACAGTGGTAGAGCTGAGTAGTTGTGACATAGACTCTATGGCTCTTAAGACTCCAAATATTTACCTCGGTGCTTTGTAGCAAAACTTTGTTGACCTGGAACTATAAGGTGATTTCACCAGAGTGAGGAAGATAAGCATCATGAAAAATAAATGCTGAACAATTAGTGAGTGAACAAAGGACTTAGTTAATTATGGAAGATGATTCTCTTGGAATCCAGGCAGAGGTAGTGTATGATAAGCTATGGGGCCAAGAATCAGTACCAGTTCTCTGGTAATGGAAGTCAGAATACAGGACGCACGCGCACTCGTACGCGCACGCACACACGCGCGCGCGCAGCAGCGCACACACACACACACACACAAGATTGGCAGCCCAGTAGAATCAGTGTTTATGGACAGAAGGCTTGTCTGTAGAGGTGAAATTGAACTTTTGGACTCATTAGGCATCTAATAATTAAAGATGGGAAACTGTACTTCAGGTGAAGGGTCCAGCATAGGTAGACACGGGAAGCCTGAGGGAAGGAAGTGGGCTGGGTACTGGCACAGCCAACCACACTGAACTTTGATGTGTACTTGTTGGAGCCAGTGGGAAGACGAGAAGGTGGAAATGTTTGAGATCAGCCTTTGTGGGGCCTGGAAGGAGTGTTATCAAGGAGTTGGGACTTTGTCCTGTGATTGCTAGAGAGTTACAGGAGCTATCAATGGAGGATCCAGAGAGACCCAGGAAGACTAGGAATGCAAGATCTTGGGAAGGCCACTGACTGTAGTCCCACCTCCCAGGGATAGGCCTGAGACTGAGATGTGAGCAAACTCTACTATATAGAAACTGATGAGCCAGGTACCTGGAGGAAATATAGGACAGACAGTTAAATATGAACTTTGGATAAAACAAAACAAAACAAAACAAAACAAAACATATTTAATAATAAACATAGTCCAAATTTGCATGGCAGATACAAGATGATCTCCTATTTTTCTGAAATCTAGATTTTACTGCTTACCTAGTGTTTTCATTGAATACCTCTAGCAATCCATTTGTTTAAGGATACTGGTTGAGCCTGGCTCTTGGTTGGTGACTTCAAGACCCTGAATGTGTGCCTGGGAAGCAAGGATGACAAGGTGGATGGCTGGATGCCAGCAGCGTGAGGACCACAGGACCCAATTTTTTGGTTTATAAGAAAAGAAATGAAGGTTTAAAGAATGGAAGGGCCTAGCTCCAGGCGACCAGCCAGGCTTGGTTCTGGAATTCTGCCTCTTGCTGTGCTACCTTGACAGGAAGTTCTGGCTCTTGAGGGGGTTGGGGTGGATCTGGGACAGCTGAGAAGCAGGCCACAGGAGAGCCTCTGGAGCTTGTGAGCAGTTTCTGGAACTTTCCAAACCAGCCAGGTCCCAGCAGGTGAAGCAGTGTGTGTTCACCAGCATATCCCTTGCTCCTTCCTGCCTCAGTTCATCCAGCCATAAAGTGGGACTAATTACACCCACCTCCCAGCTGAGTTGAGAGGGATTAATTAACGTTTGTAAGGGCTTTGTGATCCTTGGATGAAAGGCGTTCCTTACATATAAAGGGTCATTATTTTTATTATTATTATACAAGTGCCAAGTATTATTACCTTAATTAGCTTTTCTAGATATCAGAAGCAATTAGAGGGATCACTTGCTGAATGCCACTCTAGAAACCTAAGTCATAGAAACTGGTACAATTGTTTGTCAGCTCATTTTCTGGCTGGGTGCTGGCATAGGCCACAAGAAAGGCTGAGATTTGTAGGAGAAATTTGATTTTGGATCTAGTCAAGATTCACTCTGTTAAAATTTGCAGGTATTTAAAGTTCCTTAAAACAATTTTTTTTTTTTAATAAAAAAAGTGGAAATGTCCTTTTAAGCAGAGGTGTGTCTGTGTGTGTGTTGGAAGTTGTAGGGAGTTTGCAGAGTGACTTGGGCTGGGATGGAAAAATGCCCTGTGTTCCTTCTATTCAGAAAGATAAGGCTTTAAGCCTTCATGCATATTTGATGGGTCTACCATGGGCTAGGCCTTACACTTGTGGGCCTAAATTGTTTCCACAATTCCATGCAGTAAACAGGAACTTTTTGACTCTTATTTTATAAATGAGGATGCTGTGGCTCAGAGAGGGAGGTGACAGTGAGGCAGGACAAGTAGAGAATACAAATACACATCCAGATTTGACGCTATTCCTTGCTTTAACCCAGCCCTTAAGTAGTCAACAGATTTGTTGTTCTTTCAGAGACTGAATGGTAGCATACAGGGCTGACAGGCTCATGCAGTGCTTAGGGCTGCTAAACCTGCTCAGTCTTTGAATCCAACATGGCGTTTTGCCTCTGGAGGGTCTTTAGAGTTGGCTTAGAACCTTAGGGAACAAGTAAGGAGGGAACTGTGTCCTCGATGTGCCTATTAAGGCAGGTAGGACAGGCCAGGGCAGAATCAGCGGGGTGAGGCTTCCTCTGTGCTGTCCAGTTAGCTGGGTGGGTACAGAGCTGGCTGTAATTAACTTTACCAGCGTCCTCAGCAGAGGTGAGAGGACCTTTCCCCCACTTCCCTTTCTACTCTGTCCAGCTTCCTTTGTGGCTACATGGACCCTCCCAAAGCTGTGACCAGGCCAGGGAATACTGGATTGATTTCCATTTCTAGTGTGTTCTGAATTGAGCTTATATCTCAGATCTACACACAACCCTTTTTCTGTGTATGGACTTCCCTTGGGGCTGGTTGAGGATAGTGTTGAATTCAATGGGTGCATTTAGAGGTATAGGTTGTTAACAGTACAAGGAAAGGTTCTTTAATAGATGGATAGATGAGGTAGTGGATGTGGGTTATAGATTAGACATGGATGCATGGTTGTATGCTTGCATAGATTGGGGACGGGGAGGAGAGACAATTAGGTAGAAGGGTTGCTATGTGGGTTTTCCTGGCTAATGGGAGAGGTAGAGAATGGACAGAGAAGTTGGAAATTTTGGTGAATGGGTGGCAAGTTTGGAGAAAGATAGAAGGGCTGGCAGGTGAGGAGTTGGAGGAAAGAAAGAGATTGATAAATGTCTGAAGAAGTTGGTGGATAGATGGAGACATTGGGAGATATGTGAAACATGGTCTGCGGATAGAGAGGATGTCATATGGAGAAGAGGTTGTGCAATACAGGCACCAGTTAATGGATGAGGGGGATTGGCTGTAGGTTCTGAGGAAGCTGAAGGACTTGGTTATGAGGTAGGGAAAAATCTGGCCCATGAGAGAGTTGGGTGACTATAAGTGGAGTTGGCAGCTGGGGATAGGGCTGGTAGACAGATGAGGCATGGGTGAAATCATGGAGATTTGATGGATAGATGGACAAGTAGAGGTAGCAAACAAAGGCTGACAGGCGGGTCAATGGAGGAGGCAGCAGATAGGATAAAGTATTGGCAGGTGTAGAGAGCAGTTGGCAAGAGCTGAGGAGATGCAGAGAAGCGGAGAGGTAGGTGGAAGGTGACTAGTGGAGGGGAGAAGGCTTGACTGAATGATGGAAAAGTTGGCACTGTGGCCTGGCCATCAGCTTGGACAGGTAATAAGACATGCCCAATGGGTTGCTGTGACCAGCCTTTCCTCACATCTTTCCCTCCCCTCCCCCTAGAGTCAGGCTTTCCCCAGGCTCATAAATCCCCAGTCCGGCAGGCTTTCTATAATTATCCCAGAACAGTAGCTCAAGGGGTGGGGCAGGCAGGGCCTGAAGAAAGGAGCTGACTCAGAGGCAGACGTCCGTCTTTAAGTGGTGTGTCAAATGTGGCTACCAGCCAGCAAGCCAGGACCAGCACCCAAGGCTCCTCCTTTTCCACCGGCTGACTTGATCCCCACTTTGGATGCCTCCATAGAATGTGGGCTCTTCTCTTCCTTCTTTTCTGTTTCTATTTGTTTCTGTCCAACTCTTGTCTTCTTTCTTTTGTGTATTGCTCAATTTCTTTCTGTCTTGTATCTTTGGGTAAGCTTTCTTTTACTGTTTCCATTTTCTCTCTTCCTCCTCTCTGCTGCTTTCTTCAATCTGATCAGTTTTCTTTGCTGACTCTTTCTCTCTGCTCGTTGCCTCTCTCTGCCCCTTGCAGCAGGAGTCTGTCCTCTATCATCCTGTAACAGAAGACACACTTCATCGTTGTGGATCTTCACACAGAAGCAGCCTGGTTATGGTGGGGTTTTCTCTTGGGCTTTGATTAAGGCCCAAAATAAAGTACCAAGAAAACTTTGCCCTTCCTTTATTGATTCAAAGATGAAAAGCCATTGGGATCCCTTAGCCCAGTATTTCTCAGCTTTCCTAATGCTGCAGCCCTTTCATACAGTTCCTCATGCTGTGGTGACCCCCAACCATAAAGTTATTTTGTTGCTACTTCATAACTATAATTTTGTTACTGATATGAATCTTAATGTAAATGTCTCTGATATATAGGATATCTGATACATGACCCGCAAAGGGGTCATGACCCCCAGGTTGAGAACAGCTGCATTAGCAAGATCTGGAGGTGCAAAATTAAAGAGACACCACCCTTCCTTTGTAGACCATAGGCACTGGCAGGAGAAAGGCCTTTTCCTGAAGCTGTTGAGGAACTGAGGGAGGAGACTGGCACAAACACAGGTGTTAACCTGGTTTGAGTGAACTGTCTCAGAAGACCCAGTTTTCTTTTTAAAATACCACACTAGGCAAGAATACTTTGGCATTTGAGAGGACCTAGAATCAAATTCCAGCCCTGGCACCATCCATCCCTGATCCTTGCAGAAGGTGTTCCTGTGAGGTGGCTGGAGTGAATTAAGTAAGGACCCTGGACCAAAGTCCTTGTATCCGTGAAGAGCAGACTCAGAGCAGATGCAAAATATTCAAAATAATGTCAAGTAAAGGTTTTATTGGAGGATCTGGTTCTCTACAACGTGGGGACCGATCATACAGTCTATAGGAGGCTGTTGCTTCCTTGTTTGGGCCTGAAGCCAACAGAGCAAGTATTTGGGAAGGAAAGAAAGACAGGAGCTAGAGAGGGATGGGACATGCAGGTGACAGAGTCCATACTGGTCTCTCATTCTCCTTAGTCCCCCTCTTTGAAGACGTCTGAAGCCTGCTGGGAAGCTGATGCCTGTTTCTGAGCCACTCTATCAGATGGATCCAGGGTTGAGGAAGTTGGAAGCCTGGGAGAAAGCAGAAGAGCCTGTAGGCCTGGGGCTGCCTCAGTACAACCAGGAGACCTTGTAGGCCAGCAAGAAGCTTATCACCACAGCACACTGGTTTGTGTTGCTCATGTTGGTATCTGTGTCTGGCTGTGTGTGTATGTGTGTCATGTGTGCACACATGTGCACACATACTTTACCATCCCTGTCTACCCCAGAGTATGGGAGAAGTCCAGCTGCGCTCTGACAGTAACAGGTCCCTTGGTGTCTAAGCTGATTCAGAATGTGCAGCCTTTGCTGAGTACAAAAGCCACCACAAACTCGCCCCCCCCCTCCCCGCAATGGCCAGGCTATTTGGGCCTTTAATATATTTTCTCTTGGATTGCTCTTCATATTTTTATGAAGGACATTAAAATATATGCATCTTGTCTCTAAAAAGTTTTAAAACACTTCATTTGCTTTAGTTAAGAAACATCACATATACTTATCTTGTTCAACATGCTGGTTTTGTTCTTTTTTTTTGAGACAGGGTTTTCTATGTAGCTCTGGCTATCCTGGAACTTGCTTTGTAGACCAGGCTGGCCTCAGATTCACAAAGACCTACCTGCTGTGTGTCTCCCAAGCGCTGGGATTAAAGGCATGTGCCACCATGCCTGACTGCCTAACAAGCTATTTGGATGGATGTGTGTATCCTGGGATGGGTATATTGGGGTCATTAACACGTACAGTACCTCACATACTTTCTTTTGAGGTGAGAACCTTAAAATCTACTCTCATACCAATTTCCAAGAGTGAAATATGTTGTTATTGACTATAGCCATAGGTGAGCTTTCCTTAGCTTTTTTCCTTTTAACGGCCCAATATGAATTCTGGACTGAAGTTAGCCTGCTTCTTTTCTTATATGTGCTTTAGAGCTTTAAGCTAAATGTTGTATTGCTAAATAAATACTCCACAGTGTCCTTTAAGCTCATCAGGTGACTCGAATGCAAAAGTGGGCACGGAAGCCACTTGTCCATGATGACAGGGACTAGACACAACAGGGTTTACACAGGGCTCGCATGAAATAGGCACTTAAATCCCGGGGCTGGAGAGGATCAAGGTAATATGTCTAATAAGGGATGGCTCCTCCATCTGGCCCAAGTACTATAATACTGTTGTATCACATGGCTCTTGAGAAGAAGGGCAAGGAATGAGTACAATGGCCAATTCTTTTGCCTCTGTGTATGTGTGTGTGGTGTGTATGGGGGGATACATTTGCATATACATGTATATATATATATATATTAATAAAATATATATATATTATGTGTGTGTGTGTGTGTGTTGTGTGTGTGTGTGGTGTGTGTGTGTGTGTGTAAGCTAAGGGACAGTCTTGGGTGTCATTATTCATGTGCCATTGATCTTGTTTTTTGGGACAGGAGCACTAGGTAGTCTGGCTACCTAGCAAGCTTGATCTCACTGCTCTCCAGTGCTGGCATTATAAGCATGTGCCTGGCTTTTTGGTATTGGTTCCAGGACTGAATTCAGAGCCTCATGTTTGCAAGGCAAGTACTTTACTGATTGAGGCATTCTCCAGCCCAGATATAGATGATTTTTAAAAATCTATTCATGAGAAAGAGTGTAAGACAGAGCTGAGTTTAAGCATCCCCTCCAGACTCTGCACCCTTCATTTGTTCCTTCTATAGCATGCTCTGGAGACAGTACATTTTACCTCTAGGAGTATGACTGTGGCTGTGGCTGGCCTAACCCAGTTCCAGTGGCGAGCTTGGGTTGTGGATGGAAACGGGGGTCGAGGGGGCAGGAGAGGAATTGTCTTGTGTATCGGTTGGTTTGACATTAAAAATCTATGCTCCCTTTGTGTGTCTAGGAAGAGCTTCCTGTGGGATAGGAACTTCCCATTTAAGGACTGTGCTTCC
Organism: Mastomys natalensis; assembly: GCA_021653895.1. NCBI lineage: Eukaryota > Metazoa > Chordata > Mammalia > Rodentia > Muridae > Mastomys > Mastomys natalensis. The sequence continues at coordinate 1,152,633 of JAJTUV010000039.1, read as the reverse complement.
TTCTGTGTGCGGTGCTCACGAGTGAATGTGATTCATCACTTCCTGGTCAAGGAGTTTAAATAGGAAATAGGCAGTGGTTCTCAACCTTTGGGTCGCAGCCTTGTGGAGGGTGTCACATATCAGATATCCTGCATATCAGATATTTAAATTATGATTCACAGCAGTAGCAAAATTACAGTAGCAATTGAATAGTTTTACAGTTGGGGGTCACAGCACGAGAAACTGTATTAAAGGATCGCAGCATTAGGAAGGTTGAGAACCACTGAAGTAGAGTTTCCTGACTTGCCCGCTCATCTGCTGAGGAGATGCTAACTGTCAGTGTGACCCTGGAGCCTCTGCTGTCTATGCCGGGGGGGGGGGGCTGTATTGGCTTGGGGCCCAGGGGTTAAGTGCAGCAGTCTTCCACCCTCACCAGCCAGCGTTAGAGAGTCTTGGGTTGGACAGTCTCTTGAGAGGAAATAAAATCACACAGTAAGAAGCCATTGGAGTTTGTGTATCACAGTGTCTGGCAATACCCTAGCCCAACAGAACTCAAATCTGGCCTTTGCAACAAGATCAGCAGTATCCCCTTGGAAGTCATTGGAAGTGCAGATTCTCAGGCACCACTCTACAAGACAATCTGAAAACTCAGACTAAGCCTGACCTCAAGTTATAACTCAAGTTAGAAATCCCTGTCCCAACCTACTCACCACTTCATGATAGCTCCTGAGTGGAACTCAGCCTCCCAGCCTCTCATCTGGCTTCTTACCCTTCTCCAAGACCACCTCTGCTTCCTAGGCACCTTCCATAGAAGACAGTAGTAATACCTGCTCTAGTATTGTTTTAATTAAAGAAATTAGTTTAGGGGCTGGAGAGATAGATAGCTAGTGCTTAGAAATTCTGGCTACTTTTCTAGAGGACTGGGGTTCAATTACCAGTACCCAGATGGCAGCTCACAACTGTCTGTACTCCATTCTAGGATATCCAACACTCCTTTTGTCTTCCTTTGGGTACCAAGCACACACATATGTTGCATAGACACATAGGCAGACAAAGCACCTGTATACAAATAAATAGGTACATAAAAATTTTAATTCGATTTGATTTTGTGTGGATGAATGTTTTACTTGCATGCATATCTGCACACCACCTGTGCTCCCAGCAGCCACAGAGGCCAGAAGAGGGCATCAGGTTCCCTGGAATTGGAGTTCTAGATGGTTTGTGAGTTATCATGGGAGTGCTGGGAATCAAACCTGGGTCCTGTGGAAGAGCAGCTGGAGCTCTTAACTGCTGAGCCATCGTTCATGTAAATCTTGCCATTTTCTTAAAAATATCAAACATAGATTTCTGTTTGATTTATGTCTGTGTGTATGAATTTAAACATCCTAGAGAGAGCGAGTGAGCGAATGAGCTAATCGTGCAGTTTAGCTTACTGAAACACATCGGCAACACGTTGTACACCTAGAACGGGCTTGGATCTCTCCAGAGGAGGAAATATTCTGTAATTGTTTGCAGTGGGGAAACAAATGGCCATGGTGCTAATGGGCTGTGTGAGCTAGGACAGTGGTTCTCAACCTTGAACATGTGTTAAGATCTCTGGTAAGGCTTGTTAGAACACAGGCTCCTGCGACCCACCCCTAGAGTTTCTGATTTGCTAAATCTGGAGTTGGGCCAAAATTTTGTATTTGTAACTTTTTTGTATTGTAAATTTTCAGATGTGGCTTCTCTAGGTACCACACTAAAAAGCACTGGATGAAGGTGGTACCAATATGGTACCAGATAACCCCCCATCTGTCAGCAGCCCAAGTCTGTGAAAGTATTCTCCTTTATTAATGGGGGGAATAGCTGAATACATGACAATATGCTGTATGAAGTTAAGGGAGAACAGCTTACTAACAGTCTTCCTGCTTGGCTTAAGAAGTGAGAGTAATTTTAAAATTCAAGAAACAATGAAAACTACTTCAGATTCCTTAAAGGGACAGTTGGGAGCCTGCTTTGTTTCTCCCTTACAGGAGATGGAAACATCCCTTGTTTTCTATCTACAGGGGAAATGATATTTTCTTCTTGGGACCTGGGCAAGGCCAGATGAACAAATCATAGAGGAGGTTCCAACCAGTGATGCACTGGAGTCCAGTCACTCCATGCTACATCAAGATGCTCCTGAATGTAGGTATGCATTACACCAGTACAACCTTGCCATTGTGGGTTTGGGACACGTGGATCCCAGTGGTTCATTTCTGAAACTGGATGGTCAATGATTTCACCACTGCTGGGCAAGAAAATGTTTCCTCCTCAGGGGACAGAAGTAAGTAAGATCCAAAGACTCACATCTCATGCTCACAGGCAGCAAGAGGCACTGGTCCTAGCATGGGCACTGGAGACATGGTACCTTCAGGTTGGAGGTGAGGGCAGATAACTTCAGATGGTCAAGGCTGACTTTAGACTCCACTTAATTGTACTTTTGGACTGTCTCAAGTAGCTGCTAGGTGCGAGGGCCTTGTGCTATGTGTTGGGGTCTCTGCCAACCCCGTGTAGTACTGAGAGTCAGGAAGCCCAGGTTGCATTTTACAACCATACTTGCATATGGTCCCTTATGGGAACTGAGAAAGGAAAACCTGTTTGAGATCCAGCGTTACGTACCCAGTATAGAAATTCGGGAGCTTTGGTCTTTGTGGGAGAGACATGCAGGAGAAGAGACAGTTTCTGCCATTGGGTGGGATTCTCCAAGGAAAGTCCACAGTGCTGGGATAGGAAACCCTTTCCTAGGATACCAATTCAAGAACAATTTGATTTAACATCCCAGTATAGGCGATTGAGAGCACTGAATTGAACATTTAGATCTCATTTCTATTAAGCACACCATAGGCAAGCATCCTGAGCAGTTGAAACATTGAATGATTTTCTCTTTATATCCATTCTCTGAAATAAATGTCACTAGGGTCTGTGTCGCCAGTGGGGAAACTGAGGTTCAGAATATTCTGTGGCTAGAAAGTGTCGCACAGGCTCTGAGCTGGCACCTGCATGCCTTCTTCCTTAACTGCTTCAAACTCAGGCCGTGTTCCACCTACCAATAGGGTTGATATTAGTCAATTTTCAACCAAGGAATAGAAATTTTTTTTTCTAGGAATTTTAAAGAGTGGGAATTTAATACAGAAAATGAGTTAGGAAGTTAGATCTTAGCAAGAGGAGGCAGCTGCTCCCATCTTTCATCCACTACTTCCTCCCATCCCAGGAGTCCAGGCTCTTCCCAGAAAGTTAAACCATGATGATTTATATCTAGTGTAGGAGGATACTATGCCCGACACAGAATCACTGCTGGAGATGCCACAGGAGACAGAAAGAGGGAGGAGGCATGGGGGTTCTCCCTCTAATGTATCTTATTGATTGACACTACTCTTCCTCTTGTCCTCTCTTTTCTTCCTTTCCTTCCCTCCCTCTCACCCTCTATCCCTCTGACCCTTTCCTTCCACCTTCCTCCTCCCTCCTTTCCTTTCCCCCTCCCTCTTCCCTCCTCACTTCCTTTCTCACTCCCTTCCTTTCAACAGTGTATCACTTGGGTTAAAATGAGAAATATGCCCCACTAGCTCACATATCTGAATGCTTGATTCTCAGTTGGCAGTGCTGTTTGGGGATGTCACGGAGGCCTCAGGAGGTATAGTCTTGCTGGAGGAAGTAGCCTCTGGAAGGAGGCTTTGGGATTTCATAGCTTTATTTATTCTCTGGCTCTTCTTAGTGTCTGTAGTTGAACATGTGACCTCACAGTTTCCTGCTCCAGCACTGGTGGAGCATCATCACCTCTTCCATTATGGACTCTCTCTCACGGGAACCATAGGCCAAAATAAACACTTCTATAAGGTGCCTTTGGCCATGATGTTTTATCACAGCAGTAGAAAATAATGAATACAGCAGCAGCCGATGCCGGATTAGAACTCACTCTATAGACTAGTCTGACCTTGAACTCATGGTAATCCTGTTGCCTCTCAATGGGTAGGAATACAGTTTTTTTTTTTTTTTAATGTACATTGGTGTTTTGCCTGCACATATGTCTGTCTGAGGGTATCAGATCCCCCAGAACTGGTGTTACAGGCAGTTGTGAGCTGCTATGTAGGTACTGGGAATTGAACTCATGTTCTCTGGAAGAGCAGCCAGTGCTCTTAACTACTGAGCCATCTCTCCAGCCCCCTCCTGTTCATTTTTTGATGATGATCTTCCCTTTGTCATTCTCTTTTTTGTCTCTGTTTGTCTCCTTTCCTTCTCCTTACACATCTACACATCTATAGGAAAGACCTATAACAAAACGGAAGTGAAAACTTTGATAAAGATTCTCAGAGTGTGCCTAAAGTGGTATTTATAGCCTTAAATGTTCACAGTGAACTGAAGAGATGGAAAACCAATCAAGAAGGTCAGTAGCTCAGGAAAGGAGTTACCAGCTCCGGGAAATGTAGCAGCAAGCATGAGTATGTTATGGACAATCAGCCAATGGAGAGCACAGGGTGCAAAAGTGTGAGGAAAGCAGAGGAGGTCCTGAGGGCAGACGCCACGGGCAGTGGAAGGGTAGCCGAATCATTTTAACCGGGCCACCTTAGAACTGTTTCGAAAAGTATACTTTTATGAAGATCATAATTTACCAAAAATGACTCGAGAAAAAAAAAACCCAGGTTTATAGCATTATCTTGCCATTTCAGATCAAATTTATAATTATGAATAAGGAACCGGAGGCCCAGAGACAAGAAAGCAAACTGCTTGGTGTCTGCAGCTGGGAAGGGGTGGAGGCAGAGCCAGGTTTGTCTGAGTGTGAGGACTCTTCCTCCCATGTGGGGCGGGAGCTGATGAGGCCTCTGCTGGGAAATTCCCCAGAGACGCCTGCTTATTGGGTTGCTCAATTAGCAGCACGTTCAGTGCACCTCTAGGAGAGGCATTTGGCACCTGAATTTCCCTTGAACATTTCACCATCACCATCTCCAATTACCGCACATGCGAGCAGCCTCGAGCTGCTGGGAGATTGTCCAATACCGCCCAGCAGAGAGGAGCAGGGTGCGCAGCTGAGCCTCTGCCGGGGCTCTTTGACTCAGCAGACTGCAAACACAGGACTGCCCAGTGTTTGCCTCAGTCTGTGCGTGCAGCCCGGGCCTGTGACATGAGCCTCCCAGAAGCCCTCATCTTACAGAGATACATTGAAGCTTGGAACTGGAATTGTGATGGGGAAAGGGTTGGTGTTGTGACTTGGAGAAGTTTTTCTCTCAAAGCCTGTGTGTTAAATGGCTTGATACCTAGGGTATCATTGTTGAAAGTGGTACAGCCTTTAGGAGATGGCCTCGTCACAGGCTTAAAACAGAGTCAAGCAATCATGGACCAGAATGTCTTAAACTAGAAACCAAAGTGAACCTTTTCTATTTATAAACTTATTATTCTAGGTACTTCGTTAAAGTGACAGAAAGTTGACCAACACAATTGATGACTCAAGGACTAACCTTTACCCAAACAACCTTACAAAGGGGCATCTATCATGTGTCTGGTGTATATCCTTATAACCTCTCTTTTGGGCTGTTATTCCTCTTTCCTACTCGTCTGGAGTTACAATAGGGTTACCGAAGACAGAATCCTATCATACATGGCTAGGGGACAGAAGCCCTTGCTTCATGTGTGAACAAACGAACAAAACTCCATTTTGTTTGGGTTGGCCAAATAGGAACGGAGTGAGCCTGGGGTTTTGGGAAGCCTCCTCATCTCCCTCTGCATCATGACGGCCAAGGAAGGGGACGTGGTCCACGGAGGCAGACGAAGCTCAGAGAAAAGTTGAGACACCTGAAAATTCCACTTGAACTTCTGAGTGCGGCTGTGCCTGAGGCATCCTCCTCTTTTTCCTCCAGGGAGGACGAGTCTGTATCATCCCTTTGTTCTTAGCTGTGTTTTAAGTTGGGCTTTTGTCTCTTGGCTTCCCTTCTCCCTTTCTCCCTGTCCTTAATACCTTATGGCTCTCCAAGTCCCCTTCAACATGTCCTGCCTGCTGCTTCACAGTGAATGTGTAGCTTGGCTCTGGGTATTTTAATGACTGACGTAATAAGGAACCATGAAAGAGACCCTACTGAGGCGAGGATTCAATAAAACCTGCTTGGGGAAGAGACTGGGCAACACTAATAACCACAGCTAACTTTGTATCAGGAGCCATTCTGTGTGCTTGAAGCACATGAGGTCATCCAGTTCTCACAGCCTTTCTACGAATAGCTTCTATTGTGGCTCCCATTTTACAGATGGGGAGACTGAGGTCATGCAGCTTAAATAAATTGCCTAGGGTCACAGAGTTAGGAAAGTGATGAAACCAACTTATGGACTTAAGATTTTTACTTTGCCATCCTGTTCTGAACCAATTGACTGACTTGAATCGATCAGCGACTTCAATTAACGTGGAAGAGCTCCTTGGTGAAATGTGATTTTGGTCCTGTTCTTAAGTTACCCTCTGTATTCTTTATATGGTTTCTTCAACCTAAAGAGACTGACATTAAAAAAAAATGTTTAGTTTGATGGGGAGAGAAATACTGTGAGTTAATAGAAGAGATTGAGACAAAATCCCAAAGCCATTTCTGTAAGAATTATGCTCCCAGGACAGAGCAGGCTGCTCTCTGTGTGAGAAAGGCCTGTCTGTCATAACTCCCTCCTTTTTGGTAGTGTAAAGCTAGATCTCCATCCTAAGGTCCTGAGTACTTTCTCAAGGATCCCTTGTGCCTCTTTCTCCAGACAGCTTCACCATGTAGCATCTGATATATCAGGCTGGAGTCATCGCAGGCTCCAAGACACTGAAGCTCTTATCCTTTCCTGCATCCTTATGCCCACCCAGACCCTCGACTGCCCCAGAGACTTTGGAGATCCGGATGAAAACTAACTTACCTCGGGAGACACCTAGTGTAGGTTTATTACAGTCATGTGGTTTGCTGTAGCTTCTGTGGGTAGTCTGATAATTGCTAGTCATCTCTCTGTGTGGAAATTGCTTCCAGGAACATTGGTAGCACCTACTGTGCTGACTGTCTCGTGTGACAAGGAACATTGTGACATAAAGGCTCCAGGCCAGAGGCCGTGTCACAACATGAATGCACCTTGTGGTGCCCAAATGATGATGGAAAGGCGAGTTTGAAATGGACATAGAGAAGCCCCCTACTCATCTCTTGAATTTTGAATCTAGAATGCAGGTATCTTGGTCCAAAGGATGATAAACTGTAGCCCCTTTGTGTCCCACAAAGCAGGAACAAATTTTAGCATTCAGAAATAAGTGCTAATAGCAGTTCACTGCCAGTCTTTCTTCCTGGACAAGTATGTAAGTACATCAAGGTTGTGCTGAGTGGCTGCCTAGGCTGTTTCGTTTCTACTTAACATTTAAACAAAAGTGTTTCCCTAAGTTTCGACGTATCTCAGTGTAACAGTACTCTTGAAGGATACCATTCCCTGTTTCCATCAGTTGCACCAACGTGTCCTTAACCAATGTACTCTTGAGTCCACTGAGTTGTTTCTAGAATGTTCACTACTACAATGTTGTAACAAGTAACTCAATGTACATATTTATATGCAGGATAAATTATGAGATGTGGAGTTAATTGCTTGAAGGATAAGTAAGTCCTTTTGAAGATTTTTGCGCGCTTGGTACCATATTCAGGGACTGACTGGTGAAATGGCTCAGTGGGTAGAAGTGCTCACTGCTAAGCCTTATGACCTGAGCTCAGTCCCCAGGTCATATGTGGTGGAAAGAAAGAACTGACTCTACAGGTTGTCCTCTGACTGCCACATACATGATGTGGCCACACACCACACACACACACACAAGCACACACATACAAAATAGAGGAGTATAATAAAATAAACAAATGTAATACAAAATAAATCCAGGAGCTGGAAGATCCCTCGCCACGAGTGATCAAAATTAAGATTTTTAAAAAAATTTTTTCATCCTACCAACAACTAGACATTATTCTTTGTCAATCTGCTAGGCAAAGACAAGTCAGATGTGGGTGGAGCACCCCTGTAATTCCAGCACTTGGGAGGCTGATACAGAAGGGTCAAACACTTGAGGCCATGTACAAGATCAAGTCAGTCAACATTCCAGCATGCAAGTGGGGCAGCTCATAAGCCCTACTCCTAGCCAAAGAGCCATTGATACAACTGTTGTTGGGGTCAATAACTGGGTAACTGGGATAAGTGGGATATCTGCTGGATAACTGCTATGTGCGTATGTGGGGTCAAATTTCTTTAAGGGCATGGCGCTGGTAGGTGGTAGACCATGCTCCAGTGGACAGCCCTACAGCTGTGAGTACATGGACAGCACAAATTGGAGTCCATGGACTATAAAAAACTAAAAGGAAGACCCAATTTGAGGGTGCTAGTAGGTGAGGGGTGGGTCTGGGGGTTATGGGGAAAAGGTGGTGATATGATCAAATATTGTATGCATGTATAAAGTTCTCAAAGGCAATATTAGTTCTATATAGCATAAATTAAAGCAGCAGGTTCAGCCTGCTAGCTGAATGGCTTGCAGGGTGCCCATATCTTCCTGGATTCTGATCCTTCATGCCAACCCTCAGCCCATAGACTTTTCCTATCAGGTTGCAACTTTTGTGTTAACTTCCTGGCACTCAGGCTGCATTCAGGCTCCTTGTTGAATTCACACACCCAGCTCCATCTTCCTCATCTCAGAGGGACTCAAGAATTTGTGGAAAGACTGAACGATCCCTGTGTTAAAGCAACGAAACTTCGGGCTGAGAGAGGGAATTAAATAACTTGAACGTTTAGATCTTTCATTTGGCTCTCTGTCTTGACTCTGAACCTGTGAGCACTGGATTCGGAATATTCCCATGCCTGCTGGGAGAGTCTTCAGCTCCTCCTCAGCTTGGCCACACACCTCTTAACTCACTCACTTGCAAGTCCAGAGGCAAAGACATGAAGCTACACGCCTCTATCTGCTCAGCCTTAACAAAAGCTTGTGTCTGATGTCTCTTGGGAGACTGTCACTGCCAAATTATCTATTGCAAAGGGCTAAGCTGGTCACCCCAGTTCTTTCCCAGTTATTATTCCTGGAAAATAGTGGAGTGGGCTCCTGTGGCTCTGCAGTGCTGCATGGAGCAGTGGCTGTTTCCTGATACACCGCTCTCACCCCCACATTGGGTTTCTTGTCCTGACTTGCTGAACCTTGCCATTGTTCTGGGAGCAAGAGACCTCACCTTCAAGAGGGTGTTCAGCACCTGGAAAAAGCAGACACTACCAAGAAGTTATCCACAAGCAAAGAAACTGTTCTAGAACCTTCCTAGGATGATACCATACGTGTGCTGGGGCTCAGCAGCTGGGAGGGGCTCTTGCAAATCAAACAGGCTTACTTTTACTCCTGCGTCGCCAAGTCTGCTTGTATCATTGTGGAGGATGCCCTCACCCCTGAGCTTCATCTGTGGCTCTGACAGCAGCAATGTCACTTAATCAGATTTTACAGTGTAGTCCTGATTTAGTTCACAGCTCCATGATGCGTCTATACCACACAGTGATTAGCATATTGCCTGGCACACGGCGTTCTCAGCCAATGACGGGAAATGAATCAAGCATGCCAGTCCAGGCCAGATCCCAAGAGACTGTTCCATCGCTGTTTAAGTTCTTAAGTTGTAAATGACAGAAACCTGCTTGTATGAGCTTAAGCTGTCACGTCTGGAAGACGAATTGCAAGTGCTCAGGGCTGTTTCACAGGCTACAGCAGGACTTCAGAAAGGGGCTGGAAAGTAGTGTGGGAATTCTGGGACCTCGGTAGCACTTTCTGTTTTCTCTCCTCTATTTCTGCTTCAATGTATGCACCTTTATCCGTCTTCTTGGAGATCATCCTCCTCTGCTCCTCTGGCCAATGGAGGGTCGTTCTGTGTTTCTCAAGCTTGTTACCTTTCTAATGGCCACATGAAAGGGGACTGGAATACTTCCCTTTCCTGAAAGTGACGTGATTGGCCTGGCTTGAGGTAGAAATTGACTTCTGATCCAGACACTGAGACTGAATAGATAGTCATATAGTAAAATTATGTCTGACCCTTGGGATTTGGGCTGCCAAGAAGAGAGTGGTGTTAGCCATTGTCAACAAGTGGTTATAGACCTAAGGACAAGGCTCTTCCTTGTATCATGTCATATAACAGATGATACTAATAAGGAAAAGATTTTATTATATGCCAGTAGAGAGAAAAAAACTAGAATCAGTTTCAGGCATGGAAAGCAAACCTTTTAAGAAAAGATCCATAAAAGGAGTGTGTATGTATAGGGTGATTTTTTTTTTTTTTAATATGCTGCATTTATTTGGAAGACACAGTGAGGTAGGAGAATGAGATGAACTCAGCTTAATGATTGGAAAGGATTACTTTGTGTTTGATAAGGTCAACAGATAGGCCAATAGAGTTGGCAAGGAACAAGAAGTGGTCCAGGCTGTACACCGGAGAAAACCAAAAGGGAGCATGGGAATATGTGATCCAGAGTTTAAGAACTAAGACCGTGTAGAAGGTGTTTCAAGTCTTGCATTATTCAGTGAGCCATCAAACATGAATCTTGGGCACTGCTTACCTCTGAGATGCTTTCATCTATTGGTGCAATCAGCTGACATCTACTTTTGACTGAACCAGAGTTACTGTAGTAAACTTGCTTCTGTGGACCTTGTGTTATTTTTTTTCCTTTTGGTGTGATTTTGTAAGAGAAAAAGGAAATGTTCCTAGAGTCCCACTAAGCCTCAGTTCTACAAGAAAATATTTTAGGGAAAGAACAAAGACTTGAAAAAGGTAGAATCATTTTCTTGGTTTCAGAGAACAGACACGTATGAGTTCTAATCAACCTTGGCTCATGTTTGCTTTGATTCCATTCCCCAATGTTGGTGTCTGCCAGGCAATTGCTCTCCCCTAGAAGGTTCAAGAAGACAGTTGGGAGGTCAGCAGTATTTGAACCCCATCTACGTGTTGGGATCAGTCAATTCAGTAACTATTCTGGGCTTGAAATAGACTAAACCATGTGGATGCTTCCATTTGTTGGTGGCACACAATGTGTATCCCAATAGTTGCTGACTCTCTAGTTTTTGATAGTTATGATTACAAATGTATATCTTCCAGACAAATTGTTATTTGTTCTTTGGTCAGTATATTGGCATTATTAGAGCAAACATGCAACCATCTCCTTTTTTGGGGGGGGTTCAGTGCAAGCAGTCAATTTGCTTATCCATAAGTCCACCCCTTCTCATTGGGAAGTCTCACTCAAAAATTCTATAAAGATTTGTTTTTATTTTATGTGCCTAAGTGTTTGCTCACATATATGAATATGTACCACATGTGTCCCTGGTATCCATGAAGGCCAGAGAGCATGTCAGATCTCCTGAACTAAGTTACAGATGGTTGTGCACCATCACATGGGTGCTGGGACCTGAAATATCTTCTGTAAGAACGCATGTGCTCTTTACCACAGAGCTACCTCTCCAGACAGCTAACTTTTAAAAACCATGTTTATTCAAATATTCAAGCTTTAAAGTGCATAAACTTTATTACAAAAGAGCTTGCAAATAAATAAATGAATAAATAAATAAATAAATAGATAAATAAATCCACCCACCATGACCAAAGAGCAACAAAATCTATAGTACTCTGTGAACTTCTATATAGTTAGAATGTGCATTTGGAATGGAAGTTCTAAAGCTTCAATTAAATTTTACCTTCAGTATCAAGGACATTTTATATATGTGCTTACCCATCATACAGGTTAAAAAAAATCCATGACAATTTGGAACTAGAAAAGCAATGGATTTTATATCCCCTTTCATAAATAGATACCATGCTCGCACATGCCATAACATATGTGTGATTGTCACTAGAGTTGGTTCTCTTCTTCTACCATGTATGTCCTGAGATTCGAGTTGAGTCATCAGACTTGGCAGCAAGTACTTTTACCTGCTGAGCCACCATGTTGGCCCTCGTTGAGTGTCTTTAAAACACTAAGCTTTGTTTTGTGCACTGAGGGCTGCAGTCATCTAGAGTAGCAAAGCTTATGTTTTTGTCAGTATGTGTGATATTTTCTAAGTAAGCAAATGAACCAATTGATGACATATCATTGTCAAAGCATGTATAGCTGCCAAGACTCATCAAAGTTGGATCTCAGAGTACCAGTGCTGGTTAGTTTTTTCTACTTGTCACAAATTAGGGTCATGTGGGAAGAAGAACCTAATTGAGAAAATGGCTCTGTCATATTGGCTTATAGACAACTTAGTGGGAATAATTTTTAAGTAAATGATTGATGTTGGAGGGCGTAGCCCAATGGGGCAATGCCACCGCTGGGGAGGTGGTTCTGGGAGGTCTAAGACAGGTGATTGACCATGACCTGGGAACAAGCTACTAAGCAGTGGTACCATGGCCTATCTACTTCAGTTCCAGATACCAGCTTTCTACCTTTAGTTCTTTCTCTGATCTCCGTTCATGATGGATTGTGACCTGGAAACACAAACCAAACCATTTCCTCTCAGGTTGCTTCTGGTCATGGTGTTTGTTACAGTAACAGAAGTCAGCACCTGTTTAAATGGTCTCATCAGTAAGTGCACACATATTATTTGTTGCTTTTAAGGGGTGATTTTCCATCTTTCAGAGAAATTTTGTAATCAGCATTTAATTTGTTGCTGGTTAGGGCTGTCGATGAGAAATGGATGAGTAGAGTCAGGTGGCTGGATATTTTCTGGATCATAGACTTTGTGATAACAGAGATATGTAGCCAGGATTTAAGGAAGATGGAGCTCTGAACCACTACTGCTGAATATTTTTCACCAGTGAGCAGAATCCCTCATTTCTGGATAGACTTTGTATTGGAGACACACTGACTGTTTATTTTGAAACAATCACAGACTGAAGAGAAGTTTATAGAATGGGAAGAATACATTTGTCAACTATACATTGTTAGGGTATGAATATCTAGAAGTAGAACTTCAGAAATTAAACACCAAAAACTTAAGGTGATCCAATCAGTAAGTGGGCTAGTGAACTGAATAGATAGCTCTCAAAGGAAGAAATCTGAATGATCAATACATATTTTAAAATGCTGAACATCTTTAGCCATCAAAAAATTCAAATCAAAACTGTGTTGCAACTCAGTATCACACTTTACAATGGCAATCTTCAAGAAAACTAATGACAACCAATGTAAGTAAGGATGTGAGGGGAGAGGGACTTTTGTACAGATGATGAGAATGTCACTGGCACAGACACTATGTAAGTTAGTATGAAGCTTCTTCAAAACCCAAAATGGAATCCACTATGGCCCAGCTGTTTCACCCCTGGTTGGGCACCAGAGGACTTTAAGTCAACAAAACAGAGATACTTGCTCATCTTTAGTTCTTCCTGCACCATTCAAGTAGATGTAGAGCCATCCTTGATGTCCACAAATGAATGAATATCAAATATGTGATGTGTATATACAATGGGATTTTATATAGTCAGGAGTAAAATGGAAACACAGTATTTACAAAGTGGTGGGTGGAATTCAAAATGACCGTGAAGTGAAAAGGGCAGACACAGAAAGACAAATGCATGCTTTCCTCTCAGATATAGAAATGATTCTTAAAATTATATATATCTGCATTTGTGTGTGTGTGTAACTCATGAGAGGGAGGGGTGAATCTTAAATGCAGGAGGGAAAAAAAGGTGAATCTATTTTATAAAGAAAATAGAATTTATTTTATAAAGAGGCAGAAGGTAGTTCTGTTAAGATGAGGGTGAAGAACTCGCTGAGGGGGAGCATGGTACAGGCAATTGGAAAAGGAGTGAGCAAGAACAGGGTGTGACAATACAGAAAATGCCAGGATAAAAGCCCTTTGTTCTGCACACAAATCTAATAAGAAAAGAATAATTGGCCCAGAGGAGTCTACCTAGGAAATCTTCGAGGAAGGATATCTGTGGCAAGAAAGGAAAAGTGGATCCCTATCCATATGATTGTTGAGTGTTAGTTATGATTTCCAGTTGAGTGGATTTAGAATCATCCAGGTGAGACACCCCAGACTTTCCTATGAGGGTCTTTTCCACAGGGGTTTAACTGAGGAGGGACGACCCAGCCAGGAAGCAGATGCCCCCATCCCATGGGTTGGAGACTCACAGACTGAATAACAGCAAAATGAGAATGGAGCCAGTCAAATGTACCAGCATTGGCCTCTGACTGCTTCCTGAGTGGGGACATAGTGTGAGCAGCTGTCTCAGACCCTTCCTTCCACATCCCCTGCCATGACAGATTGCATCCTCCCACCACGGGCCCACCTCAGTCCTTCTTTCCTTAAGTCACCTTTGTGAGGTTTTGCTTCAGCAATGAAAAAAAAAAAAAACCAAGTTGAATACCTATTATATGCTGGCCATTTCCATGGTGTCATCAGGAAAAAAACAACAACAATAAAACCTCAAGATGGACAGACAGACTGGTATGCTGTAAAACAAGTGCTAGTGGTATAATCTGTGAAGTATTTATTCTGACAGCCTCTCAACATTTTAGAGACCTGGAATTTTTTATTGTAAAATGTTAGAGAGTAAAATCAATTCTGATTAGAGAATCAAACAACTATATCAAGAGATTTTGAAATCACATCAATCTATTAATCTACACATTCAACAGTCTGGAATTTATCTTTTTCAAAGCGATTCTGAGTTTTATTAGTCAGAACAAGCATTGTCACTCCTCCAAACTGAAGAGTATTGTTACAATGTATTTTACATGTGTAATAATTAAGACAAGATGACATTATGCAATGATTAATATATTGTGCTATGGTATGTAAGATTCTTGAATTTTATGGAAAAACATTCATGAGAGTAAAAGAAGATAAAACAAACCTCAACTATTTAGAAGGGATTAAGTTTCTCTCTCCTCCCACCCCCCCACCAATGGATATTATAATTCAATAAAATTAAAACTCTACCTCACATCATCTCCTAAATTAAATTATAAATACAATAAATAGTTAATTTTTAAACATACAAGCACTTCTTGCCTTAGGCAGTTATGATATGTAGAAATTTTACTTAACACAGCATGGTGAAAAGTTAAGATTGTATTAAAAACCCGAATAATGTATGATAAATATTTAACTGATTTTTTTAGACGATGAGAGACATTTTAAGATCAGTAGGGGGAAAAAAAACCCCTAAAGGATAAGAATAATGTATCTGGTACTGAAAAGGGGGAAATTTCTATGTCTTCAAAAATGTTACCAGCAACAGTAAAATAGAAATGTCAGAACTGAAAAAAATATAGTAAACATGACAGAAGGTTTACTATCCTGAATAGACACCAGGTCTTTTCAGTCAATGATAGAAAGCAAAGAAAAATGTCTTAGGGGCATTAAGGCAGAAATGTGAGGACAGTAAGTTCATAAATGTCACACCTCATTATTGAAATCTTTACATCAATAATGAACAATTTTGTTTTATGTTTACAAAGATTAAAAAGTGCCAACCAGGGAGCTGGGAGATGGCTCAGTGGTCAGGAGTATTGGATGCTCTTTCAGAGGTCCTGTGTTCAATTCCCATCAGCCACATGGTGGCTCACAACCATCTGTAATAGGATCTGATGCCCTCTTCTGGTGTGCACTCATATATAAATAAATTGAAAAGCACCAACCAAATCTTTTCTGGGATGGTTTTGTTAAATTTGAGTTCTTTGGGACTGGGGAGATGGCCCGGCATCTTGTTGCCTGAAACTAAGGAAAGGTTCGGATCTCCGACTCCACGTAAAAGCCAGATGTGTTGGAGCATGCCTGACATACCTGTGCTGGAGAGATGGAGATGGACAGATCTGGGGTTCCCTGGCCAACCAGTGTGGATGAAAGAGTGAGATCTAGGTTCTGTGAGAGACCCTTCTCAAAAGATTTGGAAAGCAATAGAGGATGTATCTTTTTTGGAGAAAGGCTGAGTTTTATTTTTATTTGAGCAATAGAGAAAGACAAGACACCTGATGCTGACCTCTGACTTCCATATTCAGGGAACACTCTCTCTCTCTCTCTCTCTCTCTCTCTCTCTCTCTCTCTCTCTCTCTCTCTCTCTCTCACACACACACACACACACACACACACACACACACACACACACACACACACACTCCAGTGGAATGAGTGTATTCATTTCTGTTGTTGATATGCCTAGGATTGGCTGGGTCTTACAGTAGCTCTGCATTAAATTTTTTGAGGAGCTTTTAGGCCATTTTCCACGATGACTTCACATCTCCACCTGTGTGGTTCCAGCTTCTCAGAAGCTCAGCACAGACCTTTCACTGCTTCCTGTTTGTTGATAACTAGCCTGTCCTTGTGGTGTCAGAGGCAGCTCCCTGTGGTTTTGATTTGCATTTCTTTGATGACTAACACTGTTACAGATCTCTTCATGTGTTTATTGGCCACTTGTCTATCTTCCTTGGAGGAAGGCTTATTCTGATCCTCCTTGAGTTTTAATAGTGTTATAGTCTGTTTACTGTCAGATGGTAAGACACAATTACAAGTAAGTCCCTTTTCAGATACATTATCTGCCAATGCTTTCTCCTGTTTTCTGATCGTCTTTGCACTTTCTTGATAGGGTCTTTCTAAGAATACAGGTTTCCAATTTTGATGAGGCAAATTTATCTTTACTTTTCTTTTGTCATTGGGTTTTTAAAGGTGAATTCTAAGATGCCATTAGCAGGTATCAGGCAATGAAGATTTATTTACCTATAGTTTTTCATTTTTGTCGTTTTAATCCTTATATTTAAGTATCAGACACATTTTAAATTAAGGATCTCCCTATATTCTTTCCCATGTGGCTATACAGTTATCCTAACATTTTGTTCAAAAGATGACTGAATCTATTGAGCCACCCATTGGTTGACCACAGGTACATGGGTTTCGTTCTCTCATCTTCATCCTGTTGGTTCAATGTCAGTTCTCCTAGAACACACTGTCCTGATTACTATGATTTGATAGCTGCTTTTGACATTGAGAAGTACTTTTCTCAAGGTCTGAGTTGGTTATTGGACCATTGAGATTACACATAGTTTTTTAAATGGTTCTGACAGAGATACCATTGAATTTGTAAATTGTCTTGGCATCTTTAACCATGTTGTCTCCCCAAGCACAAAGAAAATCCATTTCCCTCACCTTCTGTCTTCTTTCCTTTTTCTTTTAACCTCTTAGAGTTTTTCAGAGTCTAAGTTTTGTACTTCTTCTGTTTGACTTATTCCTAAATATTTGACAGTTGCCTTAATGCTTTAGGTTCTTCCACAGAAGTGTATAGAAGTAGGCTTTCATATATCAACCTTGTATCCTGTTGCCTTGTTAAGTAACTACTTCGTTTTAAGTTACGTTTTATTTTTAGTAGACTCTTGGGCATTTTCTGTGTTGAAGATCTAACAACAGAGATAGTTCTGCTTCTTTCTAAGATGAAGACCTTCCTTGCCTTGGACCTCCAGTGCAGTGAGATGCAGTGGTGAGGGGAGGCATCCTGTGGTCCAGGGCTCAGGGAACAGACACTGGCTCTCCCCAGAGAGCATTGCATTAGCTTTGGGATGTTATATTGAGGTACATTCTTCTAGCCTTTTACTTTTTTTTTTTCAAGTCATGAAGGTATGTTGAATTCCGTGAAATGCTATTTTTCCCCTGTATTTATTGGGATGACCATTGTGGCTCTATGTCTTTTATTCTATTATGTTTGTTTTTAGGCCATGGGTTATTACATTAATCGACTTTCAGATATGATTAGTATGATTCTGTATGTGTTAAGATACATTTGGAGATAAACTTGAATTCACCATGTGGCTGTGGTGTGGCTCTTTCCGATGAAGAATCCCCATCTTGGTCTCTAACTGCTCTTCTCTGGTTCCCTTTTCAGGGCCCACACAGTTCTTTACATCAGTCAAGTCCAAACTCACACCTCCAGTCAGGTAGACGTGTTTCAGGTTAATTAGGGGCCTCAGTCAATTTAGTTCATGGGCTGTAATTACAAGCACCTAAGACCTGCAATTTCTGTTTTAATTAAAATAAACAGTGTGGAGGGGCTGACATCACATCAGGGCAACTGGTGTGCAAGGCTGGGTAATTACACTAAAACAGAGCTTCTTGCTGTGGTGTAGTCTATTGGGATCCATGGTGGAGCACTGGGCATGGCTGTCCTGGCAAAGGCTAATTACCTTGCTGCCAGTCACAGCTCTAACCAGACAGGTTGGTTAGTGGTGGTGATGACATTAGAACATGCTCCTTTCAAGTTAGAACTGAGCTATGACCCGTGGGGCATGGGTGTATTTATATACAAGATGTCCATTTAAATGTATTTAACTGTGACAAGCCTCCATGCACAAACGCGATGATAGGAAACAATTCTTATTTTTAACTGCTGGTTTTAAGGTTCCTTTTGGGGAGGGTGTTACCCGTGCTTAAGAAAAATAATAGTTCTTTTGGAAAAGCTAACACATATGTTGATGGTCATCCTTAGAAATAACAGAATGTGGGGATGGGGTGGAGTAGAGCAAAGGAAGTGGAGGAGGGAGGGGAAACAAGCAAAGAGCAGAGTGGGAGGGTCAAGCATGAGGAAAGGGTGCCATCGACATATGACAAGCTGGCCAAGGTGGCCAGAGGAAGTGTTAAAACAACACACTTAATGCATAGTTTAAAATTGTTTGCTTTGCTTTGCTGTCAACAGCTCCCACACCCCAGCCTTGCAAGCTGTCAGTTATTAACAATCACCCACATTCACTGATCAGTTTTTCTTGTATGTGGGTTGCTGATCCAGGCAGGGTTTAATTCTATATTTGAGTTAGGCAGGTAGGATATCACGCAGAAATGAAATACTGAGCATCATGAGCAGGGATCTAGATGTGGTCCCAGATTGTATGTTTTCAGGATCTTTTAGACATCTGGAGCCAGGAGGAGGCTCACCATAGGACAGGAGAGATGGCCCATATTTGTTTAGGAAAATAAATCTTGCTATGGTACTCAGCTGCTTGGAACCTTCCACCAGCTTCCCATTGTTTCTAGAGTAAAGAATAAGCTCATTTAAATATTGTGATTGGTTGAACTAAAACTCCAGAGCTCTTGTTCCTAATCCCCCAAATCTGTAAATGTTACTTGTATTTCTCTTTCAGAAAAAAAAATGTCTTTGTAGTTGTGTTTAAGAATCTTAAGATGGCAGACTATTCTGGATTATCTAGGTCAGCATTAAATACTGTCACATGTCGTTGTGGAGGGATATGCAACCACACAGAGAAAGTAGGCAGAAAAGGAGAACCCATGTGGCATGCAGGCAAAGGTTAGAGATACACAACAGGGCAGGGGGATGGCACCATACCGTCCCAAGTCCAAGGAGGCAAAGAATGGGGCTTCTTCTAAGGCTCATGGAGGCGTATGGCTCAGATAACACCATGCTGTTGACCTAGTGAAGCTGGCTGTTGAATTTTGTCTCTGGACTCAAGAGAACTTAAGTTTCTGTAGTTTGAGAAACTAACACAGACAACTTCACTAGGTCTTCAGGACTGGTCTCTGTTTAGTGGATCTTTATCTTCCATCCAATATTTGGCATGATTCTGATCTGGAAACTGAACACATGGGGCAGCCATGGCTCCGTGAGCTGGGTTAAGCTGGTCTCTCAGGAAGTATTCTCCTTGGCACTGTTTCAGGCTGGGACACTGCCCTCAGGCAGAGGTGCCCTGGCTAAGGCAGGGCAAAGCAGGTTTGGTCACAGGTCTTACCTATGACCTTGCCAGCTACCTTCTTGGACACAATGAAATAAAAAGACTTTTCTGTACCTTCACTGCGTATGTGCAGTCTGAGTTTGCATGTTTAACCTTTCTAAACCATAGTTCCCTAAGTCTATAAAGTGGGCCCATGAAAGTGACTTTCAAAGGCCATTTATGTTTTTACATGTATTTTGTAGTTCTCCTTCTGTGTTGGAAGCCAATCTCCTGCTTTTGTATCTAATGTATTTTGTTAGGGAATTGAGAGGCGTCAAGTGGGACCCCAAACTAAGCTTTCCCACATGGTTGGAGCTTTCCTTTTCTTGGGAGCTGCATCTGATTCATCCACACATTTACATTCCTAAGAGGAGTGTCTGATGGGGGCAGTTTTGGACCTGTAGTTGGCCATCGGGGGCAGGAAACTCAGAGACATTGGATAATAACCCTGAGATGCCATGCATGCCAGAGATAGGGTCACAGCTGGAAAGGAGCTCACTTTGCAGTGTGGGTTCTCAATGATACAGAGGATATATGTGACTCTGATGCTTCTGGACCACTATGCTACCTCTCCAAAGTGAGAAAAGTATTGCAAAAGGTTAATGGAACGTCCCTTGCAAAGCACCACACTTCAAGTCCCTTAGGCTCACATTAACACACAAGACTATCTTTTAACATGCATGTCTCCAATTGTACTTTATCAGGAACAAATACCAAACACTCAGAGATGTAAAGTCCTCCTCAACCACACAACTTCATGTAGCAAATAAGCTAACAGACACACCCACACAAATAGACTGTCACACGCACACATGCACACACATGTACAAATACATGAACACACACCACACACACACATACACATATACATACACATACACACTTTATTAATTAGTGTAAATAAATACCACGGTGAGATTCCAATTTCATCATGATCGGAGATGCCAGTTAAAACCTATTCCTGCTACATTTTAATTATGTGATGTGGAGTGGCCACTTCCCTTTATTGGTCCCCAGTCTCCTCATCTGTTCCACGAAGAAAATAGAGTCTTACTTCATAGGTTTGTAGTGAGCATTAAATGAGCTAAAGAATTAAGGCTCGGTGTACATTGTTGCCACACAGTAGGTGCATTGTTGCCACATAGTAGGTGCTTAAAATGCCTTTTTCTTTTTCTAAAGAATGCCTTAGTATTGCTGGAAGGACTCGTGATGTCTCCAGTTGGGAGGTTGCGGAGAAGTTGCTTCAAATGTGATTTAAGAAGAAATGCAATGATCCGTTCAAGTTCTGGAAGAGCCACTAAGCCCAGGACAGAGGCCATCCTGGCTCTGTAGTGTCCCCCAACTCTGCTCTTTGGTGATATTTTCTACTCCATCACTCCAACCCATTTGTCTGTGCCCAGCTCACTTTCTTCCATGAGTGTCTGGGCGGGCCAGGCCTCTTGGCACACTGTAGGACATCCTTCCAGCACCAGGGACAAAAAGGCTAGTCCTTGATCCTCTCATCCCAGAGAATAGCACAAGCTGCTACAAGCTCACTGAAGACAGGAGACAGCAGCACCCCAGACGCTTCTGTGGTTTGTCTGAATGAACATCTCCCTGCCTGGGTTGGGCTGTCTGTTCTCTGGGACCGCCTCTGTACCCGAGGACCTAGGATTTGCCAGGTTGAATATCTTGTTTCCCCAAGTCCACCTCATATTCTACCCCTCCCACTCCAGATTCAAGCCCCAGTGGCAAGTCCCTTTTACATGCCTGGCCAGAGAGAGATTTCTCATAACCCCACCTCATTGTGTCATTCTATAGATTAAGTGAGGAATGCATGAAACATCCCCATTTTAGCTCCTGATTGGTGCCCCATAAATATAGCAGTAATTATTGTCATTGTTATTACTGTCATCATCATCATTATCATCATTATTGGCTCCCCAAGGCAGGCTGGGATTAGAACCAGTCACTAGCTGTGTTACATCAGGCAAGTAACATGTCTATGCCTCAGTTTCCTGTTCTGCCCACCACTGGTTACTCTTTTTGAGGTCTTCTTCCTTCAGCTTCAAAGTCTCCAAAAACCTTTCCAAACATGTGTTGAACAATTGTCATGGCTGCCTCCGCTGTGGGAAATAGACAAGTGTACCTCGGGGTCTTCGTCAAATGAACTGAGCAGATGTAAGAATTTAGCCTTGGTGCAATTATAGTTAAAAAGAAAGAAGATTGCCATGCTTGGTGCCATGTCCACAGTACCACAGCTGGTCAAGCTCAGGATTCTGGGATATGCAGAGTGAGGGGCTGAAAGAAGAGAGCTTCGGGTCAAACACTGTGGAAGTAACATGAACTCTTGATCCTCTTGTGTCTTGGGCCATGAAACTCAGCCCTTCAGAGTAGGTCTTTGCTTTCTTTGAACTTCTGGTTTTACCCTCTTGTCTTTTTTTTTTTATCAGCCATTTTTTTTTTTATCAAATCAATTGATGCATTTATTCTTAATTTTTGAATAAAATCTTTCTATACAGCTGAAGTTGGCCTTCAACTCTGGGTTCTTTTGTTTCTATCTTCAGAGTGAAGAGATTTTAGATGTGTGCTACTATGTCTGGCTCCCTCACGTCATCTTGCAATTATATTTTCATATTTATGTATCTATGATCTATTATCTATGTATCTATGTATCTATGTATCTATGTATCTATGTATCTATGTATCTATCTATGTATCTATCTATCTATCTATCTATCTATCTATCTATCTATCTATCTATCTTCTATCTGTCATCTATCGTCTATCTTTTGGTGTATGTGTATCATGGTACTTGCATGATGTGGTGTGTGAATGGAGGTCACATGATAACGTGGTATTTGGTTCTTTCCTTCATATGGATAGTGGGACAGAACTCATATCATCAGGCTTGGAGGCACCTTTACACACGAAGCATTTTCTCCTGCCTTTAGTTTTTCTTTTAAAGGCTGTCAGTTTCCAACATTCCAGTCTTTGACATCTATTATTTTCCTGAAGGAGTATCTTCTGTTTGCAAAGCATTTTTTTTCTCTTTTTAAAAATCTTAAGATTATAATTTAATTACAACATTTCTCCTTTTCCCATCCAACATTCCCTTCCCACTCTCCTTTAAACTCATGTCCTCTTTATTTATTTATTTTTTATTAATTGTTATCACACACACACACACACACACACACACACACACACACACACACACACACATGCATATCTATTCCTAAACCTGGTCATTCTGTATAATGCTTCCTGTATGCGTGTTTTTATGGCTGATTGTCTGGCACTGGACAACCTGTTGGTACACACGCACTTCCTTGGGGAAGGCCATCTCTCTCATCCCAGCTTGCTTTGGTTGTCTGCAGTTCTTTGTATAGGATCGAGGCCTTGTGGGCTTCTCACCATTCCATTTGGCACATTCCCTGGTGTCAGCCTTGTCCAGCTCACTGCAAAGCTTTTGCACTGCTCCATCTAGCTCACTGCTGGGCCATCGACTGTAACCTTGCTTTTTCTCTTAAACTTTGGATCTAAGCATCTAACTACTGAGGCTTTGTCTTTGGATTTCGCCAGAGGAAATTCCAGCTCTATGTTCTCCACCCTGACTCATCATTTTCTGTCTTCCATGACTCAGCCATAGCGTCACCACTCACCAAGGTGTATCATCCTATGCTTCTTCCTCCAATATTACATTCCCACCTTCCTTTCTGTCCTCCCTCCCTCCCTCCCTCCCTCCCTCCCTCCCTCCCTCCCTCCCTCCCTCCCTCCCTCCCTCCTTCTGCCTATCCATCCTTCCTTCTGTCTGTCTGTCCCCCCTCCGTCTCAAGTATTTTCAGCATTTATTGAGTGTCTGCTGCATGCCAGTTATTGCATTAGTTTTCAGACCACTGGGAGGTTAAATTTTTTCATCACAACCCCCAAATGTCGAAGAATTGCAGTACCCAGTTTCTCAGTTGTAAATGATCCAGTATTTACCTAGAAAAAAAAAAGACACTTAGCAAAATATATTACATATGCCCCAGAATTAATGGATGAGATGGAGGAACTGGCCTGAGGCCAAGCTTCTAAGAACATCCTGAACCACCTGTGGTTCTGATTTCTTGGTGAAGCTGCTGTTGCTGAAGCTGCCCCTGAATATTGATGCCAGAAACCAGCTCTATTGCAAAGCTTTGCTGAGACCTGGTCCACCAGGGCAGCCCAGGCTTGGCAATATACACTCAGGAAGCATGCTCTCTTGTAGCTGGAGGCCTTGGTAGTTTCCTACCCACCAGCACCAAGTGAGATACAAGAGGTAGTTTTTCACATGAGACCCTTCCCAGCTGGTCTATCTGAGTCTGGAAATGTGGACACAATATACTGGTGAGGGGGCCTGGGGACCATTTGAACTCTGACCTCTACAGAAGAGACTAGAACTCAGTCTGCCATACTTTGTCCATATTTCAAAATAGTGCTAACAAAATGATGAACAGCGACAGGGAAAATGATTGATTCATAGTTTAGATCCTAACATATGTCTTTCATCATTACCTCTTTACCTCACCCTGTTCTGTGCCTAGGCCAATCCTCATTCTGGCTGCTGGAGCATCTCGTCTCCAGGACATCTCCGACATTAGTTGCTCAGTATCCATCTCTGGTACCTGCTGGTCCCAGTGCTTCATCCACCTAACACACCCTTAGTAATCCTCTATAGATTTTAGTTTCTTGTTCATATACCCTACTTTCGTCCCTTCCCAATTCTTGAGAAGAAATAAGAAAGAAACAGCCACTGGATGGTAATTTCCCAATGATCTGTTGAGAAGGACATGATATTGCTTTTCATGGACCTAACATAGAGTCTGAGCAGAGGCAAGATAGAATCTATTGCATGGAGGCAAACACTTGAAGTGATGGGTTTATAAGTATTTCTCTTTTCTTTCTTTCTTTCTTTCTTTCTTTCTTTCTTTCTTTCTTTCTTTCTTTCTTTCTTTCTTTCTTTCTTTCTTCTTTCTTTCTTTCTTTTTTTTGAGACAGGGTTTCTCTGTGTAGCCCTGGTTGTCCTGGAACTCACTCGTAGACCAGGCTGGCCTCGAACTCAGAAATCTGCCTGCCTTTGCCTCCTAAGTGCTGGGATTAAAGGCATGAGCCACCACTGCCGACTTTAAGTATTTCTTTCAATGGACTAAGAAAATTCACTAGTAGAACTTGCATCTCTGGGCTCAAGTACTTTGCCTGTGACTCCTTTGAGTGGTAATTTGTTCAGAAAGGCCTCCCATGTCTGAGACTTGGGATTTGCCTCTGATTCCGCCACTCTCTGCCTTTCTTCTACTTCTTTATTTTTTTTAAAAGATTTATTTTAACTTTTAAATTATGTGTTTGTGTGTCTGTGTCTGTGAATGGATCTACGCATGTGAGTCACGGAGACCAGAAGAAGGTGTCAGAGCTTCTGAAGCCTGAGGTACCACATGGGTGCTGGGGACCAACTTGAGTTCTCTGCAAGAACAGCAAGCATTTTGTTCTTGTGGCTGAGACATCTCTCCAACCCCTCTCTTCTACTTAGTTTCCAGACACAGTCCTTGGCCCCACCCTTCACTCTGCCTCACTCCCTTAGGCTGATGTAGTTGGCCTTGACAAAACCAGGAGGACAGCAGCCAGGAAGAACAAACAGGTGAGGACAGGGATTAGGGTAGAGCTCCTCTCCCAGTGAGCATGGGCCACCCATCTTCTGCAGAACACAGTAAATAATTGTCTCAGGACCAAAGTCATGATTACAGGGTGTGAGCTCACGCTCTGGAATTGCAGAGTCAGAGGAGGGCCATTTCCCAAGAAAACCTCTCCTATGGATCAAACGTAGAGAATTAGAAGTAGTCCTGTGCAAACTTTCCAT
Organism: Mastomys natalensis; assembly: GCA_021653895.1. Taxonomy (NCBI): domain Eukaryota; kingdom Metazoa; phylum Chordata; class Mammalia; order Rodentia; family Muridae; genus Mastomys; species Mastomys natalensis. Next base: position 1,127,114 of record JAJTUV010000039.1, on the reverse strand, counting down.
CATGACAAAAGTTACTGCACTCTGGTTGACATGGATAGGGATAGCCCCTAATCAAGCCAGGCTCTCCAGACTTCTCCCCAACCAGCTCTAACCAATCTTTGAACCATGATGAAAAGTACAGAAACCTTAGTTCCATCCTGGATGGAGGGGGCTTTATATGGTACCCGGGGTATGTGTGCTGTGCAGTGTTCGTATAGTCCATGCTTCACCCTTTCCCCACAATGTGTGCGCTTCTTTCCCCAACCAAGCTTCTGCCTCAATGTCCCTGTCTATCTCTTGGATGGCCTGGGACTGTGTTGAGATTTTTCCTTATCTAGCAGGGAATCCCAGCACTTCCTGAAACCAGGGCTGTGCTATCTTTCAAGTTAGAGGCACCTCACATGGCAGATACTTTGGCACTTCCAAGTGAGATTTAAGTACCACCTCTGCCAATAGCAACCTGAGAGACCTTATCAACACTAGCTACTTATTAAGGGACAATTGCCGGAGTGCACACTGAGGGCTTCCCCTAGTGCCCTGGAGGCAGATGTGCAGCAGTGGAGGTTACCTGAGTTTGAATCTGGGATTGTTTATCAGTGGTGGAGCTTTGGCCACATGATCCCACATTCTCCCTAGAGCCTGTTTTTCTCCTCTCTGAAATCCAGATGTTAGTGGACATCTGTCCGTGCGCTGCTGAGAGGATTGGCTGAGATGATACAGACAAAAGGCTCAGCACAGTTTCCAGAACATAGTGATAGCAGTAAAACTAATAGCTTTTATTATTTGTTATTTTTTTTTAAAGCAGCACTTTATTAACAATTAAAGTTTAAGTGCTAGGGCTAGCTATATTCGCGGTAGTGGACCAATCTAATGGCTATACCCCCATTAACCAATTAACTACCACTATCAACACTGAAACATTTTACCTCCAGAAGCTTCTGGTGTGGCTTCATAACCCACACCATCTATGTCTCTTATTTCTGGCCTTGGGAGCCACTGGTCTGCTAACTACCACTCTAGAGTAAATCTATTCTCTTTGTGGCATGAATGAATATTTTGTTTCTTTTTCTTGTGGATTATGGATTGTACCACAGCTTGTGTCTATTGATACAGTTAGTAAAGATTTTAGTTGTTTTCAGTTTTAAGAGCGCTGTAAGATTGCTGTAAGCACTCATACATATCTTTCATTTTTTCTCAGATAAATATCTAGAAGTGAGATTTTCTGTATCAAATTTCTCTATATATGTCTGTATATACTATTCATATTTTTATATGTATGTTCCATGGCTTATATTTAAGTTTATAGGAAACCACCAGCCTATTTCCCAGTGTGGTTACAATATTTTACACTCTACCAGCAACTTGTGAGTGCTTAAATTGTTCTCCTGTTTCTCTGCCAACACCTGTCTTTTAATTTTACTATCCTAGCTGGCAAGCCATGTTATTTTATTTTGTTTCTAACTTGAATTCCCAATGAATAATAATCTCTCCTGTGCTTGCTGACTATTAGTATTTCTTCTTCTGAGAATGTTTTTCATTAAAAAAAAAATCAAACTGTTTCTTTATCGCTGAGTTGTAAGAGTTCTTTAATATGATGGGTACAAGCCCTACTTCAGACACAGGTGTTATGAATGTTTTTCTAGAATGTATCCTATTTTTAAAAAACAGTGTTTCATTTATGATTTGTATATGTACAGTGTGTGTATCCTCTCTCTCTCTCTCTCTCTCTCTCTCTCTCTCTCTCTCTCTCTCTCTCTCTCTTCTGTGTGTGTGTGTGTGTGTGTGTGTGTGGAGTGTGGGCATGCATGTGCCATGATATGAGTATGGAGACCAGAGGCTAACTTCTGAGAGTCAATTTTCTCCTTGAACTCGAGTCAGCAAACTGATGTGGATAGGGCTTTTTCCTGTTGAGCCATGTCTCTGGTCCTATAGGGATTTTTTTTTTCTTTTCGGATGCTAAGGATTTTTCAAAGAGAGGGCATCTTTAGTTCTGGAGACATCTAAGATATGATTTGATGAAATGGATAATGTTTAAGCATGGTGTAAGAATGTCCACTTCAGTATCATGGGATCAGTTTCTTATGGATTCATAGCTCACCTTTTAAAGTTAGACCTATGATCAATTTCTGGTATCAATATTTTCAGGGTGATATATATACATATCTTGATCTTTATCACTGTGGACGATGCTGCTGTTGTGTGTTGACTAGTGTGCTGACTAGTGTGTTGAATAAGCTTGTGCCTGTTCAGCAGTTGGTGAGGACTTGCACTATGTCCAGTTTGAGGGTTCCTATGGAGTGGTTCTGAGCATTCATATGGCCAGATATCTTCCACAATAACTTGGAACTGTGACAAAGTTTGAAATTCTCCTTTTATTTATTTGCTTTTTTTTTGCCTATGTCATCCAAGCGCCCTACTGTCATGTGTAGAAAAGACCATCCTTGACTTATCTGTCTCAAACCAGGTGCTCATATATGAGTGAGTCTACTTTTTGCCTTATATCTCTTAGCATTGATCTATATAGCTACCCTGTACAAGTGTGATGCCAGCCAAGCTTCCATAACTTTAAGTCCAAAAAATCAGGCAATATAAGTTCCTAAGGCATTCTTCTATGGTAAAATGGTGTTGCATAGTCTAGGTTTCTGTATCTTTACATATCTTTACATACATTTTAGAATTAGATTATCAATTTCTTGAAAAAAATCTTCTGGATTTAGATCAGGATTGCATTGAAACTACAAGTTGGTTAAGGGTAAGTTCTATTTTTATTCTGCCACCCATTGACCATGTTTTCTTAAATTTTCATCTAAGCATTTCATAGTTTGAAATATCTTGTTCATAGGAAATGAGTTAGTTGGGGGATGTAGCTCACCCATGGAATGCTTGCCCAGCAAAGGGAGAGCTTGCCTGGGTTTCTGTCCCTAACACTGGAAAGAACAATGGAAAAACAGAGGAGGGTGAGAAGAAGAACAGCACTGGTGAGATGGCTCACTGGTAAAGGTGTCTGCCACCAAACTGATGACCCCTGGACCCACATAGTTGAAGGAGAGAATTGATTCCTGCAAGTTGTCCTCTGACCTCCACCCATGGGCTGCAGCAAGCATACAGCCCTTCACCCAGATGAAAAAGTAAGCAAGCAATAAATAAATAAATAAATAAATAAATAAATAAATAAATAAATAAGTGTTCTTTAAGGAAGAGAGAGAGAAAGAGAGAGAGAAAGAGAAAGGGAGAGGAGAGAGAGAGGAGAGAGAGAGAGAGAGAGAGAGAGAGAGAGAGAGAGAGAGAGAGCGCTATGGTGAAATTTCAATTTCCATTTCCAGTAGCATGTTGCTAGTGTATGGTGTAAAGAAGCACAGTTGATTTCTGCATTTTAATCTTGTGTTGGCTCTGTCTGCAGTTCAGCAGATTCGTAGAATCTTCCATCTCTTCATCATGACATGGGGACAGTTTGACGACACTTAAATCAGAGGGTGCTGTGATGACAAAATAAAGTAGGACATCTAAAAGATTCATCCTGGTTCCTGGCATGTATTAAGTGATCTCAACAAATAATTTTGCCATCTTTACTATAGGCAAAAGACATTGATGTTGTTGGAAGAGTGGATGGGATTTGTCTCCACAGAGAGTAACCAGAGAGGCAAAGGATGGGACTTCTAAGAAGAGGGGCATGCTTTGTGTCTTGAGTTGACTGTGGAGTAGGTGTTCACTTGTGATATCTGTTTGTTGTTGCTTTAATATTCAAAACACTTCAATAAAAAGCAAGCCACAAAGGATTAAGTCAACGTTCTTTGAAAGTGCCACATTTCTGGTCCTGGTACATTCTTTATGTGAACCATTTCATTTAATTCTGTGAACTAGCTGCTACTATCCCCCTCATCTTATAGACAATGATGCTGTCACTCTTAGAGGGAGTTGCCTGAGTTCAGAGTAAGAGAGATGTGGTGGCTACTGCCCCTCTCATTCTTGTGCCCTTAGTCAACTTTGCACAGTCTGGTGTTTGACTGGGAAGCATGTGAAATTCTCATGTTCAGGTCCCCGATGTACGCTGAGGGATTTCATCTTCCCAAGGTTGGATTGGGGCTACCCTGGAAAGAATAAGCTTGTTTGTGAGTGAAAGGGGCTCAGAGAAGGGCCTGAGAGGGCATGAGAAGGCCCGCTGGGCCAGCTGCTTCCTCTCTGCCATCCTCCTTGTTCAGAGTGGAGAATACCCCACACAAACATTGTATAATTACCCAGTCTGGCTTCATGAGCAGGGCATGGATGTGGAGACGTTTACTTTTCATTAAAAGATCCTGATGAGCTCGTAGGAGGTGGAGCTCGGGAGGCTGGGGGAGAAGCCTCACTTAAAAAAAAATGCTGACTGCTTCAGCCTGACCAGCCCCAAAGCATGTCTCCAGTAACCTCTGCCACACATCTGAGCCTCGCTGTCTTCATCTAAAACTGATATTCTCACCAACCTTCCCAAAGGCTCTAGGGGGGCTGCCTGAGACAGTAGGAGAAGGGAGTGAATGGAAGCAAGAGGCCCAGATGCACATTCCATGACACTTCAGATTCAGAGCTTTCCTCCACATGCCCCAGCCCCCGATTCAGAATCTGGAAAGTAAGAACGATTTCTTACCCTTTAGATTTGTTCTTTGAGGCCAGATTTGTTGAAGCTCAAGGTGAGAGTCCAAAGAACAACGTGCTGCTCATTGAAACAGTTTGCCTTTCTCCTATCCCGTGTCTACAAGACACATACCCCTTAGGACAAGGTCTCACTGCTCAAGACAGCACTTCCTCCTAGAAGTCGTCCTAACACAGATGCACAAACCCATATCACATCTTCATGTCCTTACACTACATTAGGAAACAGAGCTAAGTGACTCTTGGGACCACTTAGTGGCAGGGAGCTTTTCTCTTCGGACTGAAGTGGTAGTTGTGAGTTCTCTTCCCTTCTCCTCCTCCCCATCATCTGTCTGTCTGAGATAAAGTCAGAATTGTGCTAGAAGCCACACAGAGTGAAGAACAGGGAGAAGGGTTTCTGCTGGCAGCTGGGATGTTTCTATCACTTCCTTGTATAATGAAAGCCAGGGCTGAGTGTCTGGGCTTGTGTTTTCAAGGGACACGTTGACCTGGAAGATCTGGTGAAGCTGTATCTCTAAGCTTATAATTGTGGGAACAGAGTGCCAGGTGGAGACCATTCCCAGTCTTTACCTCTAATTTTCTGATCTTTTTCTATGTAAAACAGGTGGAAGTTGGCTTGGTTTACATGCAGACTTCCTTCCAGTTCTTGTGCTGGGGACTGAACCATACGTGCCAGGCAAACACTCTACCACTAAGCTACATCCCTCTCCCTGTCATGCCCTTCTTAATGTTCCTATTAAGGAAGGGAGCCTTGAGTAGTCCCAAGCAGAGAGTGGAGTTATCAGACATAAATGTCACAAAGATAATTCTCTGGCATCTATGAAGGGGATGGCTTGAAGCAAGGTAAGAGCAGAGGCAGGGATTCCAGGGACAGGGACATCAGTGGCATGATGACATGGGCAAGAGTGTCAGGGGCAGGTAGGTCAGGAAGGGATGTCAGGGAGGAAATGGTAAAGATGACTCCCCATGGCCAACTATTTCCAAGGGAGGAAATCCTAACAAGCTAGTCTTTAGGAAGAAAATATGTATAAGATCATTTTGAATCCCATAGTCACAGTCATTGGATGACCCCAAAGAACGTTTTCAGGACAAACATAGATCCTAGTAGCCCAGGGAGGAAGGTGATATGGTGGAACTAGTCTATGAATCCTATAAATGGTGATAGCATCAGTGTTTTCTTTACCATCCTTTCTAGGATCCTGTCTCATCCCAGGAATTTCTGAATGAGCCAGATTAGTGGCAGCCTCATTGTCTTAATACATTCTGTTTGAGGTATCCAGTTGCATTGGCAGGGAAATTATGAAAATGTTCTGCAACTTAAGATATTTTAATCAAATCCAGAAAATATATTCATGACAATGTAGCCTACTGGTTAAACCATTGACCTTGTACATTTTTTTTTCAACCTGTTTTTTTTTTTTTTTGTTTGTTTGAAACTGTGGAAGGCAGAAATGAATCTAAGACTCTTCCAATTTAATCTCCAAGTTCTGAGGCTCTGTATTCTTCCCCAATCATTGAGATGGACTTGAATGAATGGCCCTTATGACAAGTGTCTTGGCGATGTTCCACTGAAGGTGTATGATACATTCTTGAAGTTAGTTTTCTGCCCACCCAATGACCCACCCAATGGCTGGGTTGACTCAAGAGGGCTCCCATGTTGGGCTCCAGGGAAATTTGATAGTTTTCAAATTCAATGAGAATGAATGCTGTGCTTTTAGTCATTGTTAAAGGGGAAAAAAAGGGAATCAGGGTGTGGGTGAATAGTTGACTATGAAAACTTGGCTAAGGAACTGGGTGTGGTTTCCAGTTCTTGGAAGATAGACTTCATCTCTGGGTGTCTCTTAGTTTTCATTCTGTAACTATTCAATGATTTTCAGTTTCCCAGATCTTCTGTCTCCTTTCAGAATCTTCTCAGTATGCTACATGGCCCTCTCTAGGGCAAACTTAACTCCTTTTAAAGTGCTCATATCTTCTGGGAACTCCTAAATTCTTCAGTTCTTTCAGCTTAGCAAGTCCAAGCTTGATCTGATCCTCTTTCTTGCAAAACTTGCTGCTCCTTCCCAGTTCCTGGATTTAGGAATGACATTATCTACCCAGTCACCATGGGTAGGAGTTGGGAATTATTCTGGGCTCCTCCCTGACCTCAACCCCTACCTATTTCAACCACAACATCCTATTTGGCCCCAAAAGCATGCCTAGCATCTACCATGCTTTTCCCACTAACTCCTTATTTAAACTTCATGTCTAGTTTTCTTTATCTTCTACTGGATACTTAAAAATAACATCCCCTTATCTGTTTTCATTTATCAATCTCCAGTTCCAGTTTGAATTTCTCTCTGGTGTGTGTGTGTGTGTGTGTGCGCACACACACGTGCAGGTTGAAGAGGCCGATGGTGTTGGATCCCCTAAGGCTGGAGTTACAGGGGTTTATGAACTCCTCAATGTAGGTTCTTAGAATTGAACTCAAGTTCTCTGCAAGAATCACATACTAATACCTACTTTCACCTGCTGCATAAATTTCTCCAGTCCCTACCATTGACTAAAACAAACCCCAAATCTAGACATTAAAGTATTACATGAGATTGGATGTTTTATAAAGTTCAAGTTCTCTAGCTTACTTGCTCAGCTCGTGAAATTTAGCATTGCTTTTGTGCACAGGCTCTTATTCTGGCTTTCCAAGAATACGGGCATTTATTTTATAGCTATAGGACATGACTTCATGTTTCTTGGATGTTCCTTCTTTAGAGCCTTTATCTCATTATTCCTGTGGCTTGGTTTGTCCAAATTCTCAACACTTTTCTGCTTGACTCAGATGACCCATGAGCCCCCTTTCCTTTGCTCAGGCCTTGCTGCTGGCACTGAGTGACCACTTCATTACTGGTTCCTCAATTAAGCATTAGATGTCCTCCAATATCCTTCAGCAATGGCTAAGGCTATTACCAGGGCTGTTAAGTTGGCCAATGGGCACATTCCATGAATATTCTTGTCTTTTGTGGATGTGTTATACACTCTTTCTTGCTTGATCCAAGCCTTTTGTATAAGGGGTTAACATTCTTGTATGAGTGGAGCCCCTCTTGATAGTATCATGATTCCCTCAAGCAAAAGTTGATAATATGGTCAAAAGTGAAAGAAATCACATTCTAGAATTTAACGATTATGGCAGAAATGGTTCTAGGCATGATTGGAAGATGGACTTTACTGCATGTAGTTTATACTATCTTTAAGTGATAGTTTGATGTAAAATGATAGGAAAAGAATCATCATTTACATTTTTGAACCCATTTTTTGGTAAGGCTTGTATTTGTGGTGTTTATCTAGGATGCTCAGAGAGAGCCGCTGAGTGACTGGGAGCTGGCATTCATAGACGACAGGTGACCCAGCTCCACAAGAATGACTCATGAGTATTAAAAAGCTGTCGGAGAACTGGATAGGCAGGGAGACGCACACTCTTTCCAAATGAGCAGGCTCCAAAATGCCTCAATATGAGAACTGGCCTACATGATTAGAGAGATTGAGGTGGTTGCTGTCTGCAAGCTGGGGGCCTGGAGAAAGCCTGGTATAAACCCAGAGACCTAAGTTAGGTCTGAGGACCAAGGAGCTGATGATTTAAATCCCAGTTTAAGCACAATGAGAATCTGACACCATGAGAATCAAGTAGGCAGTGTAAATTTTTGCGTTCTCTGCCTTTTTTCTCTATTTACACCTTCGAAAGGATTGAGTGATTGCCACGTCCAGTGGGAAAACCACCTAGGAATCCCACAGAATGGTTCCTGAACATGATGAGAAGAGATGGTGCCAGGATAGTAGGAAGGTACGTTGTGTGTACTGACTGGACTGTGAACTAGTATCGTCTTACTGCTTCTTGACCCATTGGTTAATTGCTCTGCTTCACATGGGTTAGTGAGCTTTGTACTGCATTTTAAAATTAAGTTGATTACTTGACAGGATTCTACCAACACAATCTTCATAGGTTCCCATATATTCCAGGAACAAGTCTTCTCTGGAGCGTACATTTATAGCTGTTTTGCAATGCTTCTTGGATCTCTGAAGACAATATTGCTCAGGCAATAGAGACCATATTGTATCTTGGACTACATACAAAAACACCTTCCAAATGTCTGTCTGTCTGTCTGTCTGTCTGGTTTAAAAAAAAAAAAAAAAGAATTGAGAAAAAAAAAAAAAAAAACCAGAGTTCAAAAAACCAGACAAAACTCTATGTTCTACAAAGGAAAAAATGCATAAATGAAATGTAATGAAAATATTCCCCAAAAGTTGCTGCTACAAAACAATTCAGTGTTACAGCTCAGTAGAGTTACCCTAGTTCTAGAGACGAAGCTATACTGCTGGTGAGAAATAGAAGGAGGACTCACGCTCCTCTGACTTTGGACCCCATATCCGTTTTCCTTACATTGTATAATCTTCATGTGGATGAATCAGAAGTCAGTGCAACTCTGCAGCATCTACCATGAGCATGTGTTCAACAAGCGGGCATTAAGAAAGTGTGTACATTTAAACACTTGGGGATTTGATCCATGTTAAAGAACTGTGTGAGAGACACTAACCTCATAAGGAGAGGTGGCTTCTGACAAAAAAACCACTGAAAATAAAAATAAGGGCACGGGTGTGATGTGTGTGTGTGTGTGTGTGTGTGTGTGCATGTGGAAGCCAGAGGGATTGTTCTTCAGGAACTGTCTATTTGTTTTGTTGAGACGGGATCTCTCATTGGCCTGGGACTCTCCAAGCATGCTAGGCTTGCTGGGCAGTGAATCCCTGGTGTCTATCTGTCTCTGTCTCTCCAGTGCTGGGATTATAAGTGTGTCTACTACCATTGTCCTACTGCTACCTGCCCTCCTTCAGTTCTGAGGTTCAAACTCAGGTGCTCACGCTTGGACAGTAAACCCTTTACTGACTGAATCATCTCTCTAGGCCCCCAAATGAGGGCTTTATTTTGTTGTTTGGAGAAAAGCAGTGGGGGAGTTTGGAGACTCCTCAGTAGATGGCTTTGTGGTATAAAGTTGACAGTTATTGTAGAGAACACCAAGTTGTCCAATTCATCAAGGGGGAAGGCCTTTAATCTGGAAAGATTGAAATGGAAGATAGGTACAGTAGAAAGGCAAAAGGCAAGCCTCAATGATCTTAATTAATTCAAGTCCTTACCCTACATGAGTTATAGCCCAGGGTCCTGAAGAGACTTGCACAAGTCTTTGCAGAATCTGTTAGTTTTATTTGAAATTAGACTGGGAGGGAGATGGTAGACGCCAAAGAACTGGGGATAGGCTCATCTTATCTTGATTTTCAAACCAGGAGTTCTAGAAATTATGGGCTTGAGGCCAGTCTCTGGCAATGAGTAGAAATAGTTGTTTGAATAATGTAGGGTCATAAGCATCTAGAATGACAGGCAGGGATTAGTTTAGAGGTATGATAGGATGAGTAAGTAAAAAAATTCCCTCACTCCTCTTTAAAAAATAACCCCTTAGATAGTGCATGGGTATTTGCCAGTATATAGCATCTCCCTAGCATTTTTGCTAATTTGTCGGGACAAGGAGTGGGGAGTGGCACGGATTTTCTCCTTTATATCTTTTGAAAATCTATGTGTCCTTTTTCCACTACAAAATTGAAAATAGTACACTTCTGTGTCTCTTGCAAACAGGACATTGGGAGACATTCCAGGCACCGCCAATCAAAGGCTTGAGGTGGGTTCACATATTGCAAAGGAGTTGCAATCATCACTTGAGGTACATTCACACATTGCAAATGAGTACAAATCATGGGTGAAGAAGCAACTTTACTGAGTTTCCAAGGGTGGTGGCGTCTCTGATATTCCAGAGTCTTGTAGTCATGACTGTCAAGCTGGAGTAGACTGAAGAATTGTCTTTCAAAGATACTCACAGCCTGAAACATGTGAAGATGTCACATTGGGATACATGGCAGAGGAGAATTAGCATTGCAGAATTAAGCTGCTAACCAGATGTCTTTATGCTGGGTGGGACTGGACAAACCTGCATTTTAATAAGCAGATAAGGGAGGTAGGAGACAGAAGTGATGGGGAGAGATATGATGGTGGAATCAGGGTCTAAGGGAAGTTACATTGCTGACAATGGAAAAGGTGCCATGAGCTGAGGGATATGTATGGCATCTAATAGTTGGATAAAGCCAGGAGACATTCTCCATGAGCTCTTCCAGAAGGAGCCTGGCACTGTTGACACCTTGGTTTTAGCTCTGTGAAATCTGTGCTGAGGGTGAGAGTTATAGCCAGAGTAGACCAAGTGTCCAGCATGTTCCAGGATCTGGATTCAACCCTCAGCATTGGTAAGGATTGAAAAATATGTGCTGAATAATATGAATTCAACAGTATTTCTGTGGACCTTTTGTGTCATTTGGGTTTGATTTGACATCTTTTGTCTTGCTGGTCTTTTGCTTGTTTGTCTGGAGTTTAGTCTTTTGATTTCTTGTATTTTTTGTTTTTCTTTCTTTTGTTTGAGAGGGGAAAGAAGGGAACATAAATGTGGGTGGGGACTGAGGAAAGAGGTGGAAGAATCTGGGAAAAATTGGAAGAGGAAGAAAACCATCAAAATAGATTGCATGAAAATTTTTTCAATAAAAAAAGAAAAAATATGTATTGAATGTTTGATCTACAGAACTGTAAAAGAATGCATTTATATCATTGAAGCCACTAAGTCTGTTATAGTAACAATAGGAAATGGACACACGGTCCATGTGCTTAGTGGGATATTTCAATATTACATGGATTAATAGTTTTCAAACCACACTGGGGAGGGACTTGAGAGGCCAGTTGGGTATCTCAGCAGTCACCAAAAAGAGAAAGCAGGGCTCTCTCACGTCACCACTACAACAGTAAGACTTTGATCTGTCTTATGACGCAAGATCTGAAGAAAAATATCTGAAATGCATTGCTGCTGTCATAAACAAAGTTTTTAAACATTATCACAAGAAATAATACCTATTAAGTATTTATATGTGCCAGACATTATGCTAGCAGTTTATTTAGTCATTCTAATAGCATCAAGTAGGAAAAACTGGGGCTAAAAGAATTTAAGTGGTCCAGCCAATCACACAGCAGAGATAGTATTTTGACTTAGGCTGTTGGTCTTAGAGCCTGTACTCTTGGACCAGGGCATCAGAAAGAACTACAATTAAGAAGCAAACGTATTTGAGAATTTGAAGACATTTGGGAAGGAGGCAAAACCTTAAATATAGATTCAAACTCCAAATTGTATAAAAGTATAAATAGTTTCAGGGAATCGATCAGATTATTTATTGGCTTGTTGCAAAGAGGTATTTCCACTGAGTGGAAGATTACCATGTGTTGGGTGTGTTACAAAGCTAAGGTTCTAGGGCCCTGGGACAAGGAGGCTCTTCATTTGATAGACTAGAAGCTCTGTAATTGGAACAGTCAAGAGAAGACCTAGTTTTGGTGCAGAGAGCTTGATTTAAGACTCCTTGAAGATATAAGATTCTTATTTTCAAAATATTCATATGAATGTGTGTACACCTTTAAGTGTATGCATTTGTGTGCATCATACCAAGGAATAAGGGTATCTCCTTGTCTGAAGTTCACCAATTAGGCTAGACTAGCTAGCCAGCAATATCCAGGGCTCCTTCTATCTTCACCTCCCCAGAGCTGGGATTGCATGCACATACCTCTGCATCTGCATTTTTATTTTGATTCTAAGGGTTGAGTTCAGGTCCTCATGCTTGTGAGGCAAACAGTTTACCACCTGAGCCAGCTCTCACTCCTAGATATACATACACGTCTAAGACTAAGGGTTATTGAGCACAACTGCGTCCAAGCATTAGTGATTAACTTTGAGCCACCAACAGTAACTTTCCTGGAATCACTTGGCAGAGGAACTCTTTGACTTATAGATTCAGTTTCCTTGTGGGAGTGATTTAGTTTTATGCTAGAGGAAATGGGATCCATAGCAACTATTTAAGCAGCAATCTTGTAAGAACAGGTTTTTGATTATTTCAAAGGAGACTACGTTGGAGCAGGGCTAGCATTTGTTGAAAGATCCAAGTGCAAGGGATATTGATAAGTTAGAGAAACAGAGAGAGGAAAAAAAAAAAAACTGGAATGGGAAAGAGGGTGGAATCCAGAACTACACCCAGTTTAGGACTGAGAGGGTGGAACAGTCTGTAAGGGGAGGTGCTGGTGCCTGCAGGCTGTAGGAACATTGGGGCACAAGAAGGTCCAGAGGGGAAGCACATTTGGGGAGGAGCTCTGTGGGAAGTGGGTCATACTCTTGGATGACTCCACAGGTGCTTAGTCAGAAGTGGGTCAGGAGCTGGAGGTCAGATAGCAAGACAGGTGGAGCCTCATAATCCCTGCCCACCTGTGACTTAGAGACCAGATGAGGACAGATGCAAGCCACGTAATGGCTGAACATGGTTTCTGAAAAGGTTATGAGCTTTTAAGTGTGTTTGGGATAGGAAAGAGGAGGGAATGGGGAGGGTGGAGAATAAGAGATAGAGAAGGAGAGGGAAAGATAAGACCTATTTATGAGTTCCAGCAGGAGATCCAACACTGCTTCCACCGAACTGTAGCTACTTGATGATTCCATATCCACCAGATGCGAGTGGGAAAGGTCAATTCTGGGAGATTATCTCTCTTCCTAGTAAGGTTTCATAAGCCTCTGTCTCCCACCTCCTGCCCAACCTATTTGTTCCATCTTATTAGTATCATAGTTCTTTTTTACACAGGAAGTTGTCTGAGCCCCATTGTATTATATGGACAATGAGGTAAATAGAAGTGATCATTGGTGTACAGACAGATAATGCAAATGAAGTCCTTTGTTCAAAGTAAGCACCTAATAGAAGTTCTTATCAAAGGAGGCGATGCTAAGCCAAACAACAGTGAGTCAGATACTTTTGTGGGAGCAGAAGGTACTGCATAGTTCTGATAAAGCCTGGCCAGACTTTGTGGGGAAGAAGGGATGGAGAAGAGAGAGGGATAAACAACAGGATGAATGTAGAAGTGCAGAGAGCTAGAGTTAATAGGGGACAGGATGATCATGTGGGATATGACAATCCAGAGAGCACATGATAACCCAAGTCCATGTTCCTTAGATGTATATGCTCATGATTTTACTCAGTTTCTGAGTTTTACCCACAAGGTGCCTAAAAATGCTGGGCTTAGGACAGTGTAATTTCGCATGTATATATTTATGCATATTGGAATCCTTTGTCGAGTCTAGTGAAACGAATTCTGTTTTTAGTTGTTTTTATTTTTGCATAGTGTGACTTTATATGGTTTGCTTCCTTTTAATTTCCTTAGATACAAAATAACTAGGTGGACTACTCCACTCTCCAATTATACCAATTGTAAATTGTTGTCTTTTTTCATGTCTTATTACATTGGTTGAATGCATTTATTTTTTGTGCCCTTGAATCTCTCAATACTGACTTCTGTTCTTTCTAAGTTCCAATTGAATTGACTTTAGAAACTTTTCCTGATTTACTGCCCCCTTCCAATTGTGTTTCTTATGACATTCTTAGGGCTCAGATCTCATCTGTTTGGAACAACATAGGCGATATCTGTCTAGGCATTGTTAACCATGCTACCAGTAGGACTGTAACTTCAGATAGTTTGAAGAATAGTTCTGATGGTGAAGAGGAAGCTGGGATTAGAGGTAAACCTTTGGACACTAAACTGAAAAGATTTGGTCAAGGCAAGATACCTCTAAGTAGGTTGATTTCCAGTGACCAATGCTGGTAAGAGCTAATATCAACTCAGTACACATTATTTTCATGGCATTGAATCAAACCACTCAATGACAAGAAGGTGACTAGTGAGAATGCTTGGAAACATTCATTTATCACAACCAGAGGAGTTTTGCTACTGCCCCAAAGAGAGTAGAGGTCAGAGTTCCTACTAAATATCTTATAAGGCCAACTGAATATATTTTTATGGACCAAAATATCAATAGTATTGAGGTTGAGAAACTGTGGGTTAAACTGTGTGTATTCTCTCATTTGCTCTTCAAGTCAATCCTATCAAGCAGGTATTACTACAACTAAAACCCGTTTTATAGACAGGAAATTGAGGATTAGACATATAATACAGTTTGGTCTAGATTTCCAGGCTAGAAGATGACAGAATGCAAATTTGAGTCCAAGTTTTGTCAACACTAAATCCTGTGTACTTGGTTGCTTTATTGAAGGCTGAAAGTCAGCTGACACAAGGATGGAGAATATGGAACTGTATCTCAGAGAAATCTGAGGGGTGAAGGGCTCCCAGTACCCTAGTATCTACTAAATCTTGCTACTTTAGCAAGTGAACAGGCAAGCTTAGGTCCTGCTTACTTGGGGCAGGGTCTCTGGGTGTCATTGTATTGAATTGGCTGGTCATGACTGTTATTCTCAGATGAGCTGAGCTGGGGAAGCAGGGCCCTGACCCAGTGACTTTAGCATCATGGCCCCCCAATTTTGCCCTTCTAAGGGAGGAGCAGGTTGGTGCCTCAATAACAAGTGAATGACTAACTCAGAGGGCTGAGTAAATGCATCTTTCATGAGACTAAACCTTGGAATATAGTATAAGAGCCTAGCATGGGTCAGAGGGGAGGCAGGGCTGGGTCAATAGGTAATGCATTGAAGAGGTGAGATGGAGCCAGTCCTCAGAAGGGGCTGGTGGGGTGGTAGCTGGAGCTCTGCATCTCACAACACAAAGCCTCAAAGGCTGCAGGATTTGGGAGTAGAACTGACTATTGGAGAGCATCATTGGAAGGCATTGGCAGTTGGTCTCTAAATTCAGTTGCCTCCAGCAGAGGTGCTGTCTGTACCAAAGAAGTATATAAATTACTCTCGTTCCTTTATAGACCAATGGCATAACACATTCACCTTCTCCCTTTGGGAATCTTAAATAGTTCTCTGAATTCCTTAGGACACACACACACACACACACACACACACACAACACACACACACACACACAAGCACACTCTCGCACACGCGCGCGCGCACGCACATGGGTTGGGGGAGAGAGAGCACAGAGAGATACAGAGACAGACAGACAGGACACAGGGACAGATAAGGGGGACACAGAGAGATAGGGACACACTCTAAAAAGGAAATAACCCATTCAGACACCTAGATCAAATAGCCTTGAATGACATCACCACCAGGGACATGGTTAATTTTCTTTCATGTGCTGGTGTGCTGGGAATTCCGCTTGCTGCTGGGAACACCACACTTGTTTCTCTGGGTCCTGAGCCTTGCTACAGTGTGGTGTATGTTGAGACTCTGAGTGGACACTCGCATTATGTTAGTGCAGAGTTGGTATTCCCTTCCTTGGCTCCTCCCCGGGCTAGTGGTCAAGGATGTGGATGGACTCAGGAATTCAGTTTATTGTTCTTGAAGTTAGAAAAGTCCTCCACAGCTTGGCCTCCCTTCTAAGCCTTTGTAGGCTAGATTTATTTAGGAAAATTGGCCCCATGAAGTCCAGAGAAATAAATGAAAGTCAGAAGACTCTGTGATCTCTTAGGGTTTTATTCCTTTATGGAGGAAAGGGGAGGGTGGGGGGGAGGAGGGCAGAAAAGGAACTGAAATCCGTTGATGGTTTATTTTGAGCTGAGAGACTTTCATGGTCAGAGTATAGAGATGACGGAGCACCCTGCCTCCCAGCATGATATCAGAAAGACAGGTCACTAGTGACAGGACATGTGTCTTGACTTCCTTAAAGGTCAGTTTACTCATTTGTAACAGAGAAGTATTTACATATACTTTCTAGATTTGTGATACAGGTTTCATGATATTATATGCAAATGCTTCACTTAGCAGCTGGCACAAAGTCAGCGCTCACTAAGTGTCCGCTAGCACCATTACTCTGGGAGGTGGGACTCGTGGGCTCTAGTTAAGTATGAGGAAGTTGAGGTGTGGAGGGGTCATCATGAAGTAGCTTTGCTCTCAGTTCCTCTCGCAAGTCTCTGCTGACTTCCAGGCCAGGTCAGGTGCCCTTCTCTGTGTTGCTTTGGCCCCTGTACTTCCCTCTCAGCTTGGACTGTAATGAGTGTGAGTGTCCACTCGGAGTCTCTGCATACACAACGCTGTAGCAAGGCTCTGGGCCCCGAGAAACTAATGTGGTGTTCCCAGCAGCAAGCAGAATTCCCAGCACACCAGTACATGAAGGAAAGTTAACCATGTCACTGGTGTCGATGTCATTCAGGACTATTTGGTCTAGGTGTCTGAATGGCATTATTTCTTTTTTAGAGTGTCTCCTTATCTCTTTCTGTCTCCTTTATCTGTACCCGTGTCCTGCCATCTCTATCTCTGTATCTCTCTATGCTCTCTGCCCCCTCTCTATCTGTCTCTCTGTCTCCCTCTGTCTTTCCCTGTCTCTCTCCTCTCTCTGCCCTTCCCCCTCTGTGTGACACACACAACACACACACACACACACACACACAACACACACACACACATTTCTCTGGTTTCTTCCTTGGAGAATCGACCGTAGCAAACCCAGCCTCTCTTCCTTCTCCTGATGTCCTCTCTCTTCCCATTTCTGAGGAATCTAGAGAACTATCTAAGATTCCCAGAGAGATAAGGTGAATGTGCTGTGCCATTCTGAAAAGGAATAAACATCACACCACACACACACACACACACACACACACACACACACACACACATATTCTTCTTAGGTGCAGAAATAAGTAGATGACAATGGGGCCTTGCCAGTTACAGAGAAACAATGGTATGTCTCAACACAGGGTTCTTAATCTTTCAACAACTCTTCCTTCCACTGTTCATTCCTAGCTCATCCAGTTCTCCTGTCTCTCTTGAAGATTGCTAAATAAGGGACCTCAGCCAATGCCCATATATAAACTGATCCTCATTCATTGATTCATTGGTTCATTGACTCATCTCTCCATGCAATGCTATGAGTTACTCTGCACCAGAGCCTGGTCTTGCAAGACTGTACAAAAGGAGGCATGTCTCTGCTCTTTGGGGGTTGTATTTTGAAAAAAGTAGTTATATGGTCATATCAGTGAATTTATAGTTTTTAATTGGTATAAACATTGGAAAGAAAAATGAATTTTGGAGAACTTTATCTAGATTGGATGATCAGGGATCATGTTCTCTGTATCTCTGGGAAAGTGATGTAGGGCTACGAGGTATGAACAGGAGGGAGGTAGTGGCTCTTTGTGAGAGAATGTTCCAGACAGAGACCAGCAGGTGTAAATACTCGGTAGAGAATTAGAACTCGAAGAAGGTTGTCAAGGAAGAACATAGATACTGGAGGCCCACTGGATGTTACAGGAGATGGACAGAGAAGTAGTAGTGGACCTTGTAAGCTTTTATGTGGATCTGGTTTCTGCTAAGAAGAAGTCAGAGTCTGGACACGCTGTGGTACATAAGTGGTTTACTTGGAAAGTATCCTTCTAGTGGCTATGGAGAGAAAGAAGTCTGTCTGGGTAGATGGGAGGAATACCAGTGATGTGGATATGTGCCTCTCTAGGTAGTGACACTGATGGTTTGGAATCAATGAGGTGTTGTGGATGGCCTTAGAGCTAGCCATATGCTAGCCTCTATTCAAGAAGTATGGAGCCCTAGTCTCCATATTTTGATGCCAGGAACTTCAAAGACATGTTTAAAAGGATTTAAGATACATAAGGAAAATAAATAAACTTTCTGCTACCTACAATTTCTTGATTTACTTTATAAAACATGCAAGTAAGGTGTTAGGTAGCTGCAATAACATATGTTGCTGCTCTCTCGTCATTTAACTCAAAAACCCTGGGGTGTTCCCAATTTTCCTTGGCCTCTTGGCTTATCCTTCTAGCCAGTTACCAGAACCTTCATCCTCTTGTCTAAATAACCATCAGGTTGCCCCCCCCACCTTAACCCCACTTCTGAGCCTAAATCTGGGGACTGATCATTGCTCCTGGAATTATCATGGAAGCCTCCTAATTTACCTCCTCCCTGTAGCTAGGGAGCACATATTTGATCATGCCCTTCCTTGCACTGTAGTCTTATTTAACTCTTTACTATCCTGTCTGTCATAGCCCTTCTGTGATCATTTCTCAGCATGCCACATCACTGTTGACACTTTAATATGCTCTAAGTACAGTTATAAGTACTGTGTATCTCTTTTAAAAAGCACAATATCCTTTTCATGCACTTGAAAATTCACTGAAACTTTCAGGAATGCATCCTAAAACTTAACTGTCTGTTAAACATCAGCTAGACTCAATCACATGTCCAGAGGACATTCCATTTGTATATCTTTCTATCCGTGCTCTTGGGTCTCTCAAGGGATAACACAAACCGTTCATCAATTGATGACTTCACTGGCAAAAAAAACCCAAACTAACAAAAGTGATAGTAAAAGATAAGAGAAATCAAATGTATAGACTGCCTAATAAAAGAGATTTTTAGTCATCTCTCTTTACATTGCAAAATGGTTAAGGTAGCAGCTAGGATAAAAATCGCAGAATTCCGAGTCCCGCTGAGCACGGGGCGTTTGTCACTCACTGAAACCCACAGAGGAAAGACCTGAAGGCCCAGTGATGACCTCCATCACCGTGGCCCTGAGATCTCCTTCCAGGACACTGTCAACATCCTCTGTACTTGCTTTCCTTATTTTGTTGCAACTTTTAACAATTTGCTTTCTACCTAGGAATAAAAATCATCTGCCTACAGGAGATACCAAGGCAGATCATCCACTGTTTAAAATCCTTATTAGCTTTCACAAACTTGGATCAAAATCTTCCATAATCTACAAAGTCCTACTTGAATCAGCCCATGTGTCCTCCACAAGAGGCTTGATGCTCCATCCTGGATCCCCAGCTCGAAGGCACAGGGGGAGACACTGAACTCAGGTTATCAATGAAGCTTGTACTGAGGCTGTTCCTCTCGCCTGAAGCTGCTGGGCAGATCTCTCTATCCCGACAACTTACAAAGGTGAGTTTACACACCAGGACAGAAGAATGACAGAAGTCACCACATCCCTCTGCATAGCCTGGACCCTGAATTGCTAGCGTCCATAAGGGTAAGACTCAGCTCCAGAGGCTAACCTCAAGGAATATAGAAAAAACGAGGTGAACCATGGGAGGAGAAAGGGACAGGAATAGAGAACTGACTTAATCTCTTTTAGGAACCTTGTTGATTCTTTGTCGAGAACTCTTTGTTTTTTTTTTTTTTAAATCCATTTTTTCATACATTCAAAATTCCAAGCTGCTGAAAATTCCCTCCTGTGATGAGAAGCATTCACAACAAAACGTGCGGCCTGATTTGTCTTTCCCCGAAATCAAAGGCAGTATTCTGAAGAGACTGCGCCTGCCACACAAAGGTGGCAGATGTTTGCCAAGATTATAGCTGCACAAGCATTCTGCGCATTCAATCTTGGGAGCATTTCAGTTTTTGAAAAGAGAAACCGTTTTTGTGTCATTTCTGGATGCCTGGGAAGCTTCTGGTACCATCAGTGTAGATCCACGCTCAGGAAGGGTGTGGATGAGGGTGGGTGTGCTCACTCGGCCCTCCAAACTTTGGATATTCTATAGGGCATTTTCTGAGTAAGGCTGGGTTGTTCTCCCAAACAGGATTCATGCCTACCAAGCTTGCACTTACCACCGAGCTAGCTATACCCAACAAGCTTCTGAACAACATTGGGCTTAAGTACAACGTGGATGGGATACTTGCAGAGCCTTCTTTAGTACCATGGGTACCAAGAGTTGTGCTAGGACCTCTAGGTGGGGATGCAGGGTCTTCACAGGCTGTAACTCTCTATCCCATGAAACTGGTTATGTAGACTCCACATGTTGAGAAAGCTGATTGCAAGCTGAGCTGGTTTTTACGTTTCCAGACATTTCACTTCTTGTGTCCTGTCCTCTTGATCTCCCTGTTGGATATTAGCAATCTCTCAGATCCTCCTTTCCTTACCCCTGGGATGTGGTCACACAATCCTACATATTTTTTTCCAAACCTTCAATTCATTGCGCTTTCCTTCAAAATTCACTGCTAAGTGCATTCCATTTTCTCTCTCTGCATGTAGATGCTATCCATTGTCTTTGTGTGTGTCTGCATGCATTTGTATATATGTGTGCATGCGTGTGTCTGTGGTTATGTGTGTATACATGTGTGCATGTGTGTGTGTGTATGTGTATGTGTGTGTACCAGGATGTGCCCATGGAGATGTGATGTTGGTTCTCATCTTCTACATTGTTTCAGAGTCTCCTTGTTGTTTGCTGCTCTGTCCCTGACCTGTGACCCTCCAGGAATTCTCCTGGCTCCACCTCTTGTCTTGCTATAGGAACTGGGCTTACAGGTGTATGCTGCCATGTTAGGCTTTATATGAGATCTGAGGATTTAATCTCAAGTGCATATATTTGTGCAGCAGTGAGATGTCTCCACCATCCCTCTATCCTTCATCGCCATCATTTGAAAACATCCTTACACGCTGTCATGCCTGCTCCCCTGTCTCATGGTGTCTGCTCAGAGCTCTGAACCCTAACTACACAGACCAATTTTACTTTTACTTCTTTAGCAGTGCACATGGGGCTCACATTTATTTTGGGTCCACTGGCTTTCTGACTGAATGAAGAGGTATGTAAATATAAATTCCTTGAACCACAGCCTTTCTACCCACCAGACCCCTCTGTCTGTCTCTATTGGTTCATGGCTCTTTAAAATTTCTTTTCAAAGTAGGACCAGATCCTCTCCATCCTTCCAGAGGCAGTAACTGTGTTCACTCCTCCAGGAAGTGACACCTTCTGACACCTCCTGGTACCTTCTGCCAGTGTTGTTTCTTCTCCTTTTCTGTCATGCTCCCGTGTCATCCTGGACTTGCTCCAGAAAGAATTAGTACTTCAGCACCTTTATGTGTCTTACTTGATGGCCAGCTCTTCCAGGGATTCTGAGTAGATTTTATGCTATGCTTCTGTTTTACCCGTTGATGCTGCTGGAAAGGCTGTTGAGCTGGATCCTGGGGGTAGCTTGCCATCATCTTTGCTCAGATGTGTACCTATCATTGGAGCATTGTTTGCAGTAGAAAACTTGAGAAACGTGTAGTCAGTTATAAGGGAGGAAGGTGGGAGGTGGGTGGAGGAGACGGTGAGCAGACTCAGCATGTTAGCTGGTGCCATTTCCAGACTATTCGACCTGGTCAGTTCAGACAGGTTATTATTGATCTTGCTTGCTTGAGAGGATAAGAGGTTCAGTGCTGTCTGTCAATCATCCAGGGTTCTGTCCTCTGTGCTGTGTTGATGATAGAGAAGGAAATGTCCTTTCTTCATAACCTGTTCTGTACTAGACATGGGCATGATGTATAGTGCACTGTGAGTGTGGACTGTAGGTGTAGAGAAGGCTGAAATCCCCACATACTGGATAAATGGTTTAGAATGAATTACTTGCTTCTTAAAACTCTCCCTTTGTTGCTTATAACAGAGGATTGTTAAAAATACTCTTTGTAGTCTCTCTATTGCATGCCAGGTCTAGAATTTTGCTTTTTTGATTGTGATAAAAATTCATAATGTGGTATATCTGCCACCATAAGTGTGTTTGCACTATTATAAAAGATGTCTAGAGATTTTTCATTTTTATAAAACTGAAACTTACTCCCATCAAACAATTCCCCTCTTTCCCTTCCCAGTGCCTGGTAACTACCTTTCTCTCTTCAGCATATGAATTTATCTACTGTAGATTATCTCAAGTAAACTAACCACATTGAGCTTATTTCATCATGACTGGCTTGTGTCACTCATCATGAAGTCCTTCAGGTTCATTCACAGTGTGGCCTGTGTCAGAATTTCCTTCCTTTTTTTAAGGCTGAGGGATATTCTATTGTATGTACAGACCATTCATTTGTTTGTTGATGGGTACCCTGGTTGCACATGTTCTTTGGCATATGTGATGTTGCTTTGAAGAACAACATGCAAATATTTTCTTGAGCTTTCAGCTTTGTTTTTAAATATACCTTAAATAACCCAGGAGTGGCTTATTGTATTTTAATTAAACAGACTGTTTCTCTTAACAGTTAAATGTAATTTTACATTTCCTTCAACTGTGTGTAAGCTCCCCAAAGCCTCATGTGCTCCTTGATACTTGCTAATTTGCTTTATGCTTCTTTTGGGGTGGGGTGGGGCTTGGACATCTGGTTGAGAATGGAGTTCATTGTGGTTTCTATCTGTATTCTAATGATTGCTCATCAGTCCATCTCTTGTCAGTCATTTGTTTATAATAATTGTAGAAATAGTTGCAGTTCTTCTGCCTAAAATGCTTGTTTTTGTTCAGTTGTAGACACTCTGAGTATATCCTGGATATTTATACTTTATCACAGGGCAATCTCTGATGATTCTGTCTGCTCTGTCGTCTTACACTTTATCACTCCTCTTTTGGTTCATTATATACCATGATTTATTAGCATAAACTTTTAAAAAGTTACTTTAATTAAAAAAGTTATTTAAAGGTTTGACTCACAATTAATTGTACAACTTCATGTACAGTTATGTACATTATGGACTCCAGTGTGTTGCTTCCACTGGTGTATTCATGTGATGATCCAGTGTGATCACACCTGTTACCTTAGGGTTTACGCCCTTTGATATACAGCTTACAATTCTGTGATCATCCCCTTTGTTTCTTTTTCCTTTTCTTTTATATATCTGAGAAGTCATTGCCAAGTCCAATATTAGAGGCCTCTTCCATGTATTTCCTTCTGAAAGCTCCTATGTGCACAAGTCTTCAGCCCATTTTTGTGCTGATTTTTATATAGGATGTATGGTACTGGCCCAACTATATATTTTTTCTCCAACTGTGTATCTAGTTTTCCCAATGCCAGAGTGGAAGCACTTGTTATTTCTGTGTCCTTTTGCCATTTTTGTCAAAGATAATTTGATTACACACAGATGAGTCAATTTTGGGTCTCTTTATTTGATCACATTGGCTTATGCATCTGCCTCTATGCTGATATCAGAAATCAGGAAGTGTTAGGCGCCCAAATTTCATTTCTTTTCTTTTTTTTTTCCCTTTTCTTTTTTTTTCTCCCCCGTTGTTGTTTTTTTTTTCATTAATTTATTTATTTGTTCACTTTACACCCCAATTGCAGCCACCACTTCTCTTCCCAGTTCCCCTTCACACAGCAACTCTCCTACCTTCTCCTCTCATTCTCTTCTGAGAAGGGGAAAACCCCCACCCTAACCCCTGGGTATCAACCCCACCCTGGCATATCAAGTCACTGCAGGACTAGGCATATCTTCTACCAATGACGCTAGTCAGGCAGCCCAGGTAGGGAAGCAGGATCTCCAGGCAGGCAACAGAGTTAGGGACAGTCCCCATTCCAATTGTTGGGGGACCTGCATGAAGACCAAGCTGCATATCTGCTACATATGTGCAGGGAGACCTAGGTTCAGGCCTTTGGTTGGTGGTTTAGTCTCTGAGAGCTCTCAAGGGTCCAAGTTAGTTGATTCTGTTGGTCTTCCTGTGGAGTTCCTATCTTCTCTGGGTTCCTCAGTCCTTCCCTTAACTCTTCAACAAGACTTCCCAAGCTCCGTCCAATGTTTGGCTGTGGGTCACTGCATCTGTTTCGGTCAGCTTCTGGGTGGAGCCTCTCAGAGGATGGTTATGCTAGGCTCCTCCTGTCTGAAAGCATAATAAAGTATCATTAATAGTATCAGAGACTGATGCTTGCCCATGGGATGGGTCTCAAGTTGGGCTAGTCACTGGTTGGCCTTTCCCTCAGTCTCTGCTGCAACTTTTTTTTTTAATGATGTTTTTTGACTATTTAGTGTTACTTGAGTTTCCATATGAATTTTAGGATTAAATTATTGTTATTATTATTATTATTAATTGTTGTTGTATGTATGATATGGGTGAGGAGGCTGCACATGCCACAGTGAATGTGTGGAGGTCAGAGAACTTTCAAGGATTTGGCTCTTTTCTTTCACTGTGGGATCCTGGGATAGAACTCAGGTTGCTAGGTTTTCAAGGAAAGCACCTGTATCTGTTGAGCCATCTCACTGGCCCTAGGACGTGTGTTGTGTGTGTGTGTGTGTGTGTGTGTGTGTACGTCCATGTAAAAATGCCATTGGGGTCTCCAGCAGGGGCTGCTTGGGTCTGTAAGTGCATTTGGGAGCCTCTGATATTTAATCCTGTGCATTCCTCTGTTTATTTGTGTTTCCTCTGATGTGTTTCCTCAGTGTTTTGTGGCTCTTTTCTTTCACTGTGGGATCCTGGGATAGAACTCAGGTTGCTAGGTTTTCAAGGAAAGCACCTGTATCTGTTGAGCCATCTCAACAGATTATTATTTGGTATTATATGTATAACTGGTATTATACATGCTTCTTGTTTCTTTGGCTTATTCCTAAACATTTTATTCTTTTTAAAGTGGATTCATTTTTATAATTACTTTTTAGATCATTCATTATTAGTGCATGGAAATATGGGCTGCTTTTGCATATTGATTTTTATGTGCTGCCACTTGGCTGAATTTGTTTCTTAGGCAATTTCAATGTCTTACTTTTGTTATCTCATCTGATCTCCATAGCCGCCCAGTGAAGGAGGCACCATTGCCATTCTCAGAGATGAGGAAAGTGAGGCTCAGAGGACTTGGGTAACCTGTCCAAGGAAAGACTCCCAGTCTGGACCAGCTGTCGGCAGCCATTCTGCCTATGACACACATACATCGTTTTCTTGATAAGGAGTTTTGTAAGGCTCCCGTGAAGTAAGCTTGGAAGACGCATGGCAGAAGGATGAGTGCTCAGTAGGAATAGTTTTGTTTTTGAATATATATTCGAAGAAAAATGTCAATGAACATGCAAAATAAAGAGGCATACAGTGCTCCTAGGAAAAGGGAAGCATTAAAGGGACTTTCATTTAAAGAATACTCTAGCAACATTTTAATTTTAGGAGTTATCATCTGCTTGTTTATGTGGAGTGGTGAACCTTGGGATCCTTTCTTGTCAGGCAAGCTCTCTATCCCGAGCTAACCCCCTGGGATGTAAAGTGAAACAAACAAACAAAAACAAACAAATGTTCTTAGTTCATTATTTCACTTTATTTTGACACAAATTCTTGCTGAGCCATAAGGCTGGCTTTGTCTGTTTTTATATTGTGACTCTTATCAAGGAGGGACCAACAAGAGACCCCTTTTAAAAGAGATTATCTTTGAATGGAATTAAGTGAGCTTCCTACAGACAGTTTCCTGGCCCGTCTAAACAGAAGAGCCTTCTGCAGGGTTCTAACGATGGGGATCTAAGAATTCTGAAGCCTTCTTGGTAAGAGTAAGGAGCAGGTTCTTGGAGATCCTAGGTGGGATTCCAGGGAAGAGGACTGAATGATATTACGAATACGAGAAGGGGAACCCTGCAGCCAAGTGGCCACAGGTCTTTACCAAGGAAACTTGGGCCCGAGACTCAGAAATCAGGTGAGGACTGTATGACCTGTCCAGACCACACCCCTGAGCACTGTAGCCACGGCTTTCCATAGCGAGCCTTCTTTAACTCCAGGGTACTCAGAAATAAATTTCCCTATTCCCACGCGCTCCTAAATAGAGAACATTTCACTTAATTCAGGAATACAGAGACAAAATGGTAGCACAGACTCGCATTTGCTGAGTGGTGGTGGTGGGGGGTTCCCACTGAGTTCTCACAGGTATGAGCATTGCCCCAGGCCACAGTAAGACAAGCTAGACTAGAAGAGGCCTCTAGACCTGAGAGGTGTGTTCCTCCCTCCCCTGCTGGGTGTTCCTGGGTGTCTCCTGCATGTCTCCTTGTTGGGAGTGTCAGGATGAAGTAGAGCCTCTCTTGATAGTCCTTGCAAGGCTGTACTAGAGAGCAGGGGCCTAGGCCTCCTGTCTCATGCCTGGTCCCACACTTGTCCACTTGGTGCTTTATTTAAGGAAGTCTCACAGATCCTTGGTTAGAAACCAAGCTCGAAGGAGTCTTCCTCTTTCGAGATAACCATCTCTCTTAGTCCGAAGACCCAGGCGACTGGGAAAGATGGTGACAGAAAGGGCCTTGACATGCCACACTCATGATCTGTTCTTGCTTTTTTTTTTTTTTTTAAATAAAGAAAAAGACTGTTTTCCCATGGTTAGGGGAGAAGTCAGACTTTCCTGTTCCCCTTGGGCCAGGCATGAAGCAATTTTCAGTTCTGATGTTGACACCAGGCCAAAGGCTCAGACAGTCTTGCTGGGCAAGGCTCCTTGGACTTCTGAGCTCTGACTTTTTTAACAAGAACACGACCAGTGGACCACAGTGGCCTGGACTTAGTGGAAGGGGAACAGGAGAGGGATTAGAGGCAGGAGCTGAGATCCTGGAGTTATCTGCATGAGTTTTACCATCAGCTGTGTTCTTCAAGCACTGGATAAGTTACTTAACCCTTGAGTCTTTGTATTCACCAGGAAAGTGGGGGACTAAAGGATAGGAGAGGCCAAGAAAACCTCTGTGGAAAGCTGAATGTCAGGCACTGAGCACGGCAGGAACTCCATAGTTGTTACTCCTCCTCCAGGTTATTGAAGGTTGCGGCTCAGTTTTGTTTTTCTGTGGCAGGGAGTGTCAGGCAAGTGCTCTGCCACAGAGGTACAGTCTTTTCTCTCCCCTTTTTATTCTGAGACAAGGTCTCGATAAGTTACTCAGGCTAGCCTTGGCTCACGGGCTAGCCTCAGCTCACTGTGTAGTATAAGCGGGCTTGCGAAGTCTTTGTTCAGCCTCCACAATAGCTGGGATTGACATCTGCATCACCGGGCTCAGCTTGAATCCTGCCCTGGAACCATCATGTGCATGAGCAGTGCGTGTGAGGCAGGGTACTGCAGCTGGGGAGGAGGGCTGCAGGTTCGAGTCTTAGCTCTACCATGGAGCAGGCAACAGAATGAGATCTGAAGAGTTTAAATTTCTTCTTGGATCTTGATTTCCTGTCTTGTGCTTTCCTTGGGTGGTTCTTATTGAGGGCTGCTGGTTACAGAATGTGGAACAGAAACAAATTATGGGAGGAAAGATTTATTAGGGGCTTGTTTTTCAATGGGCCCAGGAATGCGTTATTAACTAACACCCTTGCTATAACAAAACACCTGCTAAAAACATCTTGAGGAGGGAAGGGTTATTCTACTGATAGTTCCAGGGTGTCCTTCATCATGGAGGAAAAGTCATGGTGTAGGACCTTGACATTCTAGCCCAATAACATCTGCAGCCATGAAACAGAGGGGGATGATGGCTTCATCATCCCAGGATCTCACCCCGTAGAGTGGCAGGGCTCATGTGTAAGGTGAGTCTTCCCACTTTCCTTCTCCTAATCTAGAGAATCTCTCAGACATGCCCTGAGAGTTCCATGGTGCTTCCAAACCCCACCACACTGATCATGAAGATTCACCATTACAGAAGGCATGGCTGGGTCACAGTGGTGGGAGAAAGTAGTAGTTGTGGTTCACAGTCTGGCAGAAGTCGCCAAGATGCTAGGATCAGGAGCCAGGCTGTAACTGTCAAAGGGTCTGACCCTTTGTATACTACTTCTACCTGCTTGCCCATATCATGTAGAGGCTCCACGTCCTCCCAGAGAGTGCCAGCCGCTTTGGAAACAAGCATTCTAGCCACTAGCCTTTAGGGAACATTTCATATTCCAGTCCTAACAGGAGGTTTGGTGAAATAACGTATGCATGTTCAGGTCAGCAGCGGAGTGGACCTGCAATAACTGGTCCCATTATTATAAAGAACCGAGTTAAGCTATTCAGCGGAAGGTCTGAACCCTCGTGGGTCTGGCCACCAGGAAATATGAGAGGGTGGCCGGTCTTCTGGCCTCCTACGTGTTTAGAAAATCAAAAGGGAAATGAAGTTCAGTCTGGTCATTGGAGTTGGGTCCCTCAGTTTTTCACTGGCACAGCACCAAGCTTATTTTAGGCCTCCAATACATGCTTGTCAAATTCGAGAAAGCTTAGTTAAAGCCAATGTAGATTTGTGTGAGCAGCCCTGGCTTTGTGGGCAGGACCCCATGCTTGGAAAAGCCCCAGGCCATCTTGAAACTTTTAATAGTGTCATTTCCATTTTGCACCATGCCCTGCAAATTATGTAAAAAGGGTCTTGGGTACAGGCAAATAAATGACGCTGAAAGTTAAAGGGCCATATTTCCTTCTTAAAATGCTCCAGTGTTTCCCCGTCACATTCAGAAGACAGCCTGGGCTCCTTCCTGTGACTCAGCAGTGCCACCTGCTCCACCCCGGCCTGCTCTGTTGATCTTGGTGGCTCTGTAACCCTGTCTTCTAGACCTTCAGCCATCCAGGCCTGTACCTTAACAGGTAACCTTCTGCTCACTTCCTAAGTCATGGCTGGCTGTGTCTGCATTCCTAAGTAAGCTGCCCTGACTGCTGCCCAGCCACCCTGACTTCCTAGCCCATTTTATGTTCTTTACACTGTTTTCTGTTGGAAGCTTGCTTGCTTATTTGTTAGCTTGTTTATTTTTCATTCACCAATAGGCCAGAATGGATGAAGCCAAGAATCTTCTTCCTTGCTTTATTCCTAGAGCATTGTACAACCCTTGGCACATAGTAGGTGCTCAATAAATATCTGTTGACTGAAGAATTAGTGGATTTGTTGGTGCCAGAAATTATTCTCTCAGGGCTCTCTCTACAATGATTCTGGGCAGTAGGTCCCACGCATCAGGTGGAGATGAGGAAGGCTGTGCAGTCTAGAGCCCTGCAGGGGAGCAAGGTGCCCACCGTTCTTGTAGTTTCTCAGTCACAGAGACTCTAAGGTCCCAGACTCCAGTGTCAGGTCCTTGCATTGGAATCCATTCTGCAGCTGGAAAGGTAAAGAGAACTGGAAGATGGTGTGGCTCAAGACATCAGCAAAGACGAGAAGAGATGCATAGTAACGGAAGCAATGGATTGATTAGAGGCTGCGTATCTCAGTGCTCTGCTTTACAGTAAAGCAGAGGAGTGAGAGATTCACTCTGTATCAAAACCCAAAACAAACATGAACCAAATTAAAAAAAAAGTGATACAGCAAGAATCGGAGCTAGATATAAGTATGGTACTAGGTGTATTAATATGTTTTAATATTTATAAAATGCTTGGGACATTGTCACATGAACATTCACACATTAAAGAAGAATGTCCAGATCTATTTCATTTCAGGAAATGTACAAGCCCCTAGTCCTTTCGTCTACTCTTCCGAGCCTCTTGGTGAGGGGGTGATGACATGTCCCCATTTTACAGATGAGGAAATGGAGGCTAAGCTGCAGACTGGCAAGGCTGGAATGTGGCTCCATTCTGACTGATTTGGGCTGGGTTCTTGGCTACCATCCTGGGTGGCAGTCAGGGGCAGAGATGGTCTGGCATCTCTGGGCAACTGTTGAGTGCCAGGTCTGAGCCTGGTCTGAGTGGGATCAGAAGGTTGATTCATTTTTACTTTGCTGGGAAGGTGCCTTACTCATGGCTCCTTCATGCCACAAGCATCCTTTCTATCCACCCCCACATCCCCGGGCTTTATGCCAGATTCTGCAAATGGGCACGTGAAATGAAATGTTTCCTGGGTGTTAGGGCAACAGGGTCCCTGGCTGGAAGGGTTGTTGGAGGAAGATGCACCCACCTATAGCTGATGAATTCCTCCTGGGTGCTGGTCATACCTCCCTGGATGGGTGTAGCTTGCCCACTGATCATAAGTGGCTGAGATCCTAGACATACAAGAAACGACTGAGTAAATCCTGGTAGCCAGGTGGCCTGCTTGGCTCTTCCATCAAGTCCTCCATAAGGACAGCTATGACAGAGAACTATGCCTCCCATGGCTGTGTCTGAGAGGCCAGCCACCAGCAGGTCACAAGGAGGCTGCAGACGCTGTCTCTGGTTCCCTTTGAACCTTCTCCACCTAGTTCAGATCCAGCTTCCCTGCCACTGCCTCGCTTCACTGACTTGAAATCTCCTAGCCTGTGTTGCTCCTGGCAACTCTTCCCACACCCTGCGGGTAGCACCCAAATAAGCCTTTGGGATTTAAGGTGGGTTGATCAAGGTGAGTGTTTCCGTCTTAGTTCTCAGCAGAGATGCCCAACCCCATGACACCCATTGACCTCATTCACCTTTTCCCATATGCTTTCCTTTTATGGGTAGGTACATTCATCTAGCAAATATTCAATGAATTCCTATTGTGGGTTAGGTGGTGTGCTGGGCTCTAAGGATACAGCTATAAATAAATCAGTCATAGCTTCCACCACCGGTGTGCCCACACTAGAGAGGCCAGCATAAAGAAAGCAGACAGGGAAAACAATTACATATTTTAAAGATGTGCAGAGGGAAGGAGCCTGGTGATAGGAAATCGAAGCAGAACCATGGTGGCTCGAGGTTTGAGGGATTTTGTGGTGCTCTTGTCCAATACAGATATTATGAAAAAATTAAGTTGTATAGATTTATCATTAAATACATTCTCTTAAAATCACTACTAAAATGAAATGTATCACTGTTTATTTTACAACTACTTTTGCCTTTGAGGTTATCTGCACCACAGGAATAGCATAATAGTGGGTAGCCATTTCTCTAACTCTACCCTCTGTGGCTTCAGATTGTAAGCTTGGTGTTGACCATGATGGGAACATTATTCCTTGAAAACGGGAAAAACAGAACACACTAGGGCTCTTATTGTCCTCTGAGAACTGGTCATTATATTTACTGGCTCCCAACTGTGATATGAAGGAGGATACAGAGGATTTGCCTTCAGGTAGATTAGTCAACAAGAACTCTCTAAGCAAGTTTTGGGGGATAGGATACATTTGCCAAGGCCATGATGAGAAGGGGATATGGTGTAACCATGACTATGGAGTTTCCAGCTGAGAAGATGAACAAGAGACAACATCTGTCTGAATGGACAGGGAAACAATGTGGCAGCTTGTGGGTACCTGGGGCTAGGGCATCGTAAGTGAAGGGAGCGATGGTGTGAGGCTCGAAGAGCAGGTAGAGGGCAGATGCTGCAGTGACATTTGGGCCATATAAGGAATGTGCTCTGTACTCAGCACAGCTGGAAGGCACAGAGGATGGGGTTGGTTCCTCAAGGACTTGCCATTGGTGCCTGTTGCAGCAAGCAGTAGTGTCCATCTGTGGGCGACCATCTGCTTGACTCCCACAGCTGTGTGTCCCACATCTGTTCTCACTGTGTCTGTAGCTTTCTCTAGAACTGTAGCAGGATACTTATTCTGCTACATTGTATTCACAGTGGAGCTCAGTGATTAGGCAGTAGAAGAGGAGGTAGAACTGGGAGAGAAAGAGAGGAAGGGGAGGAGAGAAGGAGGCTATCAGCCATGGAAACTATGGGTGGGTCGAAAGCTGTCCTGGGTAGCAACTTCTATCAAAAGGTTAGATGTTGGGTAACAACTCTAATTGTGTGGACATCTTGTTGATTGAGCAGTTCTGAATATATAAATCCTTTAGATAATCATTAAACTTTAAGAGTCTCATTTCTACTGTACTGCGAGGATGGCAGATATTCTCTGGGGTTCAACCGAGCTCTGTGGATGCAGCCTGGCAGATTGGCAGAGCCATTCCCCATGAAGGTGTCTCATGGGTCTAGTTGTGGCACACTTGGCCTCTGGCTGCTTTTAGCTGTGGTATGCATGGCTTCTGACCACTTCCAGTGGGGGACATGGTGGCCAGAGCTAAGCAGAGCCGCCCTGCTGATTAGACAGCTGGCCCATGTGGAGGCTTTTTTAGATATCACCCCTACACAGAACTACATGGGAGATGGGGAGCAGAAGATTAATTCCAGGGAAACCTTCAACCATGAGGCCAAAAATTCGTGAAAAGTTCTAGCCTCCTGTTCTTCAGATGGGAAATCCTGGGCAGCACCTATACCTTTCCTAGAGGGAAGCCCTTGAGTATTCACATCCACTTTGCCTATAGTTATGACCTTGGTAATATCTCGTTTATTAGTTCTTCTGTCTCCCTGGCCTCATCTCCTTCACTCATGCTTTCTGGGCTCACCTCTTGAATCAGCTGCTTCCAACAAAGTCTTACCCCAGGCTCTGCTCTTAAAGGAACTTATTATAAGACTAGGGTCATACAGGGTAAATCGGACATGGTAAGTGTGAACCTGGAGATGGGAGATGGGCTCGATGCACATGTCCTCTCCCAGCGACACGCAATGGAAGATAGATAGATAGATGGATGGATGGATGGATGGATGGATAGATAGATAGATAGATAGATTCCTCTACCTGTGCCTTTGGTTGGTTCTTCCATGGATTCTTTATTCCAGGTCCTGGAATCAGTATTGACTGTGGATTGCCTGGCGTCTTCTCTGAGGCCTGTGTGCCAGCCATTAGGTAAATCAAGTCTGGACTCTCTGTGGGGACCTCCTCAGAGGGCTCACTGTATCTGTTGAGATGTTTGGTTGCCATCCCTCCTTGGTGACCTGGCTCAGACTGGTCATTTATTGGGCTGTCCCCTCCCCTGGCCTGTTTCCTCCTGCCCTGTCATCTTGTTTTGCTGAAGTTGGGCACCTAAGTTCAGTGGTCTGGAGCTCTCCTGAGCTCTGAGTGTTCTACAGGGTGTGGCATAGCTGGTCCCTAGCACTGCTCATGTGTCTACATGAGGTTTGGCTACACAGATTTGTACTCTGAAGGCCCTGTCGTGGGAACTGACTCCACCTGTCTCATCCTGGTCAAGTAGGATACTTAGCATGGCCTCTTCCTCAGTGTTTCCGGTTAAGCATGGGTGATCAACACAACCCAGATTCTGACAAGCTCAGCTACTGCAGTAAAAGAGATGAGACTGAGCCTCCACACAGGACAGCCAGTCGTGGGCACTGTGCCTGTTCATGGAGACAGCCCCACACACCCTGGCTTAATCCTTACCTGCTTGCTTCCTACTTTGGGTTCCTTTCTTAATTTTCTTAATTCCCTTCCATTTTGCACACCCCAGTGTGGGCTGCCTTCTGGGAGATGTTGGTAGGGCAGTGGGCCCTTTTCCTTCCAGGACACCCATTTCTTGCTCCTTGCCTGTGACACCTCCTGTTCTCCCCCTTCTCCCCCAAGGGCCTGGCTCCCTTCCTCACCATCAGCCCCTCCCTCGCTTCCCTTCTGAATCTCCCCTGAGTCTCTGACTCATCTTCTGACTCAGGTGGAGTCTATTTCTGTTCCCACGCACTGCTCCCGGGTGGGCTGAAGATCACAGCTGTCACCTCTGTTCCTGTGAGAGACGTGTATGTATGCTTTGTGTGTATGTGTGCATGCCCATGAATGTGTATGTGTGCATGCGCATGAATGTGTATGTGTGCATGCGCATGAATGTGTGCTTGTGTATGTCTGGGCATACACACATGTGCCCAAGCATAGATACATACATACACATGCAGGCATGCACGCACGCATGCCTGCATGCACACATGCCTGCACGCACGTACATAACCATTCTTTCCCAGGCAGCTGGTAAGGACAGTTCTCCTGTCCCTTTCCCATTCTATATGTTAATCCCTCAGACTCTCAGGAGAAGACATGCATCTTGAAAGGTCACTGGTAAGGTAGACTATGGGGAAACTTCACCCTGATTTTCCCACGACGACTGCTTTATCCAAGGTAATTTTTTAGAAAAAAAAATAAAATAAAATTCCATCTGAAAGTCCTATTCTATAAACCTTTATTCTAGAATCCCCACACTGTAGAGCTTGAAGGAACCAAAGGGGGCAGGGCCTACTTCATTTTATACTTTGGGTTGGAGAGAGATCCAAATTTGTTAATAACCAGACTCACCATCATCCAGCAAGGAAGCAGCCATCATGTTGGATTTGAATAATTGTTTCATGTCGCCAGCCAAAATGCTAACTAGCCTTCTCTTCTCTCTCTCTCCTTGCTCTCTCTCTAGAAGGAGTCTGTGTCTTCCTAGTCCAGCTTGGTGACCACCAGTCATGTGGAGCTATGGAGTCCTTGATCTGTGGTTCTTGAGGTGTGCCTAGAGTGTGAATCTCATGGGACTTCAAAGATACAGTACAATGTAATGTAAAGTAGTTTGTTTTGTTTTTCTTTTCTTTCTTTCTTTTTTTCCCCACAGAGAACTGCAGGAGGAACATGGGATTCGAACCAGAGAGAGACAGAGAGAGGGCGACTCCAGAGCTTGGAGCCTAGAGCCCTAGAGCGCAGCGCCACCGAGGGACGGCTTTGTTTTGTTTTTCAAGACAGGGTTTCTCTGTGTAGCCCTGGCTATCCTGGAACTCACTCTATAGATCAGGCTGGCCTTGAACTCAGAAATCTGCATGTGTCACCACCGTTTGGCTGTAAAGTAAATTATTCACAACTATTTAATACTTATTATATGCTCTGTCAGTTTTTTTCTCAATGTAGTACAAACCAGAGTTACCTAGGAAGACACCTCAGCGGAGGGATTGTATCCGTCATATAGGCTCATAGATATGTCTTTGGGGACATTTTTTAAAAACTAATGATTGATGCGGGAGGACCCAGCGCCCTATGAATGATATCAGCCCTGGGCATGTTGTCCTGAGGGATAGATAAAATCAAGCCAGTAAAGAGCAATGATTCCTCCCTCTGCTCTCTTGTGAGTTCTAGCCCTGCCTCCCCTCCATGGTGGTCTGTGACATGGACGTGTACGCCAAGCAAACTCTTTCTTCCTCACATTGCTTTTGGTCAGGGTTTATCACAGCATCAGAATATATTTAACTGATTCATCAATACATTTATATTTTAGATATATTGCACTAAATAAAATATACTTAAAAACTAAATCTACCTATTTCTTTTTATTTCTCATAGTATGGATACTAGAAAAATTTAAATCATGTAAGAGGCCCTGTGTTTTGAGACTATTTCTCTGGCAGAGACCTACTAAGGAACCAATGACGAACCAAAGTTTGATTCCATTGCAGTTCCTTCTGGGGAATCAAAGAGTTTATTGAGCTTAGTTACAGAACATGGATGAGGGGTTACTGACAGGTGCATAGGTGACTCCAAAGCATCCAGAGACAGAGGAGCTTTCCCACACATACACTGACCACAGACACATTGACAGAAATCCCTTCCCCTAGTCTTCCCTGGTCCATATACTCTAGGTCCTGCCTGAGACCCTGAGGACACATGCAATTAGGGCAAAATTCATTCAAATGTTTGGGAGGTATGGTTGGATACCTAAGTTAGGGTCCAAGGACTCTCCTCACTTTATCCCCATCAACAGCCACTCTGGGATGGGATGGCCTTTTGCAAACGAGCATAGTTGCTCTCATTAGGATGTTGGCTGTTTGGCTGAGAGAGCAAGCCTTACACACCCTTCTGTTTCCCTCCCTATCCCTTCTCTCGCCTTCCCCTTCTGTCTTTTCTCCAACCTCTCCCTTTCCTTCTGCCCTCCCTTCTCTTCTCCTCTGCCTGCTCTCCCCTCCCATCTCTCCTTCATCCCCACTTCATCCCTCCCTCTCCTTTTCTCCTGATCCTCTTCTTTCTTTCTTTCTTTCTTTTCTTTCTTTCTTCTTTCTTTCTTTCTTTCTTTCTTCTTTCTTTC
The DNA here is from genome assembly GCA_021653895.1 of Mastomys natalensis. NCBI lineage: Eukaryota > Metazoa > Chordata > Mammalia > Rodentia > Muridae > Mastomys > Mastomys natalensis. The sequence continues at coordinate 1,091,083 of JAJTUV010000039.1, read as the reverse complement.
TTCTTTCCTCATATTGCTGGTATAGGGGAATCAAAACTAAATGCCAGGCATCCCTCTACCATGGAGATATGCCCTCAGCTCCCATTGCTTGCTTTTATAAATAAAGTTTTATTGAAACACAAATTCATTCAACTGTAGGATGTGTGTGGGTGGTTTTGATCCGCAGCACCTTGTTGTTGGAGACTCTATGAACCTCCATGTCTAGAATTTACATTTCCTTGTTCTTTACAGACAGTATTTGCTGACCCTTGGCCAGACCTTCAGTTACACTGAACTCCAGGATGAAATGACCTTCTCCTAGGGAACATGCTTAGGATTTCCTAAGCCAAATGAATGATTTGGTAATGGTTTAGAAATTAGTTGGAGTTCTAGGCAGAGGGACCAATGTGTGTTAAATCATATGGTCAATGAACAATAGTCATTGCTCTCAATGGTCCTAGATGTGTATGCCATCTTCTTTCTTGGTGCCTGGCCTCCTTATCTTCTTCAGGCCTCCTCCACTTGCCTCTATAAACTTTAGCCAAGCATTGGTCACCTCTGATAGCTCTGAGGAGGATGACACAGGCAAGCACGGTCACCTCACACAGCCCACACAGCCTTTGGGCTATTCCCTGCCCTGGGTTCTCCTGGCTAGCACAGTGGGGCCTACTCCCATGGGGCTGCCCACTCTGATCCTCATGCCTCTCCCCATACATTTTCTGCAAGTCAAATGTCCACCTTCTAGGCTTTGCTCCAAAGGTTTTTTTTTTTTTTTTTTTTTTTTCTTGAGATAGACTGTGGCACTTTGCCAGTTCAAGAGTTTCTTTTAGATAACTGTTATTGTAAGATAAATAATGGGAGGTAGTCAAGTTCCCACAACCCGCTGTATCTTTCTTCCCTGTAGTGCTAATGATTTAAAGCTGCCTTCAACCTCCAAGGTAAAAATCCTCTTTTTGTTTTTTCTGAGATAGGATCTCACTATGTAGCCTTGGCTGGCCTGAAGGTGGATACGTAGACCAGGCTAGCTTTGAACTCAGATATCCACCTGCTTCTGTCTTAAGTACTGGGAATATCTAGTATTTACTATGGACATCACCCCAATCTTTCTACATGTGTTGTCTTTTTGATATTTTTTTTACAGCAGCTTCACACCCATTTTACAGATAAGAAAACTGAGGCTTAGAGGTACAATGTGGAAATAAGTGGTCCAGAATGTCATATCCAGGGAAATGGGATGCTATAGTCCAGTCTTCATTGGAACTCTTGAGGTGACACACTCTATCTTCTAACATCTGGGTTTTCTGGATCTATTCTAGGTCCTAGAATTTTCTTGCCCAGTCTTATCGAGGTCTCAGTGTATCCACTGGAAAGTGAATTGAGACCTCTCCATAGGCCTCTCCATGGATACCCAGGAAGTCCTCATCTTTGAAGACCCAGAAAACCAATAAGGCAGTGATTCTCAACCTGTGGGTCGAGACCCCTTTGAGGGTCAACTGACTGTTTCATAGGGACCACATATCAGACACCGTGCCTCTCAGATATTTACATTAGGCTTCATAAACAGTAGCAAAATTACAGTTATGAAGTAGTGATGAGATAAATTTATGGTTGGGGGGTCACCACAACATGAGGAACTTATTAAAGGGTCACAGCAGTAGGAAGGTTGGGGACCACTGGTATAAGTGAACTCTGCTTATATTTAGGTCTCATCATAAATGGTTTTACTTTAAGGAGGTCCTTCCTGATTACCCAGGCTGGGGTAGCTCCTTGGCTGTATTGAACCCAGGTCTTTACCTTCCATTACTCTTAACACAGTAAAGAAGGATGGGTCCTGTCCCATCTGTTTCCCTTGCTGAGCCCTGAGCATCACAAGAGCAGGGATATTGGTCACTGTGTTTTCAAAGCTTTTCTCAGTACCTGGCACCTACTAGATGCTTGGTGATGGTCTCAGTGGACATGCAAAACTTCACTTGGCCTCTTTATCTGGAGGATAGCAAGGAAGTAGAAAGCCATGTGGGCTTCTGTCCTCCAGCCTTCCTCTCCCAGCGGTACTCAGTATCGATGACAGTAGTGTATATTAAAGAAGAGGGGCTGGAGAGATGGCTCAGTGACTAAGAGAATGTCCTGTTTTTTTTTGTTTGTTTGTTTTTTTGTTTTTTTCACAGGATCCGAGTTAAGTTTCTGGCACTCATGTGAGGTAGCTCAAAATCACTTGAAACTTCAGCTCTGGGGAAGTTTGACGCTTCTGACTTTTTTGAGCACCCGCACACACATGCATACAGCTCTTTCCCTACATATATGCACAAGATAAATTTTTGCAGGGCATACCTTTAAGCTTGTCACTTGGGAGGCATAGACAGGCAGATCTCTGTGTGAGTTACAGGCTAGCCAGGAATACATAATGAGACTTTTGGTCTAAAAACTAATCAAAACCAAAAGGCGACCAGAGATTGATGACCTAGGTGCAGAAGATGAAGAAGAAGCAAAAAGCACCTTCCTGGGGATGAGATGGCTGAACAGGTAAGAGCACTTGCAGTGCAAGCATGAAGAACTGGGTTCAAATCCCTAGAACTCTGGTTTAAAAAAATACTGGGTGTGGTAACACTTATAACCGAAGTTAAAACCCAGTGCTATGTGTGTGTGTGTGTGTGTGTGTGTGTGTGTAGAGTAAAAAGGATTGCCTAGAATGTGCTACCAATGTAGCTCCAGACTAAGTGAGAGAGAGAGACCCTACTTGAAAAAAAACAAGGTCAGGGAATGATAGAGCGGTCACCTGACCTCGGTCTGTTATTTCCACAAATGCTCATCTCTTCTTCCCACCACCACCACCACTCTCATGCACGTACACACGTGCGCACACTTTCCTCTGCTTCTATCCTAAGGAGCCTGTAGTTGATGGCAGCTGAGAGACAGGCCCTCTGTCTGAGTACAAGCAGACAGGCTTGTGGTCTGGAAAGGGAGTGGCATAGGCTCCCCACCCTGACCCCACCCCAGGGAGTGAGGGAAATGAGCCAATCAGTCATATGCAGGACAGCTCTTTGGAGTCTGATCACTAATCACAGCCCAAGGGTTCCCCCAGGCTCTTTTCTCCTGCTACCTCCATGGGCGTAGCTTGAGAATTTCAGTTTCTATCTGCTTCAAGGAAAGTAGTGTCAGGTGAGGCCTGCAGCGATTAGATGTTTTATATCTGCCTGCCCATCCTCTACACATCTTAGGGCTTGGTTGTTGGGTGGGAGGGTCCACCCCTGTAGGACCCCTGGGAATGAACCCCAAGGGCATGTCTGGGTACATGGTGAACAATCTCTTCTGTTTTGCCTGGGCCTGTCTGGTTTTAAAAAACTAAAAGTCCCACTTCCAGAAACTCCTTTAAACAGTCCCAGGCAAGCCGAGATGGCAGGTCCCTTTACCTGCTTTGCACCTGAGTGATTAGTTTCAGCCCTAAATGTAGCATCTTTGGGGCTGGCCACCTCATCAGCATTTCAATAGAGGCTGCTGCGTTTCCCCCCTTCTTCTGCCTTGCATGTGTATGCGGGGTATGTATGCATGTTCGTAGTTGTGTGTGTGTGTGTGTGTGTGTGTGTGTGTGCATGCTCGCACACGTGTATGTGTGTGGGAGATTGATGTCTGCTATCTTCCTTGATTGCCCTCCTTCATTTACTGAGGCAGGATGCCTTGCTGAATGAATGACCACTGATTTGGCTAGTCTACGGTGTAGCCAGTTTGCCTTGGAGGATTCCTTGGTTCAGCCTCCTGCGGGCTAGGATTGTAGGTAGAACTGCATTACACCTGTCTGGCTTTTATGTGGATGCTGGGTATCTAGACTCTGTGCTTCAGGTTTGCACAGCAGATACTTGTTTTATCCACTGTGCCATATAGGTAACAGTCATCTCAGGCTCATGAATTTGGCTTGACCACAGGGGACTTGTAGTTAACCCTTTAGGCCCAGTATGAAAGATGATTGAGGTTCTGTGAAGATCCTTGAGGTAGGCGCCTGAGAATCTGATCTATTCCCACTGTGGTGATGCTGTGTTGAGTTAGCTTGGACCTGGAGATGTGTCCATATACAGGGTTATATACATGACCCAGGAGAGAGGTTATAGTGGAAACACAATGTAAGGCATGTTTGTAATTTAAGATTTCTTGTAGTTAGATTAACGGAGAAAATTAATCTTGCTAATAGAGGCCAGGGAGATGGTCAGTTTGTAAAATGCTTGCCATGTAAGTGTAAGAGCCTGAGTTTGGATCTCCAACTCCCACATAAAAAGCAAGGCACAGGTTAGAGAGATGGGCTCAGCCACTTCCTGCTCAAGCCTGAGGACCTGAGTTTGGACTCCCAGAGCCCATGTAAAGGTGGAATGCAGCATCACAAGCCCTCAGAGCCATTGCATGAGGTGGGTGCAGGGCTGGGGGTGATGCTGGGAAGGTGCTCTCACAGGTTAGCCAGCAAGTGCACACAAGAGAGACCAACAAAAACTTCCTGTCTCAAACAAGGCAGAAGGAGAGAATGGACACCAAAAGTTGTCTTTTAACCTCCATGACACACACACACATAGATACACACAAACAGACACACACATGCAGACACACAGGCACACAGACACACAGGCATACACACAGATGATCTATTTTTCTAAGTATCTATCTATATAGATATCTATATCTATCTATCTAAGACATATATAAGATAGATATCTATATGGATAGATATCTAAGATAGATAGATATCTCTATATCTATTTATCTATCTATTTATCTAAGATAGTTAGGTAGATAGATCAATCGATAGATAGATATCTATGTAGATAGAGCACAGCAGATGCAATTGTGTACCCCTATAATCTCAATGTTGGGGAGGTAGAGACAGGAGACTCCTTCAGCTTACTGGCCAAGTGGTCTATGAACTGAATTGTTGCACTCCAGTTCAATGACTCATGGTACTGCATTGACCAGAAAGGGAGATAGGTCTGCACCTAGACTAGCTTCTAAAATTTGAGCTGATCGATTCCAGCAGGACATTTGGAATTCTTGCAGGTGAAGATTCACCTGTTGATTCCAAGGTCAGGTGTAGTCCTGGTGTGACATCAGAGACATATGCAAATGATGCATTATTTGAGGAAAGGGTGGTTGGGCCACACTTTCCTGTGCAGCCTGACCCTTAAGAGAGAGCCCATGAACACGTGTGGGCTCTCCCTTATGCCTAGAGGAGGGTTTTAGCTGTGGTTTCTGCTGCTTAGAACTCCAGTGGAGTAACTCTTAAGTAGGCCATGAAGAGGCTTTCTTGGAGCTTGGATGATCTCTGATACCTTTCTTTCCACCCTGGAAGGGCAATTTATGGACTACCTTCTGAGACTGACTTAATATCTGGTGAGTCCAAGTTCTTATATTTTTTTAATTAAAATTTTTTAGTTTAGTATACAAAGCAATGGATTTCATTATGAAATTTGAATGCATACATGTCATTATGCCCCCATTCATTTTCTCCCACCCTCTACTGTACCTGGTTTCTTCAACTCACTCTGGTTTTCTTCCTTCCTTCCTTCCCCTGGTAATCCCTCCACCCACCCTGCTTGTATTCCATGCCCAATGCTTCTTATGGATTGTCTTTGTTGCTGTGTATACCTATCCTCACACTGGGGAAGTGGCATCAGTAGGCCATGAATTTTAAACCAGTTGAGGCTAAGTAATGAGAGTCTATCTCAAGAAACAACACAAAGCTATTCTGGAATGGCTACAAATATACATATGGATTTTTGTTTTTCGTTTGGTTGAGTCAGGGCCTCAGGCAGCCTAGGCTGGCCTCAAACTCCTGTGGGGCTGAGGAAGACCTTGAACTCCTGATCCCTTTGCCTTCTTCACCTCTGGAGTCCTGAGATTACAGGTGGCATCAAGCCTGTCTTAGGCAGGGCTGGAGACAGAACTCAGGGCTTGGGTGCTGGGTAGGTACTTTACCATCTGAGCTACATGACTAGCCTATGTATGCTCTTAAGTGCAAATCTGAAGTGGTTCCCTGAAAAATTGTTGGCACTTCATATAAAGCAACTTAATAAAGAACAGCAGCAGCAGCAGCAGTAGCAGCAACAACAATGACAACAACAACAACAACAACAGTCCTGGTGGGGCATTATGGCCCAACTTCCAGCACTCAGAGGAGGTGGAGAGAAGATGGTCGTATTTAATCTCCAGCCTGGGATATGTCATGAAACCTCAGCACAGAACAGAATAGAACAAAACAAAACAGACCAGATAATTCAATGGTACTGCACTAATGTAGAATGCTAGCACTCTAAAGTTTGGGGTTTTCCATTCAGGAATGTGGGACAAATCACAAACCAGAGTCTCAAGCTGTGTTTTAGAATGTCTATAGCCATAGCGATGAAAAAAGAAAATATTAAACATTGTAAGGACAGACAGCATCCAGGACAAGTGGTAGGATAGAAGAAGCATAGTGACTTTGGAAAATGGTGGGCGTGGTCCTTAAAGAGTTAACTATGTAGCTAGCCTGTGATCTGGTGTTCTTTTTCTTGGTATTTATCTGAGTGAAATAAAAACACACATCTACAAGAAAATCTTTTACAAAAATATTCATACCAGTTTTAATCACAATAGCCTAAAACTGGAAACAGCTAAAACATTCATTAACAAGAGAATGGGTAAAATTCTATGGTCTATTTATACAGTGGGATACATCACTGCAATAAAAATAAACAGGTTAGCGATACACACAATGTAATAAGACTAAAGGAAAATCGTGCCGAGCCAAGGAAACCAGATGCAAAAGTTTTCCTTGGTTTGATTCCAGCAGCACCAGGTCCTAGAACAGGTAGAAATGAGGGGCCAGGGCAGGGGCTGCTTCCTGGGGTGGGCCTTGGGGGTTACTGGGCAAGGGTGTATGGGAACATTCTGGGTGCTAGGAAAGCTCTACCCTCCTGCCAAAGACTCGTCTCCTCAAAACCTGTGAGTTTCATTGTATGTAAATTGTCTTAAGACACTCAAAGGTCTGGTGGAGATTCACTCGCTTTTGGTGGTGGTGGTGGTGGTGGTGAGGCTCTTCTTTCTCAAGCAAAGCTGATGCCTGTGAACTCAGGTAGGAGATTAGGTATTCTCCTGAGGGTGGGGACAGGCACTTATTCATCACTGCTCCTAAAGCCCAGGGTGGCTGCCCCTGAAGCTCAGGGTGGGGACAGGCCCTAAGCAGGTGCAAAGAGATTATTCATTCCATAAACAAAGGAAGACTCTTGATTGAGTAACCCATGGGTGGTCTTGAGCTATGGTCACAGCACTGGAAAAGAAAGCATATTATTGTACTTTCACAGTAGAGAAGATTGTGAGGCCCTTCTTCCTCCCTACGCTCGCTTCCTTCCCTTATTTATTGTTTTTTCTTTCTCTTTTCCTCCTATTTCTTTCTCCCTCTATCCCTCCCTCCCTCCTTTTCTTCCTTTGCCTGCCTTCCCTCTTTCTTTCTCTCTCTCTTTCTTTCTCTTTCTTTCTTTTTTTCTTTCTCTCTCCCTTTCTTTCTTTCTCTCTCTCTTTCTTCTTTCTTTCTTTCTTTCTTTCTTTCTTTCTTTTTCTTTTTCTTTCTTTCTTTGCTCTCTCTTTGTTTCTTTCTTTCTCTGTCTCCCTTTCCTTCCTTCCTTCTTTCTCTCTCTTTCTTTCTCTCTCTCTCTCTTTCCTTTCCTTCCTTCCTTCCTTCTTTCTTTCTCCCTCCCTCCCTCCTCCTCCTTCTTTCTCTCTCTTTCTTTCTTTCTTTTTCTTTCTTTCTTTCTTTCTTTCTTTCTTTCTTTCTTTCTTTTCTTTCCCTCTCCTTCCTCATCTCCTCATCTCACATGAATAATTGCCCAGGTGGGGCCTTCAGATTATTGGGTGTTTAGGACACAGTGTCTATGGATCTTTGAATTTTTCAGCAGTCTATAACCAAACTAGGTCTGGAGAAGTAAAGGAAACTGAAAAGTGTAAGAAAAGAATTTTGATCAAAATGTACCTAGAACATTAGATTTTGTCAAGTTCAATTTAACCATTATTACAAAGGAGGTGTGTGTAGTGTGGGCTGTGGACATATTTAAATGTGGTTTAAGTGTGGCATGCCGAGAGAGGACTCCAGGAGTGAGAGTGACAAAGGATTCTTAAAGTGTGAAGAAGCACAGGAAGCAAACAGTATGTAGTTGTGAGGACAAGTATTTCTTGTGTCTTTTATGAAAAGAATCATTGTGATTGTATGTAGGTGACTAAATGTAGTGGGATAGGCAGAAAGATGGCGCTTTAAACATATCCACACACTGACTTTGTGAACTTGACATACTGAAAACCCTTTGCAGGCATGATTAAGCTCACAGACATTTAGGTGATCAAATTAGCACCAACTATCTCACCGGATCACAAAAGTCTTTACACTTAAAGAACAGCAGTGTTCAGAATATCTTTGACAAGAGCTTGGAAGGGGGCGGAAGAGACCACGAGCCAAATAATGTGGTAACTCTTTTATTTTTAAAAGATATGTTTATTTTTATTTAATGTGTATGAGTTTTGCCTGCATGTAGGCATGTGTACCTTGAGTGTTCAGTACCCAAGGAGTCCCTAGAACTGGAAGTACAAATGGTTGTGAGCTTTTGTGTGGATGCTGGTAACCAAACTCAGGTCTTCTGGAAGAGCAGTGTGTGCTTTGAACTGTTGAACCATCTCTGTAGATACTGTGAATGCAGTAAATCTTGGAAGCTGGAAAAATCAAGAACAATATTGGCTCCTTCCCTGGAGCTTCTGGACTGGAGGTCAGTCCTACATACACATTAGTAAGAGACCCAGGAGACCTGTAAGACTCAGACCAAACTCCTAACTTGGAGATATGAGAAATCTGTATGACTTTATTGCCTATCCAAACATTTCTTTGTATCCCAGCAATAGCAAACTAGCATCCCCTGGGTGTATTCACACATTTTTTTTTTTAAAGTTTGCTCTGCTGTGCTATATACTCTGTGGTATCCTTTGCTTGCATGGCTTGCTTACCTATTTGTTTGTTTATTTATTAGAGTATATGTGGTATATTCATATTTATGTGTTTGAGTGTGTGCAAGCCACATGCATATGAGTGTCAGAGATTAATGTTAAGTGTCTTTCTCTGTTGCTTTTCTTTAGTATTTTGAAACTTCCATGGAACCTGGAACTCAATGACACAGAGAGACCAGCTGATCAGTGAGCTCTAAGGATCCCCCTGTCTCTTCCTCCTCAGTGTCATGATTATAGGAGTGTGTGTACCCCCATGCCTGGCTTTTCAGGTGCTTGTTGGAGATCTGAATCCAGGGCATCATGCTTGCAGAAAAAGCATTTCTCTTCCTGAGCCGTGGCTCCAGCCCTTGACTTGCTTAACTTTCATGTCTCTCCATAGTTGGCACCATCACCACCCCTGTTTTAAAATATGTGTCTGAGGGAAGTTAAGGAAACTGCCAGACTACAGAGCTGATGATAGACAGACGAGGGGTCTAAATTCATTTTGCCTGCCTATTATGGTACATCCATATCTAGAGTCAAAATTGTTTACATATGTGTATGTGTGTGTGTGTGTGTAAATTCCTGTGTGTGAGTGCAAATGTTCGTATGCTACAGTGTATAGGCTGGAAGTGATGCCATACTTTGGCTATTGGTCTTCACTTCTACCTCATTTGGGGAAAAGTATCTTTGTTTATTTCTTAATGTAAATGCCATGTCAGTCTGGCTAGCCTGTGAGCTTCTAGGCTTCTCCAGTCCCCTTCTCTTATTTTGCTGTCCAAATACTGGGGTTACAGGCACAGGCAGCCACACTCAGCTTACATGCATTCTGGGGACTTGAACTCAGGTCCCCGTGCTTGTCTGAGAAGCACTTTATGCACTAAGCCATCTTCTCAGCCCTAGAATCAAACTTCTTCACTTCCTGTCTCACATCCAAGGATGATTAGAGATAAAGTCTACCCCTATAGAGCTCATACAGAAGAGATGCTCGTGAGAGCCTGGACCACAACTCTTTAGGGCAGCATGCTCTAGGACTCCCACCATCTTTCTTCCCCTCATAAATTGTCTAAAGGACACAGGCTTTAGTGCTCAAAGCCACCTCTCTCCCCACATAACCAATTACAGAACTAATTGGGAACTGTTTTTATCTGTTCATTAAGGTAGATATAATTAAAGCAACATTTCGTTAAGCGACTTCAAGTGTGTGCTTTAAAGTAATAATTACTACTTTTATTTCTTTGAGACTCTTTCTAATTTGTCTTGGCTCCACCACAGGCTCTCTTAAGCTCTCCTGTTCTCCATTATCTATTAGAAGGATTTCCACTCCTTGGTTTTGCATCGTAACCGTTTCAGCCTGCTGTCCTCTTAGGAATCACCTCCTCAGAGAGGCCCCTTGGATCTGTCAGAGTGGACAATGCCCCTGGTGTCCATTCCTACACGCTGTGGTTTGAAGATGAAATGTTCTTCAAAGGCTCTTGTGTTGGAACACGTGGTCCCCCCAGGAGGCACTGTTTGGGGGTGGTTTGCTGAACCTTTCAGAGTTGGGCTCTTGCTGGAAGTAGTGTCTTTCTGGGAGTGGGGCTGGATATCTGTCACTGCTTCCCACCATATTTGGCTTCCAGACCATCTTGCCACTTCCTGTTTGTTTTCCGGAAGTGACTACTGTCTCAAGCCCTCACTGCCTACGGGCTGACCTACTTTCTCTAGTCATACCTTCCCCACAGTGATGAACTGTAGAAGCTGAAGTCTCCCTCAAGCGTCTTCTGTCAGGGATTCTGTCGCGGTGAGGGAAAAAAGTGAGCAGCACATCCTGGTTCCTTTGGTTGATTTCGTTTCTCACTAAAATCAGGGCCTCTAGCCCGAGCCTCTTCCTTATGTTTCCTGAATGCCTCACAGACACTCGACCCTTGAACATCAAAGGGCTGATGGATGATACAACTGGGCTTTGGTTCATACTGACCCTGTTGGGTTCCACATGTGCACTAATGTGATTTCCGTTTTCGTTCACCCCTACTTTCTACTTGCTTCTCTTATTCAGGATCTGTGCACTAGCATACAGGTACACTTAAGCATGTGTACATGTGTCCACGTATGCACAGGCACACAGAGTGAGTGACAGCTTCAATATCATTTTTTTTTCTTTAAGTTACTTCCTCTAAGCCCTCATAACCCAGCTGGTGTATTGGTCTGTTGGTGGCACCGGTGGCTGGTTGGTGCTCCCGTGCTGCCTCTGAACAATGGTGCAATGTCCCTTGGACCAGACCACTTCTCAGGGTTCCACTGTGCCACTGGCCAGAACCTTGAGGGACACTTCTTAGCCCAGAAGCTCACAGTCTTGACCCTCCCCATCTCTTGAGCTTGGGCCAAGCCTTTTTCTTCCCCTCTTTGTCTTGCTTCTTCTATTGTACCCTACAGGGATGAATCTCAGATCGGAGGTTCCCTCTGTCCAGGCTGAGGGTTGCTGTGTAGTCAGCACAAGGTCATTAGCATGATTCTGGGGCTGAGTGCTGAAGGAGGTCTTGTCTCTGGCCTATAGCCTCCTGGAGCAACCCTGGGTATCTCATTGCACAACAAACTGTGAAACCTGTGAGCTGTAGTGGAAGACCTTTGACCTTGGAATCTGGGCTTTTGGAATCAGAGTTAGCCAACGGTGGTTTGCTCTGGAGTCTCTGTTCCCAGTCTGTCTCTGCTCCTCTTCTGTCCCGTGGGTTCATGTCCTCTTTCAACTCTTGCCCTGAACCCTGCCCCTTCCCAGTTTCTATGGTCTGCTCCACCTACTGCCTGGACCAATGGGAGAGCAGAAGAGGCCTGTGTGAGGGAGGGGAAGAGGTGGAAAAGCTTTCAAACCTCAGGGCAGCGTTGCAGCAACCCAGAGCTCCAGGCAGCAGCTTCTCAAATGCCATGGGGAAGCACCTGGTTTCCTGTCTACTTAGGATGCTAGGGTGGCCAGAGAGTGAGCAAGTGTTTCTGTTGTCTGATGTTCCAGCTTGCCTCCCGGTGTTTACTCCATTTCTCCCAGACTCTTATGTCCATACCACTACCATTCCCAGTCCTACCTCAGCAGCAGCTCTGTACCTCTGTTTGCCTACCAACAGAATCTAGACAGATGGTGGTTCAGTACTTGGGTTTTGGACCCCCAACCTGTGACTTACTGCTTTAAACTTCTGTTTCTTCTTTTCCAGTGAGATTCCTAATCATTTCTGGAAGCCAAGTAAGGCATGGCTCGCATTGACACAGAGTTTCTGAGAACCAGTGGCCTGATGGGCACTGAGCTGGATGCTGGGGTGACAGTGATGATTAAGACAGTCTGGGGATCGGGGATGGATCAGTTGGCAACATGCCTACTGAATTAGCATAAGGACTGGAGCTTGAGCTGCGGCACACACACACACACACACACACACACACACACACACACACACACTGGCACTGGAAGCCTGTGTGTCTAATCCCAAAGCTGAGAAGGTGGAGACAGGGGGATCCCCAGTGCTTGCTGGCCAGGCAATGTAGCAAACTTGGAAAGTGCTGTGTTTCAATGAGAGTCCCTGTATCCCAACAAAAGGTGGGTTCAATTGAGGAAAACACTGAGTGTTGATTTCCATCTTTCACATACATGTGTACCCCTACATGTATATCCATTTACCCCCATACACATATACATACCCTGAGTCCAGTTTGGAGAGCTACAACCTCAAGTGGAAACAAGGCTTTTGTAGAATACACTGAGATACCCCTAATAGATACACAGAGCTAGGAGTTCCACCAGCACTCTAAGATGCTGAAAGGCAAGCAGTTGGAAAACAGAAATAGTGGCTGGAAGCACTGGGGTGGGGCGAGGATCTCCTGGTGGAGCAGAGAGCAAAGGACTGTTTTAAATGGTAGCACCCAGAATTCTAGAGGATGATCCTTTGTGACCTCAGTTTATGATGACCAGGCCTGTCACCGGTCCCCACAATGAGCAATAGCAAGGAACCTTCTGGACGCCACGGACACAAACCACTCCAGTTCCTTCTCAGCGCCAGAATCCATTGAATCTTGGTTTGTGACCAGAACTGGGGCACAGAGTCCATTTCCCTGCAGCCGGAGGAGGGATTAAAAAACGTAGAGTGTGTTCTCCCTCTCTGAGCATTTAAAAAGCAGTAATAAATAGATGAGAGCCTGGGAGGTGTGATTGATTTGTTTTATGAATCACAGAAGAGGCCGTAACTCACGGGAGATTAAGGTTGAAGTAAGTTGTACGGCTCTTGCATTACACGTGGAGATTAATGACTTATCACAGAAGGCCCCACGTTAACCTGGCTCACCCACAGGGAGTTTAACGGCAGAGCCATACAGGGTGACATACATAGGTGAGCAAATGCTGCCTGCGTGTGTGTGCCAGTGATTCTCACTGAAGGGGACCCGTTTGGAGTTAAGTTATAAGGGCTTGGGAACCGGAGTGGCTTTCTATTGGAAGAGAGAGCTGAATTTTTTTTTTTTTTCAAGAATTCCCACAAACTTTCTAATGTAGGATTTCTGTGAGGGTGGGTGGGCAAAGGCTGATGCTGCTTCTGTTATGAACACAGCACTTCCTGAATGTGCCAGGTCCTGTGTGGGTGGCTTTATGCTGAACTCTCACAGTGACCCTTTGAGGCATAGATTATTGAACCCATTTTGCAGTTGAGAAACATGGCTGGAGGCTGCAGAGAATTATGGGAAGAGCAGGTGCCACTGGTCTGGGTTCTAATCTGGATATATATTTCCTTTTTTATTATCCTTACTGCCCTGGAGCTCTAGATGAGGCGACAGCTGTTAATGGAGAATATAGATCCTTCGCAGAGGTGGTCTCTATTCTTATGGTGTGTGACACTTAGTAGGTCCTCATTTAGAAGTCATCTAGGAGCCTTGAGGCATAAGAAGGATCAGGAGAAGAAAAAGCCAACATGAGCATGACAGACAAGGTTACGACTGTCTGAGCCCGTGGAGCCATCCCTGGGGGTTCAGTGGACTTGGTTAGGAGGAATAGATTCAGGCTAGGGAAGAGGTTAGAATCTAGACTTGACCATGGTGCAAAGTCTCAGGCTAAGAGTGCAGGGTGATGTGATGATGTAAGACACAGAAGGTAGTAAGGGGAAATTCAGGCTAATGACTATGGCTACAGACCCAGCCTCCCACTGGCATCCCCCTGACTAGGACAGTAGGTGATTCTGAATGGGGGCTGGAGTTACTCGTGTTGCTGGTAGACTTAGCACCCAGTGGGGCCACAAGAAGCCTTTGACAGTCTTTGCCTCAGCTCACTTGCCAATCTTTAAGTCTCATGTTCTGCTTCTGCCCCTTGACCCACATTTTTGCCTGAATGATTGGAGTCTGGGGTCACAGTCCCTGCTGCTGGCACATGTCCAGGTGGAACATTAAACATCATGTCTGCCTGCTTTCTGGTCTTTGTACCCAGAGAAGACCTTAAGTTTTTTACAACTCTTCACCTTTACCAGAGTCCTTTATGCTGCTTGGGAATCTGTCTTCAACTGGAATCAACCCCAACTAGTACTGGAAGCTGGAATCGGTGAATCCTAACAGGAAAGATAGGGACTCCCTTTGCAGTGGGATGAATTGCCCTTAGGGACACTTAAAGATTTTGTCACCTTCTCACAGCAGATTTGCTCATCCTCCTGCCTCATACCTTTGTGTCCCCTTCTTCTCCTTGCTCACTTTATTTCTTCAGGATGCTGACAAGGTCCTCCCCCTCCACTCCAACACACACCTCCTGTTGATAAGGAGTCTTGCTATGTAGTTTTAGGCTTGCCTCTAATTTGTGATCCTTCCACTCAAACTCCTAAGCACCGGTATATGCAGCTATACACTGTTTGTGATCTCCTTATTCATGACAGCTGCTTGTCTCCTCTCTCCTCTTACTGAAAATAAATGCACGGAGCTAAGATTTATTTTCCTGATGCATTTGCTGTTCCATCTTGGCCCTAAATAGTCTCTGACACAGAGGAGGTGGCTAGGAGAAGCACTGGAGTTGATTATTGGAGGCTTCAGAGATCTGGGCCTCCTACCCTGGAGTTCCTGCTTTGTCCTAGTCTGACTCAGGGACTCTGATCCCTGGGCAACTCACCAGGGCTCATTGGCCCCTGACTTGACTGCTCAACTTTGCCCCCTGGATTCTGTCTTGGCCTCTGGCCCAGACTTTCCAGGAAATCTGAACCCGCCATCCCTAGTCTTGATTTTGTTACTCCTAACTTATCTCTCTGAAAGCTCATGGGGCTCTTCTCCCCTGTGGGGCCCCAGTCATACTGAATCCTAGTCAGACTGGATCTGAAGTCAGTCATGAGGCTATTTAGAAGGCTGTCGTTTGGACAGTCAGTCAACAAACACTGAACTGCAGAGTCAGTTGACTTTAGGCTCTCCTAGGAAGTGATGGGCTATGGGCAGTGCTATGGGAGCTTGCTGGAATTCCAGAGCCCACAGTTGGAAGCTGTGAGATACAAGGCATGGCAAACTCTTTGTAGTTAACAGAGCCAGTGCCCCTACTTTGTCCGCAACATCCCTCACTATTTTTGAGCACAGGAGCCTCCATGGCTGCAGCACCTAGGTATGTGATTCTAAGCTGGAAATGAGGACTGGGAATGGGGTTTATATTCCTCAGCTCCACTGCCCTCCATCTGGGATGACTCTGAGATGTGGTGACATTGGGGGACACATCAGATCTGCTCAGCCTGGGTCTTCCCTTGACTGGGTGCCCTTGCCGATCACTCCTCACAAACCTTCTTCCTGGAATGCTTTCAAGTGGTGGTACTGTTGTTGTGTTCTCTCTCTCTCTCTCTCCTCTCCTCTCTCTCTCTCTTTCTCCTCTCTCTCTTCCTCCCACCCCCCACCATGTTTGTGATGTGTGTGTGTGTGTGTGAGCACTTGTGAGCCCTGTCTGTCTGTCTGTCTGTCTGTCAAACCAAAGTTGATAAACATGATGCAAAATTCCTGGCCAATACTCTTAAAGCATTCCAAAGTCAAGGAAGGCTAAAATAAGCATTAGCCTGAAGGGAGTTTAAAGAGACAAGAGTATTAAATACAATGAATGCATAGCCTAGGATGGTTGAACCAGGAAGAACAAACAGCTTATAAAAGACTTAATTAATGCAATTGACAAAATGAGTGTGTGCTTTGTAGGTGGAGTGTCACTGTAACAGCTTAAATGCACTGGTTTTGACCATTATACTATGACTGTGATAAAGACCGCTCCTGTTCCTAGGTCTGGAACATTGAAATGTTTAGTGGTAAAGATGTTTGGTGTCTCTATGTTACTTTCTCCTTTCTTTATTGTCAACAGAGTTCTCAGTGAAGGGAGCAGGGGAATGATAAAGTCAATACAAGTTGGGTAAAATGTTGCCATTGGGGAGTCAGGGTAAACATACAAAGAAACACCTTGTGCACCCTCCAATTCCTTTTAAATTCAAAAGGACCAAAGAATGGAAGGAGAACCACTCTTTGTGCCTGTTGGAGGAAACCACCTAAGATATTCCCGAGACTCAGTTTCTTCACTTGCTAAAACAGATCATGTTTTCCCTCTGCAAGGATTAAAGCGGCAGCCATCTGAGCCAAGCTTAGTGCAGAGAGCCTGATATCCTGCATTCTGAAACACAGTGTCTGGGATGCTCCAGATTGCTAGCCGCATCCTGCAGGGCCTTAGAAGCATGCTGCAGTCACTGCGTTATCTCTCTCCCAGCCTGTGCTCTACTTTCTCACTCTGCGGGCTCTGCTTGTCTTTTTTACGGATTCCTTCCTAGTCTGCAGCTGTGGTCAGTGATTTTTGTAGATTAAAAGAAAACCCGGGGGCGGGGGGGGTTTCCTGGGGAGATCAAAGAGTCAGCCTAACATAAAAGAAATCTTATAAAACTATATATATTAGGAACAAAACAAAACAAAAACCCCCAGCCCGGGGAGCATGACCCATATGTCAGAGCCAATAAGTCCAAGTGACTGCGATCTGCTCTATAGAGTTGCCAACTCGGGTAGGAATGCGTCTCTGTCCACACAGCCAGCCGCATAAAAGGGAGATTTTTATGGAGTTTGGCATAAGGATGAGGCAGGATTCCTATGTCCAAGGCTTTCTAGGAACTGATGTGGTTTCTTTCACCTCTACTTAAAGAAAAAAAAAAGCAGTTTATGGAGTTATAATTGATATTAAAAATACACAGATTTAATGTATAGAATTTGATGAGTTTGCACAGAGGGACTGAGCCTAAGATCCTATCACCCAATCAAGGTAATGTATACACCCATTCCCAAAGTTCCTTGTGTTCATCTCGCCCTCCCTCCCCATTTCTTTGTGTGATACGAACAATTAAAATGATTTTTTTTTCCCCTCTGAACTGTTTTGGTGCAGAATACTGTACTGTTAGCCACAGAGGCAGTGCTGTGCCCCAGTTCACTAGAGTTGGTTTGCATAACTGAAGCCTTTAACTCTCCTCTCCCTTCCTTGCCCTAGCCTCTGTCAACCAGAGTTCTACTCTCTGCATCTTTAAGGTTGACTATCTTAGATATATCATTTAAATGGAACCAGGTACATACATCTCTTCTGTGCCTCTCTTATTTCACTCAGTGTAGTGCCCTAGTCAAACTCCTGTTACCTCAAACAGACAGAGTAAGACTCTACTGATGGCTCTCTGGAATGGATGCAAAGGTCCTAATTTGTATGCAACCTTGAGGAGCTAACAGACAAGCAGTGGTCCCACATACTAGATTCTGTGATGTGAGCATTAAATATTGTTACCAACCTCTTTCATTTAGGTTTCTATAGATTATAAAATAATTCTCAGTGCTCTTCTTCCTGCACCCCATAAGGCCATCTTTCAGACGACTGGGATGAACATCTATGGGAGGGGACAGTGTTTGTTGTCCTTTGACTGGCTGCTCATCATTTAACCTCTAATAGTCTGTGCCTGGGCCTTAAGAGCTCATATAAAGCAAGTTGGGTACTGTGTTGAGTTCTAGTCTTGGATAAGGAGAATGTCTGTCTTACAACAAACAAACAAACAAACAAACAAACAAAAATGATCTCCTGTAGGCGCCACAGACTCTCCCTTGAGTGAGGAAAATCTTCTTGTTGGAAGGGATACCCAAGAGAGTGTGCTTTTGGTGAGGAGAGAATCTTTTTAACCCCTAGAAAACACTGGGGCTAAATAAAAGAGCCCAATACTTTGACAGAGAGCAAAAGTGAGAGGTTAAAATGAGAGGTACTTTAAGGTTAGCATTATGATTAATTCCTATCCCACAAGAGTAGGGCCTTCCTCATGGGTTCAATGTCCTTCTAAGAAGACGCAGGAGAACACCATCCATCACTGACCTTGATCACATGAGAGTACAACCAGAAGATGGCTTCAGCTAACCTAGAAGTATATAGCTCATCAGATACCAGATCTGCTGCTGCTTTGATTTCTTAGCAGTTGCTGGATTTCTCAGCCTCCAGAACCACAGGAAGTTAATGGGTTTGCTTAAGTCCCCCAGTCTAGGGTGCTTTGTTACAGCAATGTAATCTAAGCAAGTTAGCCATCCCAGGAGGAGGTAAAAGGTGGTCATCCCAAGGAGGAGCAAAGAGATTTCCATAGTTTTGCAAATCCCATTGTTTCTGGTAGTGGCCTCTGAGTCAGTAGCTAGCTGTCTGCATACTGTATTTATGACAGGTCTCTTCTGGGCTTCTCTGATTTCTTAGCCTTCTTCTATCTGCCCTGGCACCCTCTTTCTGGGATCTGTACTCAATGGCTTCCCGAGGCTGGGTGGATCCCAAGGGTGGGGACGGTCTCAGTCATCCATGTCATCCTGACCTTCAGCAGTGGGTGTGACATATCATTGGTACCCAGTGAATATCTGATGAATGAAAATGAGACAGTGATCACAGACAAGATGCAGTTGCTTCACCCATACAGACAAGGTGATGGGCTGGGGCCTGCTATAATTTCACTTAAGTGCGGATACAGCTAAATGTCACACAGGCAATGAGGACATCTAGCATGATCTAGTTAATTTTATTTGTGGTGGCAATTATAATAATGATGATAGTAAAATTCCTTACCCCTCCTCCAAATATTCTGAATTGAATTGCCAGAATAGCTGGGGAGCTGCCAATTTCCTCTTTTGCTTCAGATAAAGCGTTGATCCCTCAGTTCGCTGGTTCAGAGGGTCTTGGGAGTTCAAACCAGTCAGGAGGCAAATCTCTTCTTCATTTGGATAGTAGATTAGCTAGAGGATTGTAAGAGGAACATGAAACCAAGTTCCTTTATCATCCAGACATCTGCTGTTTGTGTACTTTTGTGTAGCTCTCTAACCTTAGTGTTCATGCCTGTGAAATGGGAATAACTACCTACATGTCACATCACTCACACTGCTAAGGAATTACAGGGAAGATTCAAAGACAAGAAGTTCAGGCTGATGGGAGAGAGGGATAATTCAGCAAATGCTTCTCTTCACAGTGCCAGTATCTGGGCAGGACTGAGCTTAAGGCCTACCTTTAAGACAGAACGCCTGCTCCTACCCATGGGTAACACAATGTGCTCTTGGCTCCTACAGCTCCTGGTCTATACAGATCCTAATACAAGCTTTGGAGCCCTGTTGGCAGCAGATGACGAAATGGCTCCTTGGGTATAGCGTCCTGCCACATGTAAATTAAGCTACCAGTGCATGTTAGTCACAAGAAAATGATAGCTTTTGGGGAGGCAGAAGCTAAATGGTAGATGCAAAGGGCACAGGCTTCGGACACTTGAGGGAAACATGTACTTTTCTTGTAGCATCCAAACTTGTAGGTTCACTAAACCGCATGATAAAGGAATCTACTTTCTGACCATGTTCGAGGCCGGGAATGCACAGGATAGCAGGGGCCAAGGTCAGGGCTAGTGAGGGAGCTGTGCGTCTGATCTAGTGAGACCAGGGATCTTTCCAGCAGGAAACATTCCAGTATATAACCCTGCCTGAGACTGGGTAAGGCCAGGGGTGGGGCAGCCTTTCATCCCCTAGAGAGACAGTGGGGGATGAAGGCTAAGACTTTGTGAGGCATTGTATGATCCTAACCATTCCACCTGGGCTCTCTGCGCTGAACTTTCTCTACTTGGGCACAGGATGCTTAGTGCACTCCCCATAAAGTGGAAGGAAAAAACAAAACCCCTGAAAAGTAGAGGTTATAAGGTTCTTTGGTTACACAAATTACCAAATGATAACATTTAATTATTTATAGTACTTTTTGAGATCTTGGGATGAAAGCTACGGAGGTTGCCACAGCTTATTAACTGCTTGTCAGGGACCTTTGTTCAGCTAATAGAGGTAATTATTACATTAGTTTGATACAGCGGTGAGAGGAGTAGAGAACTGTCCCTCCCCGGCTTCCTCCTCACCTGCTTCTTAGCCCTCCTCAGCCTCCACCAGGGTGGGAATGTGTGCTCACCTGTTCTGAGCCCTGGCTTTATGTCCTGTGTGCCACAGTCTGTAACAATGCATTGTGGGCGAAGGTTTCCCAGGCTTTTAAGGGCAGATGAGCCTGATCTTTGCAGTCCGGGTGTATCAATCATCAGCTCTAATTAGACTGTAAATGTCCTTTTATTCCTCTCCTCTCTAAGCTTGTTGCAGGTCACATGGCTTGTATGTAAATCTCAGCCCCAGAGCAGTTTGATGGCTGTGGTGACCCTAGGTAGTAACTCAGACTTCCCATAAATGGAAAATAAAAACAACAACCCATTACTGATGGTGGTAGGTCTGCAACCTGCACACAGCCCCTCGTAAACTTGAATGATTGCTTCTCTGCTTGGCTGAGGACAGGACCAGGGAGGGGCACCAGGTGGAGGGGAGGAGGGGAGATTTGTGACCTGTAATTTCCAGGTTCTGTCTCTGCTCTCTGTCCAAGCCCAGCCCTGCCACAGGTGCCAGAGAACTTCAACCTGTTCTGCCTGGACAAGCAGGAAGTGGCTTATCCCAGGCCTCTGTCTCCACCCGTGGGCAGGGCTTCATGCTGCTGTGCTTTTCTGTAAACGGGTGCGTACGCTGGAGGTTATTACGTTACCTGTGTTCTGGTGCCTTTCTAGCATTCGTCCGCCAGTATTGGAAGGGTGATGTGAAGACGCAGAAATGGTAACACCACGAATGTGAAGATGTTGATGATTGCCTTAGATATGAACACATCTGGGACCTGGTGTATTTCTTTAGTTATGCTCAGCATCTAGAACCGAGCTATGCACACAGTAAGCATTTGAGGAATGGTGTTTTTTGTTTGTTTGTTTGATTGAATGAAGAATTGGATTAAAATTTAAACAGAATAAACAAAGTCTTGGTTTGGGGCATGATCTGGATCCTAGGTCTATTGTTGACTTCCTGTGGTAAAGTGAGCTCAGAGCAGCCTGAAAATCATGAGCCTTCTGTCTCGGCTCCCTGAGAACTAGAATTATCAGGATGTTCCACCATGGTAGGCTTAGAAGACGCTTTTTGTTATTTTGTGTGTGTGTGCATGTTAGTACATGTGTGTGTGTGTGCGTGCATCTGGCACTCATGCACATACATGTGGAGACCAGAGTGTGATGTTGGGTGTCTTCCTTAATCACTTTCACCTTAGTTTTTGAAGTAGAGTCTCACTGAACCTAGAGCTCTCTAATTCAGCTAGACTGGCTGGCCAGTAACTCCTATGGATCTTGTCTCTGCCTCCTCCCGGGATGACTGGCACATGCTAGGTTTATCTACTGTACATGGGTTCTGAGGATCCAAGTCAGATACTTCTTTTTCAGAACAAGCACTTTAACAACTGAGCTATGCCCCCTGGCTCAGAAGATGACAATTAGCAAACCCCCCAAAACTGGTTTGAATAGAGATGAGGGAAGTGCCTCCAAGTGGTTTGCACGTGGTGTGAAGGTTTCCCAAAGTTTTGTACATTGCTACTTAACCCCATTTACTGACTTGTGAGGCATTAAGAGTATGGGTATTTAATCTAACTATGGTATTCAGAGATGGGCCTTGGAGTGTGGTTAAAGTTAAGCCAAGGAATTCAGCAGGATTCCTTAAAGCAGGATCCCTCATGGCAGAATCCTGGTGGCTTTGTAAGAAAGGGAACAGAGACCAGATAGACATGTGTATATACATAGGTGTGCCTCCTGTCTCCTGCCAGGTGATACTAGGCACTGCTTCAGTGCCAGTGAGAAGACCTTACCCCTCCAGAATTGTGAGTCCAGTTAAACCTCTTTTCTGTATAAATCACCAAGCTCTGCCATTACATATTAGAGACAGAGTATAGACAAACGTATATCCTCCAACTAAGCTCAGGGGCTGGGTTCAGATCGGGTTACTGTGAACCAAACTGTCCTCCATCTCATGGAGACTGGTCCTTTGTGGGCTCTGGCAGGTGGAAAGGAGGCAAATTGTCGTTGGAAAGACTCACAGGAGATGTGGGAGACTCATCAGATCCCAGTAGGGTCCAGTTTGCCAGCTGGAGAGGCGGTAGAGAAGGGCCAGCATTCTTTTATCTCCCTGTCCCTCATGTGGCCCCTACTCATCATTCTGAGTTCCCAGTACCTGGAGACGATGACCATGTTGCATCTTTAGTTAAAAGGGTTCCCATTCTGTTCCAAATATCGGGCCAGAATTAGAAACACGGACCCATTCGTGAGAGTATCACTTGGTACTGTCTGCACAAGTTTGTCTGACTCACACAGCCCTCATAGCCTTGTTCACTAAAGCAGTAACTTCCTGGGCTCAAAATCCTTGCCCAAGTCAAAGTTGGGGATTCAGACATGATCAGACCTACAGTAGGCCAGGTTTTCACTCCAGCAAGTCCCCAGCAGATAACTCCTATGTGCCTCAGTAGGATAGGAGGACTGTACTTGGAAAGCTGAGTCAAGTAGCTTTTTCTTAATTACATTCACTTACTGTTTATTATTATTAATTATTATTATTATTATATCATCATCATCGTCGTCGTCATCATCATCATCATTTATTGGGGGGACTTGCAACAGCACATGTGTGGAAGTCAGAGCACAAATTTCAAGAGTATCTAAGCTCCCAGGAGGTCCGTTCTGTTCCATCACCCAGTTCCTATGTGGCCCAAATAGGAAACGCTCAGAGGTTTCAGCTCTAAATCCTCCATTCACTGCCTGCTTCTGTTAATATGTGTGAGTATAAATGTGCAAGCACACACACACCACACACACACACACACACACACACACACGCGTGCCTTTCTAGTGAGGTTGTAAGTTTGGAGTAAGCCAATCTCTGTTGATGCTCATGCGTTATTCACCCCATAACTGTTTGCTAAAACCAAATAAAAAGAAAATGCAAATTCCAGAAGTCTTCAAACTCACCACAAACAATAGTAAGAGATGAAGTGGCCAGCACTTCACTTCTTGAAGATGCCAGTGCATAGTACAGTCTGGTTTTTCCCTCTCCCAAACCCCAGGGACATGGAGTGGAGCTGTGGGCTATGAGTCTAGCAGAAATGTTGGACAAAGCAGAAGCGTCATTTGAAGATGGTAAGATTAACATGAACATGGGCAGAAGTCTCCGAGAGCAGAAACTGAGGCATTAGAGTGCAGATAAAGTTGAGAGTATCTTCTGAGAGTTTGCAATGATTCTTAGCTTCTGAGATGAATGTGGTCTTTGACCCGTTCATGAGATTCACAGGCCATGAGGAGGACAGACAGGGAGACCAGGAAGTACAGATGCACAGAGAACTTCAAAGGGGAAGTTCAGCACAATCTGGTGCCATCTCTCACAATTATGAAGAACTCCCTATGACCAAGCAAAATGCATGTGTGAGCTCCCCAGCTCCCCAGAGCAAGACACTGAAATAGACATTTTCAAGAAGTTGTGGCTCTTGGAGGTGAGGTAATCCCTGGTAACCCACTGGTGAAGTCGGGCACAGGACCTGGCAGCTGTGTGGTTCTCAGACACTAGGGACTCTGCTTCAATTCACCTTGTCTAGAGATTGGCCAAGGAGCAGTTGCCAGGACCCTCCTACATTCTACTCCTCAAGGGCACACCTCTCTTCTCTTAAGGCAAAGGGTGAGACCCTGAGGAAGCCACCCTTAAAGGGAAGACAGGCATGTAAGAAGGAAGTGAAAGAGGACCATTTCCACCGCCTTCCTTTGGGGGTGACTTTATTATCTCTTTTAGTGTTGTACAAAGTTGGCGTTCAGTCAGTCTTCTCGGGAATGCACTTCCTTAAAAGGCTCCTAGTATCTATATTTCGTCTCCTGAAGGTGTGGTTTTAGCTTTCTCTTTTCACGTAGCATCAGTGGAGACTTAGGAAATGTCTGGGTCTATTCTGATAACTGAGGGATGAAGGTATACTGATTTTCAGCTCTCTAAACTGCTTCTTAATTTTCATGGAATAGTCTAAGGACTCTAATTCAGGAAATCGATGCAAAGGGACCATAATCTTGAGACTGTTCCAATAACGAAACAAAGCCAGAGGCTCAGGAGGGAGAAGGAATTGTATCCTAATATCCAATCTCACTGAGCTTAGGAATGCAAAAGACCTGGCAATTAGACGGGAGTTTGGTGTTGTGAGTTATTTTCTTACCCAGGTCTTTGAAGAAGCCTTAATGGGTGAGTCTGGCAAAGGAGCCCTCATAATCTTTCTTTCCAGCAAGGTGAAGGTTAATCAAATTTTTCACTGGACAATGCGGAGAAGGGCAAAGACATATTTTTAGAATCAAATCGGACAACTTCCCGTCTTGGTTGCTTTGAATGTTCAGACACTTCTCCCTCTACCCTTTAAACTTCTGTTTTCCATCTTCAGCTGGAAGTGGTGAGGGCCAAAATTGAAAGCGGTCTCCCTGAGGAGTGAGTACTGACATGTACTCAGTGGAAAGTTTAATCTTAAAGTAAGCAGGGTGAGGCCAACGTTCAGTCATATATTGAACGACAGCCAATGGTTACTTCTTTTTTGAAATGCTGGGACTTGGTGAAGAGCAGCTATCTCTGATCTCTCAGCGTCACACAGGCTGATGATGGGGAGAATGTGCAGTCCAGATATCCCACTGTGCAGATTTAACACAAGGCATAATGGGCTGTCCCATTCACACTGAGATGAAGAACCAATCCTCCTGGAGGGGTGATTATGCTAACTTCATGAATTCGGTGTCAATGCTAATGAGTGTGTAACCTGAACCAATTTGGAGGTCCTATATGATTCAGCCATGATTTGGTAACTATAGCATAAATTTAGTTTCTGAAGTAAGTTTACCATGAAACGGCTGTTCTATAAGCTCCCATATTCGAGACCCTGTCATAATAGGCTCCCTGAAGTTCCTTCTATTTTAGTTTTAACTATCAATGCCACATATCTCTCTTACTCTCAGGTCACACACACAGACACACACAGACACCCTCCCCCGCACCCCTCCTAACTATCACCAGCATCTCAGTCTTTGTTAAACAGATAAGTTGATCTTTGCTTCTCATGAGCATCCTAATGAGGAACATTTCCTGGATGCTAGCTTCTAAAGAATTGAGGAGAGACTGAGGCTCAATCTTGATTGTATTGAGAAATACCTGGGAGATTAGGAAAGCACAGCATTGGGAGTGTTTGTGAAGGCAATCCCAGAAGATCAGCTAAGGCAGAAAGACCTGTCCTTCATGTGGGAATCCCCATAGGTGGTGAAGAAGGGTGGTGCACTGGGCTAAAATGGAATATGAGCAGAAAGCTCGCCCTTTCAGGCATTCTTCTGCTCTGCTTGTTGCTTGCCACGAAGAGAGCTGATGGATCACATCCTTTCCACTGTCATAGGCTGAAAGTTCTGAAATCAGGAGCCAAAATATATCTTTCTTCCATTAAGTTGTTTTGCCCATGTATTTTGTCACCACAAAGAAAAAATAAACAGAGGAGAAGAATCCTGAAATGTCATATTCTAACAACTCTTTTTTTTTTTTTTTTTTTTTTAAATCTCTACTGCAATAAAATAGGGCTAGTACTCAGGACATGTTCCTCAGAATAATGGAGTCTACTGAAAGTTTGAGAGTATTAAAGACAGTAAGATTTATATTTATTTTCATTAGTGTACGTGCATGTGTAAATGCATGGGTGTCATCTGTGTGTGGCTGCCCGTGGAGTCTAGTAGAGGATGTTGATCAATCGGGACTGGAGTTATACGTGGTTGTGAGCCTCCCAGCTTGGATGCTGGGAACCAAATTCAGGTCCTTTGGGAGAGCATCAAGAGCTATCAAAAGCCATCTCTCTAGACTGCAGACTTTTACTGGGACATGAAATTCAGGACCAGATTTTTTAAGAAGATAGCTCTGATGGCTTGAAGGGAGAGTGAGTTGGATAAAGTGAGAGACAGGTAGCTAGAAAACCAGATAGGAGACTGTTGCAAAAGCTGGAAGAGCTGCATTTGGTGCAAGGATGGACATAGGAAGGAGGGGACAGATGTCAGAGCCATTTTAAGTGGATTATGCAGGGGAAATGGCTTCACATGCTTGCTGGTCATGCTTGTCGGTGTCCTCCTCTTTGTTTCAGTGGTGTGAAAGAAGGTACCAGGGCCACATTTCCAGATACCTGTGCCTCAGTCCCTGAGCTGTGTACACAGAAGGTTGGTTGCACCTGTAATTAATTTCATAGACGTGGATCTATGGACTCAGAACCAGCATCTGGGTGGGACTTCCCATTTCCAGCTTTTCTGCCCACACAGATCTCGTCTCCCAGGACCTAGCTGGTGGTACTGCCCTCTTTCTCAACCAGCACCACCTCCCTGCATGGTTTGAAATGTAGGTGGAGGCAGTGGGGACATCCAACAGAGGGGAAATGAACAGGATGGCTTCTGAGGGGGAGACTAGGGCTCAAGGGTAAATCCTATTGGGTTTGATGGATTTCTTCCCATATGAAGCTTGTTTTCTCATTTATGAAGTGGAAAGGTACTTCCACTAAAAGACCCTGGGGATTATAGGATGGTGCATTGACAATGCCCACTCATGCTTGGTGCATAGTGTGTGCTAAGTAGCACCAGGCTACCCCCATTTGCCTCCATTGAAGTTTCACATGTTGGAAGGGTCAGAACCATTACATTTAAGTTGAGGATACTGATGCGTATATGGACACATATGCATATGTCTGTCTCTCTGTCTCGCTAGTTGTAGGCACTGTCTGAGTTGCCTTATAGCTAGAAACTCGTTCTACTTCCAGCTGGATCCTGATATTTGACACACCTTCAAGCTGGACTCTAACTTCTAGTGCCCAAGCACTTTAGACCCAAGGCTCTGAAGCACGCAGCTCTTTCATTCACTAGCATGTTGCAAGTTGGACCCTAGGAGTTGCCACAGAAGGTTTAAGTCTTGAAGCATCAAGATAGTCTCTGTCCTCAATGGGCTCGGAATTCCTGCAAAACCCTGTCTCAAAGGATAAGGTGGGCTGGCAAGACTGGTTAGCAGGTAAGAACAGTTGCTGTTCTTGCAGAGGACCTGGGTACAGATCCCAGCACTCACATAGTGCCTCACAATTATTCATAACTTGTTTCAGGGGGTCTGATGTCTTCTACGGGTTCCACAGGCACCAGGCACGTATGTGGTGCACATACACATGTGGGACAGCTCTACCTCATGCCAGCCAGTCCCAGCCATGTGCCAAGCCTTGGAGCACCTCCACTTACCCCACACTCCCTCCTACACTAATGATATTTATTCTCGCCACCCGACAGGGTGTTCCATGGCCTAATTACTGTTTAGAAACATCTGAAGGCGGAAAACATGATGCTAAGTGTTTAATGGTTAAAAGATTCACGTCAAGTCCGGAGAGGATGGGGATCCTGAGGTGTTGTTGGAGTTGGACAGGGTGGAGACAGTAGGGATCCAGACGGCAGCAGGTGTGTTGTGTCATGGGAGGGCAGAGATGAGGCAAAGACTCTTGCAGTGCCTGCTCAGGCTGAAGTCAAGTCTCTTAGCCCTCTTGGGTCATACAGTCTATTGTATATTCCTTCTGGCACAAAACCCTAATTCCCCCATTATATTATAATATACAAATCTAGTCATCTACTTATTGTGTCCTTAATGAATGACAGGAACGGGGCCCGTGGATTCTTCCTCACTGAGATAGGCTCTTGGCCTCATTTGGTATCTGAGGTTTACAAGAGGTACATGGCTTGTTTAAGGGTGTACTTCAGACTAGAAAGGGAAGGCTGAATCCAGCTCTGCTTGACTCCTTGGTTCTTAAACCTCAAGCAATAACCACCTGGGTCTTTTGAATGAAGTTTAGAAGAACCAAGACAACCATATTTAGAGTCACAGCGAAATGACTTTTAGAACCCCAAGCCTTGTATCTTTGCTTTTTAATTTGTCTGATTCATGACACACACTTTACTAAGGGAGAAATTGTGGACATACATAGAAAATATTAAGACATTGGAGTTCTTCTGGAAGACTCTTTCAGTCTTAGTTTAGAAGACACCTTGGTGATGATTTACTTTACTCTAGACTTAGGAATTTATCACTCAGTTAACTATTTCCCAGATGGGGTGCTCACCACCCACTGAGGCTCTGTGTTTTATAGTATTACATCTTAGAAAATTTCACCAGAGCAAAGGAGCAGATAGCCCTCACCCTCAGGCTATGTGGGGAGAGTAGGAGGGAGGAAAAGCATGGGTATTTAATGGCAGCATCCTGGTGGGTGTCCATGGGGGCACACCTGTGATGCTGATGACAAGATGGTGATAATGGGCCATTTCTCTAATTGGCAGTAATGGCACCATTTGGCCTGAGTATCACCTCCTGCTTTCTCTGCCCACACCTCACTGAATCTTGGCTCCAAATGCGACATCTGACTGGCCCATAGCCCAGCATGTGGCATCAACACTGGTTGGTCCAGCCCCTGGCTGGAGCAGAGGGTGTGCCTGGGTTCTGGATTCTTTCAGACATAGACTGCCATTCTGGTCTACCTTGCCTTAGGTACCATGAGAGCCCGGCTTTTTTCAAAACGGAGCTGCCACTATCTGAGTGAGAGTACAGGCTTCCCCTAACCTCTCCTAGATTAGAAATTGCTTTCCAACAAAATGGCTTCCACAGACTTGCAGCTGACTGTCAGACAAGACATAAGACAGAAAAGGAGGGGACACTCCCTTCTAAAGAGACAGAGATGTACAGAGCCATAGACAGAGTGAGTCATGAGAGCCAAACTTAAATATGAAAGCAGAAAAAAGAAAATAAAGACAGGAGAGAGTGAGAGTTAGCGAGAGAGAGAGAGGAGAGAGAGAGGAGAGAGAGAGAGAGAGAGAGAGAGAGAAGGTAGGAGGAGGAGAGAATATCAAGAGACAGGTTGGGGAGATGGCTCAGTAGGTGATTGTGAAAGTGTGGGAACCTGGCTAGCCTATCCACAAAACTGGCTATTGGCACTCAGCATCCTTAACTCCAGTGTTTGGGGCTAGGCGGCAGGGAGGGGGAGTCAGACAGAACCCTGGAGCTTGTTGTGTAGCTAGCCTAGTTGAATTGATAAGCTCTCAGATTCAGTGAGACACTTCTAAAACCTTAGGTGGGTAGCAATGGAGGAAGATCCCCAAGGCAGACCCCTGGCTTCCATGTGTACACTTACATACCTGCATGCCTCATGTACATACAACCACACAAACGAGTACATATACCACACAAGCTCATGCACATGTGTACACACACACACACACACACACACCACACACACACACAACACGGCTGTCAGGTGTAGATCCTTCCCTCCTAGTTGGTCAATGGAGCTGCTCTGTGTGGCAGTAGGCAAGCTCCTTGAACAATCTGGAGGACGCTCAGACAGTCAGGTTGCCCTTCATGGAATGAGGTCTGAAGGGCTGAAGCTGGGTTCCCTCATACTGTGTGAAGTTATTCATGAACAAAGTTATCCATGCCAACACCCAAGGGCTTGGCACTGCCTGAATGAGACTGGTGGCCATGGTGAGACTCAATGCCTCCCAGTGCAACTCCCGAGGGACAGGGGACAGAGGAAGGATCAGCATGTCGGATATGAACATGCGTTGGCATGGGAAAGTGCTGCGGGTGAGGATAGTATTATCTGAACACTCTGCCCTGGGCTTCTGACTGCTACTCCTTTTCTTAACTCCAATTGACTTTTATCAAGCCCATTTTACAGATGAGTAAATTGAAGGCCAGTTACAGCCATGCTGATGTGTGTTTGAGTGGTGATGTCAGCATCTTTTTTAGAAACAAAATCAGGGAAATAGTTTTTTCCTTTGCTGGAGACTCAACACCCAGAATACAGTAGCCCAGTAGATTTTGGTCTGCTGGCTGGGTGGCCCTGGAAGTCTGGTGGAGGGCATAAGATGGAAGGGGATGAATACCTGTAGCTGGCTTTGGGGCCATGGGACAGCTGGCACAAAGCCCCTGTACGTCTGTCTGTCTGGTTCGCATTGTCCTCTTAAGAACTGACCAAGAGGCAGATGCAAGGTCCATGGGACCATTTACAGGGTTCTGCCTTTCCTGAGATGACTGGATATATTGGCAAGTTCCTTAAAGAAAGTGGAGCAGAATTGTAAAACAGAAAAAGAGTGACTGGGTGGGTGGGGACATTAGAAGGTGGGCTAGGAAATGTGTTCTGAGGAGGTAGTCTTTGAAATGAAAGTTGACTGACAGGAGACAGCCACGCATAAACCAGCAAGGGTGATGCAGGTACAGAGGGTACCAAGTCCAAGGGCCTGAGGCAGGAAAGAGCTGTGTGTACTCACCAAATAGGAAGAAGGCTGTTGCTCCCCCAGCTATTTACACTCCTTGTGACCTGGCAGAACATGGCATTTGCACCAGACGTTGATTGCCTTTGGAGCCTTGCTGGAGATGAAGGCAGCTCCCCTGCCCTGACTCTAGTTTCCCAACTTCAGCTTCTGTTCATGCCTTCCATGCATCTCGCTTCACCACTGCATTCCCAGAATGCTCCACGCTAACTCAGGGAGCCAAAGGCCTCTTTCCGGATATGAGTTGTTACTCAACCTTGAGGTCAAATCTTTCCTCAGACAGAGGTCTGTCTGTCTCTGATGTGGTATGCCCAAGGACCCATGGCACCTCTTTGACCCAAGCTCACAGATTGATTGGGCAAGGCCAAATTGTGGTTGAGCAAATATATTCATTCATTCATTCATTCATTCATTCATTCATTCATTCATTCATAGTTATATCACTATACATAGAAGAAAGATTAACAAGATGAAAACAGCCAGGGGTTCTTAGTTTTTCATTTTGATACTGGGTGTTGAACTCAGGGCCTTGTTTATATTAAGCAAGAGCTCTGCTGTGGAGCTATATTCAGCCCAACAAGCGTTGCTATTTGAGAGGATACCACACAGGCTCTATGGCTGAGGTAAGGCTTCTAATAGGAGGAGTTCATCCAGGAGTTAGCTAAAGGAAAGTTAAAAGAGAACTCCTGGTTCTGGAAGTGTCTTGTGCAAAGGCCCTGTGATGAGAAGGAGCATGATATTTGTGGGATAGTATGATGTATATACAGACTTAGGGGTATATGCTGAAGAATCTGACTAGGATGTCCTCAAGCCTGAGGGGTCCAGAATCTATGTTGATTCAGATTTAATTGAGACTAATTTAAGTTTTTTTGATTTAACTGAGGTTAAATTGTGTCAAAGGAGAATGAGGATGGAAGAGATAGCTAACGTTGACTATCACTCGAGGAAGAGGTCTTGGGGCTTCTGGACAGAAGTGGAGGCCGAGCCAGTGCAGAAAACCACTTTAAAGAAGTCTTTTGAACTGCTTGTGTGCATTTATGATGAACCTAAGGATGGTCCCAGAAGGAAGAAACAAAGGAGACAAGGCAGGGCTGAGGTCTAGAACAAGGAACCACAAGCTTCATGACTTTGAGTCAGACTGTAACCCCTCTGACCCTCATTTCTGCCACTGAAAGAAGGTATGTAAGCCTACTTCATGGCTTGCCCATAAGCAGTAAGTTCAAGCAACCTTGTGGCTGTTGGTTAAATCCATTCCAATGGTCACTTTCGATAAACACAGAGCAGATGCTGAGAGGAACACCTGGATGAAGACAGAGACTAGAGGTGAATTTATTTCCTTGTACTTCTTCCTGCTCACACAGTACTTATTAGTAAGGTTAATGGTGGGGCATCTCAGAGGATCACCTCTCCCTAGAAGCTTCAGATATGTTGAAGGGACATGCTCACATACAGATGGTTAAGGTAAACAGAACCCCTGTGCTCATCAGAGCTGCCCTGGGGACTAGGGCACACATCAGTGTTTCCTTTGAGTTATGGTATGTGTTCTGAGCAATAAGCTGTAGAGGCCTTGTTAATGTGCTTCACTTTTGCCTGATCAGGTGGGTCTTCCCTTTGCCTGTGTTAAGGAAGTGTCTAGATCTCTTCAGACTCACTTACAGTCTGTCTCTGGAGACAGTCTCATTTTAGAATCTCTCATATTCTCTCTCTCTCTCTCTCTCTCTCTCTCTCTCTCTCTTCTCTCTCTCTGTCTCATTTTGTAACCCATGATGGCCTAGAATTTGCTATGTAGCCCTGGCAGATTCCTGTCAATCTCCTACATCATCTGCCTGCTGTTGCTTTCACACCAAGTGGCAGGTACCTGCCTGTGCTCTCAATGGCAGGTAGTTGATCCTGAGGTGAGGCTTGTGTTGAAGGATGTGCTCAACTGGTCCAGGTAGCCTGGGATGTGACTAAGATTTGTGATTTGATTTGTGATTTCTTCTAGGATGGCGTTGGTTTCACCCACGTAGTCTAGTTGAACTAAAAAAACAAAACAAAAACAAAAACAAAACAAAACAAAACAAAAAAAAAAAAACAACACAAAGTTAGGAAAGTGTAACAACAGAAATAGACCCAGTAGGGCAAGAATGTTGACTGGACAAATTAGATATCTGTTGTCATGGGCAATAGGGGCCTAAACCTTAGTGCTTTAAGTCATGTTCTTTGGATGGGTAGATTTCTTGCTAGTGTCCAGGTTGAATTCCATTAAGTTATAAACAGGACTTTGTGGGGACATCTGGGATACCTGGTCTCTAAGACATGTGTCATTCTGAACTTCATCCAGGCCAAACGGCTCTACTGAGAGCATGTCCTTGGCCTACATAAGTCACTTGGTCCATGCCCAGTGTTTCTGGATGAGGGACCACACAATGGTGTATTTCCTAAGTGGGATGTTCCTTTATTAAAAGCTGTTTTATTTTTAATGATTTATTTATCTTTAGTTTTTGTGCATTGGTGTTTTGCCTGCATGTATGTATGTCTGTGTGAGGGAGTCAAATCACTTGGCATTGGAGTTACAGATAGTTGTGAGCGTCTATGTAGGTACTGTGAATTGAACGCTGGTCCTCTGGAAGAACAGCCAGTGCTCTTAACTGTGGAGCCATCTCTCCAGTCCTGAGTGGGATGTTCTTGAGGGTCACTTCTGTGGCAAACCACCCTGAGAGTTAATGCAACATTCAAAGATGTATGACTTCAGGTCTGTCAACTCATAACATGGGGGTAAGGAAGATGCTGGCAGCGACATGAACACAGAATGCAAAACATTATGTCCAGTGCTCATCACTGGATGGGAACTTAATATGTTTTGTAAATTAATCTTCACAGTAGTTGGGCTGGTTCAATACCACCCCTGGTTAAATGCCAACGCCTGCCTTACAGAGGATGAGGCTGAGGCTCAGGAAGGTAAAAGGCTGTCATTTTTCTTGAAGTCACAGAGCTTGCGTGGCTACAATCTTTCTGTCATGACCAAGAGGTCTTTGGATGAATTGACCTCAAAACTGGTTCTCAGACTCACTGGAGTGGAAGCCACTTTCATGGGAGGCAGCATGATGAGCTGAACAGAAGTGAATCACAACCACGAGGCTGGTGGTTGTCTCCATCCACACGGGGGTTTGGCTGTTTCTAAGTTCCTTTGGCAAGCGGGATTCTGGCTCTGCCAAAACCTGGGGCTCTGGCACAATAGTGCTGGCCTTCAGGTCGGGCCAGGCCTCCATTTCTCCTCCTGTCCAAATCAGGGTCCCAGCCCAGTGTGGCCCTTCCTGCTGGTTCATTTTGCTTCCACAGAAAGGACAGAACTGGTGTAAAGTATCTCTGTGACAGTCACAAATGGAAGTCACAAATGACCCACGGCCTGGTTTCTTGGAGCTCTGTCAGAGCATCAGCCCCCTGGGTGCCAAGAAAGCCGAGCTTAGGGAGCAGTGACAGCAGGGTCCATCCTTGGGCATGCTGCTGGGAAGAAGCCTTGACTGGAGAGGAGCCAGCAGGGAGGCTGCCAGTCTCGATTCTTTAAGCTTTCAGAGGCTGGTCTCAGAGAGAAAAAGCAGATTTCAGACTGAAGGAGGTTGGAATAGACCTGGAAAATTAGATTTGTTTTCCTTGCAAATGTCTCTAATGGTTATTGCTTGGATATGGAACCGACAACACTTACAGAGAAGCTGGGCTGCTGGTGTGTTTTGTTCAGGGTTTGTGGTTCTCTATAGGGCGCATGGAAAGAAGCCTGTTTGGAGCATCCCTGCAGGTGCCAGAACTCAAGCTCAAAGATGACTGGGACTTTACTGCCTAGAGTCCAGCATATAAGAAGGAGCCAGAGTATAGAGAGTAAAGACACAAGTAAAACATGAGTACTGGACATCCATCACACAAGTTCTCCCTTCCTATCCCTTGAATCTTCAACATCTTCTCATGGCCCTATATCTTGAAGGCAGCCAGGAGGAGACTCTCATTCTATACTCTGTGAGCTTTAACATAGGAGACCTCATTGCCTGCCTACACAGTGATGCACTCCCTCCAATAAGGCCATGCCTACTCTAATGAGGCCACACCTCCTAATAGTGCCACTCCCTATGGCCAAACATTGAAACACATGAATCTACAGGGCTTAAACTTATTCAAACCACCACACTCCACTCTCTGGCCCCCATAGGCTTATAGCTACACCAATACAAAATGCATTTAGTTCAACTTCAAAACTCCCCATAGTTTATCACAGTCTCAGCAATGTTTAAAAGTCCAAAGTTCAAAGTCTCTTCTGAGATTCATGTAATCTCTTACCTGTAATCGTCTGTCAGATCAAAATCAAAAAGCAGATCACATACATCCAATACCACAGGCTACACATTACCATTCCAAAGTGTCATAACGAGGAAATACGGGACCAAAGCATGACCAAAACCCACCTGGGAAACCTTCAAACTCTGCATCTCCATGTCTGATGCCCAACTCCTTTTAGTTTTGTTGACACAACTCTTTGTCTTGGGCTGGCTCCCATCCCTGTCAGCAGCTTCCCTCAGCAGGTATGCCCTGGCTCTGGCATCTCTAAACTAGTGAATTAATTACACTTTGCAGGAGATTTGTTTCTGTCCTGCAATCTAGCTGGGCTTAGAAAGTGGGAGTTAGGCAAGATGAAGAGTAAGGGGCAATAACAAGGGATGTTTCAGAGAGATCCAGAAGAATATGCAAAGGCCTCAGGGCCAAAGAGGTCTTGATGCTCAGGAACTTGGGGCACAGGAAGCCACTGGCATATTTTAAACAAAGGAAGAAACATGGCCAATATTTAAATTTGGATAACACAGTCCCCCAGCTCCTAGGTAAGAAGATTTTCTTTTTGACAAACACCCAGAGCTGGTCCAGCAAGAAAAGGATGGTGTCCCACTCTTGGAAAGTCAACTTCCTTTGTCAGACCTCAGTTTCCCCATATGGACAATTTCTGATTGACAGATGTTTCCTTTAACCTTGGATACTCCTTTAGCTCCACTTCACTCTCTTTCATCTGGACAGTTGGACCCAGTGAGATAGAATTCTGTGTATTTTAACCTTCCCCTTGGGTGTTGATTCAACCAACCAGAAAGTGATTCCTGATGATTCATGGACACTGACCTGCAAGTATCTTTAGTGTAGACAACCCATTCTGTTGGAATGGCTGTGCAGAGTGTGGATCACACCTAAACCAAGTGCTTCAGACTTTTCTTGGCTTCAGCCTTCAGTATTGCTTAGAAACACTGGAAAAAATGAGAGGCCACTTTGAAGTCTACTATTTGGCATCTATTACAGTTACAACAATTCAGAGTTTTGAAAATTAAGCACTCTTCACAGGGAACGAGTGGAGTCATGAAGAAACAAAATGGGAAATGTCCCTATAATACATTCTGATAGGTGCAAAAGGAAGGTATAAAACAATCCACACAGAATGGAAACTAGTGCAGAGACCCTTACCTTGTCTTTCTCATGAGCATTCATGCAGAGAAATGGACACGGTCCTCATGGTGGCCTCCAGGTAGGGCGATGATTGCTGAAGGGGAACTCCTGCCTGCTCAGGAAGCATATATTTAGATACTCCATAATAAGTTAAAGTGAATTAAAAATAAAAATAATATAAATAAATAAAATAATAAAATAAATATAAATATAAAATAAATAAAATGAAAAATATGCAAAGTAAAAAATTAAAAATTAAAATACTCAGGGAAATACTGTAAGATTCACTACTATATAAGGCTCATGCAAGGGGCTTAGTGTGATTTTCTATTGTGAGTTTCTATGCTTCATAGTCTTTGCCTTATTTTGTTTTCCTTCATGGTTGAATTAGGGCCTCCCACTGTAGCCCAGGCTATCCTGAAACCCATGGAATTCCACCTTCATCTGCCTTCCAAGTGCTAAGATCGAAGCTGTGTGGCAGCACACCTAACGAGAATATAGTTATATGTTCATGGTGAGATTTAAAAATGGTGTGTGTGTAAGTTGGAGCAGGAGAGGTTTTTGTCCAATTTTTAGCTTTCTCCAAAGGAGCTGAGTGGCTCAGAACCTTCCAGGAGCCCATGTGACCATGAGCTTGAGTCAGTGACCCAGGGAAGAAGAGCCAGCTACGGCTCTATCACGTGATGTCAGAACACAGTACACTGGTTTATTTTGCAACCCAGGCAGGTCCTTTAACCACAGCCTGCTGGCCCGCCCCGCAGGCTGGGGGAGTCAGTGCCAACTGTCTTTCCTTGAATGACTCACGCTCCTTCCCGCAATCACTGGGGGGAGGATGTGGAGAAGTTGGTCTCCCAGGCAGAGGTGCAGTTCCTGCCTGGGGCCCTGCCAGGCTCAGTGCCCTGGAGGCTGCAGGGCATCAAAGGTCTCCAGAGACATTCCCAGATGGAGGCTACTGCTCTGTGTGGAGATAATGCAACCTTGAGCATCTGCCCCAGATCACTGAAGTCAGTACCTGTGTGGTGTGTGGAGATGAAGAAAAGGGAGGGTTTAGGAGTGTTCCACCAAATGTAGGGTTCCCATGTTGCCTGGGACTTAGTTCACATGCCATAGTTGCCCATGAGGCATGGCTTGCCGACCCATTTCATGGATGTTTGAAACTGAGCCATCGGCCAGGTAAATGACTTGTCCAAGTTCTCAGGCCCAGACTAGTAGGTGGCAGAGGAGGCATTTCAAACCAGGTGTGACTGAAGGCAAGGCTAGGTGATTTACACCATTAGGTAGTTGCTTCCATTAATCAGAAAGTCTGTGCTCCGTGGAGGCTACTTCTTATGAATGTTCTCCAGTTTGCAGGTAGGAGGAGAAGGCACAGCAATACAAGAAGTCCTATAGGTTGGTACCCAGAACAACAGATAAGATCTTTCTGCAGGGAACCAGACTATGACCTTTGTAGTCTAACACTCTTTAATCCTCACATCCACTAATGACTTGATTACCCATTTTACAGATGGGCAAACCCAGGACTTGGAGACTAATCACAGCCAGCAAGAAAAAGAATCTTTTCTAACTTCTGCCCATTCACACACTCATATGTAGAAGACCTGGATCTTGATCCTTCTTCCCCCCCCCCCACCATTTTTTTTGAGATGCTGGAGATCAAACACAGGGCCCTGTATATGTTGGGCAAGCACTGTACCCTTGAGACAAGTCACCAGTCCCTCCCTTTCTTCCAAAGGCTGACTCTTGTTCAGCAGACAAGAGCTCTCATTCAAGCCTCAAAAGCCCATGAAGTATCACCTCAATGAATTCCTTAGCTCTGTGGAAAAACTTCTTACCAATATCTCCAGGGCTCCCTGACCACATCTAATGCTATTGAAATACTTCCCATTTGCCTTCTCAGAGGACTATGGGCATCCTGGTTAATCTTAGGTACTAGAAACAGTAATCACATAACAGCTTTACTGACCCACAGATCTAGATTTCAGTCCAAACTGTTGGGTGATATTGAGACAATCACTTGCCCTCTTATAGCCCCATCTGTGAAATGGAAACTCTGTTGTATATTTCTCAGCTTTGTCCAGTTTTGTGAAGTATTTCTATAACGTCTGAGCACAGGACCCAAGGAACATCAATATCATCAGCCATTTCTCCAGTCTGGGCATTGAGTTCATAGGTGACTGGCTGGATAAAGGATGGTCATGCCACCCCAACAATGTAGATCTGAGGATGGACACCTCTCGTGCATCAGTAGAGGTGACTACCCTGACATTCACATGTGCAAAAAGACAGGGTGAGCTGAAACTGAAATGAACATGTTTGGTACTGTGAAGAGACTTAAACATTTTTTAAAAAAGGTTTAATTTTAATTTTGTTCAAGATGATTTAAATGAATTGTACCAACTATCCAAAAAAAATGTTATGAATGAGGTTAGAATGAAAATCATGTGCGGAAATACTACTTAGAGATGTTGAACGTGGTCCTGAACAAACCATTTGCTGACTTCATCAGATCAGCTGTGGCGGCTTGTCCATCAGGAGTGGACCTGTGGACTGGTGATGTTCCCTCATCTTGGAGAACAGGACTCTAGCTCTTCTCCCAGCTATTTGTATACAATATGTCCTCATTATAAGTGGCTTAGAAGTCTGGATTTTGGGTGGTGCTATAGTATAGAATATGGAGTGAGGGAAGTTAATTGAGAGAGTCTCTATCTAAATGACTACTGGGAAGCCATTATCCATGCTGGATGAAACTTCCCAGTGTGACAGCTTTGGAGTCACACAGATTCCTACCTGGAACCTTTCACCCATGCTCTGCAATTAGCTTACTGCCTCCCAGTATGAACTTCGGTAGAATTGTACTTTGGTTTATTGCTGGGACCTGACAAGGAATGATGTTGACGTTTGTTTCCCAAGGACAGGAATTCTAGTAACAAGACCCATCCAATTCTTACGGACTTTGAGATGACATGAGGATCCTTTGTGCCATCCTGATATTTATGCTGAGAAAGTAATCGTGAAGAAGGGAACAGAGAAAGTAGAACAAGCAGAGGCATTAGTCACATCAGTACCCTGAATGACAAGAACCTGGGTAGTCCTTGGGAGAACCATTTATAGGGGCATAGCCAATCAGATCGCCGGGTATCAGTGTCTTCATGAGCGGTGTCTGTTTTTATAGGTTACCTTGGAAACAGACTAAGTAAGTACTGAAGTTTACTTAGTGGGTCCAAGAAGAGAAATGCTGGCAAATATAGAAGTTCAAAGGCAAAATGGAAGGGTCGTTGTAGGAGGTGGGCACTGTGGGTTGCTTATGATGATATTTGGGCTGGATCACCAGGTCATTCTATATGTGACCTGGATTTCATGCCTAGAGTCTTGGCTATCATGCTGTTCAGATTTTGCAGGTCCCAAAGCAAGGGCTCAATAGCAATTCCCCAAACCCAGCTCCCATGCTGGCCTCAAGATACAAGGGCATATAATTGCTTCTTGTCTGGCTCCAGGAAACAAAAGACCTGCACCGGGGATTTTCTGGAGGCCGGAGTGCTCTGGTCTTGACTGCAAGGTTCCCCATGAGTACTCTGCAGTGTTGGTCAGCAGGGGCTGATCCTCTCAGCTGTTCCTGAGAGTACTTCCAGCAAAGGCAAAGAGCCCTGCACCTGAGGGAAGCTGCATTAGGCCTAATGGGGCTGACGAGAGCCCTGTTAAGTTCAGAAATTTGACTGCATGGGGAATCAAGCACTTTGGCCCGCATGATCTTTTTCAACTTGGGAGAAGATGAATGACTTCTCTTCAGGGGGCCCCTTAAAGCAAAGCGGAAAGGGCGTGGCTGACTCTCCAGTCACTTTCTTAGAACTCCTGTGGGTGTGGCGGAAGCCCGACCTTCAGGATAAGTCTCTGCTCTCTGCCTTCACTCCAGCCCCAAATACAGGTATCCCTGTGTCTGCCTGGCCGGCCATTATGAACAGGCGTAGAGTCTTTCAATACCTAACCCAGCTCCAGAATCCCACTGTTACAGCTTGGAGAATGTGAGTCACCAAGGATTTGTCTGTTAGGATTTCAGCTTTGTTGTCGTTTATTCGTTCATTTATTCATCTGGTCCTCAGTTTTTCGCACCACCCCTTTTCTCCGCCTGACTGTGTTTTAGGCTCTGGCAGTGGGACAGAACCCGGGGGGCCTTAAGCCAATAGTAAAACGCTGAGAAAAGACCATTTTCCTCGGCTTTGTAATAGTGATCGGCTGGGTGTTCTTTTCAGACCCAGAACAATGGGCAGGCATGAATGAGGCGATGTTTGTTCCACTAGGGTAGCCATAAGTGGTGATTTCTGAGATATCTCAGTTCACAAAGCAGGGGGGATGAGGAGAAAAAGCCAGTGACTCAGAGGGCCACAGAAGAGCCTTCTAGGCAGAGTGACAGGCTGAACAGAGAGGCCCAGGCAGCAGGGGCTGAGCTGGTTCTTGAGCCCCGGACACACCCTGTCTCCTCTTACTTTCTCTCTCACCTTCTTTTCTTGTCTTCTGCATTTGCTAGCTTGCTGTCTCTCCCTCTCCCTGCCCCTCCCCCTCTCTAGCACACACACACACACACACACACACACACACACACACACACCGCTCCTGTGGAGGCCAAAGGCCAAGGTTTCTGTCTTCTTTCTATCACTTTTCACCTTAGTTTTTGAGACAGGCTCTTTCACTAACTCTGGAACTCCCATCTTGGCTAGATTGATGTCCTTATCCCCCTAGGATTTCCCTGTTTCTGACCCTCTGTGCTAGGCTTACAGGTACATGCTGCTGAGCCCAGATTTTTATGTGAGTGTAGGGGGATTCAAACTTAGGACTTCATTCTTGTACAGCAAACACTTGGAGTACTGAGCCATCTGCCCACCCCTGATTTATCCTCTAGTTCTCCTACCCACCGTATCTGGCCAGCGTTCAGCACTGTGGTTTTGTTTCTGACTACCTTGAATTGTGTTTGGCCACTTCTCTCCCCTTCTCTCCTCTTCTTCACTGTCTTAGCTTTTCCTTCTGTCTCATTAGGAATCATCTTTTCTCAGTTGGTTCTCTAGTGACTCTTTGGACTCCCCTCTCCCTATTCCTCTCTTTCCCTTCTCTCTCTCTCTCTCTCCCTCCCTCTCTCTCTCTCTTTCTCTCTCTCCCCTCTCTGTCTCTGTCTTTCTCTCTCTTTGCCTCTTTCTCTCTGCTGTCTCCACCTAATTTTGGCCCCAGCTCCTTCTTTACACTCCCCTGCCTGATGGCTCTTCTATTCCCAAGCAGAGGACACTTGGATGCTCATCTGATTGATGTGACCTCTGACAACCAAAGCCTTTAATCATTCCCACAGCATATCTCTGGGAGTGGTGAGCTTGTGGTGTTTTGTCTGAACTCAAGAAAGACAGGGGTTCTTAAATAAACATGCTTTCTCAGGAACCCGAGTGATTGTACTTCTCCATTGATCCATCCTGATGGTGAGCATGTGTGCAAAGCTGGCCAAAGCCTTCTGGGGGAATCAGAGTGAGCTGGCTAAGCTGGGTGCGGAGGGAGGAGGGAGTGGAGTTGGCTCAGGCAGGGCCTGGCCATGAGTACAGTGGATTATTTGTAGGAGGCAGAGAGATCATTTCCTGTTGGGCGAATCAGAGGGAAGTTCCTGATGTCAGCTGTTACCTCTGTAAAGCCTTTCTGACTACCCTTCTATCCCACAGAGACGGGATGGATCACCCCTTGTCTCCATCTTACTAAGACTATGTGTTTAGACACAGCAATGCAGCAGTTTTCAGTGACCCTCCGTGGTACCCATCCAAGCCTCCATCCTGTCTTGCCAAGCTAGATTCCAGCTAGAGGATTGTAATTGGGGGTCATGTAAGGAAGACCTACTTAACTTAGTAGGTAAGGGGCTTTGGAGAGTGACAAAGTTTCCCTATTTCCAAATCAAGGTATCTACTCCAAGGTGAGGATCTGGGGGAAGAGAACCTTTTCCTGTTGCTTGGAGTATAAACTTAATGGAGACACTATGTAAATCAGTATAGAGATTTCTCCGAACTAAGAGTAGAAATATCACATGATCCAACTATTCCACTCTAGGTATTTACACACACGACTTTACATCCATTACAGAGATACCTGCACATCCAAGGTTATTGCTATGTTATTTATTAATGATAGCTAGGACATAGAGTTAGAGGCTGCCTACATGTCTATCAGCCAAGAGAAAGTATAGTGTGTGTGTGTATGTGTACATACATACATACATACATACATACACACACAATGCCACAATGCTAATAGTTAGCCATAAAAAGTGAAATCATGAGATTTTTGGAAAAATATGGGACTGGATTTTTCTTTTTTCTTTTTTTTTTTGATTTTGAGACAGTGTCTTGATATATAGTTCTGGATGTCCTGGGACTCTCTCTGTAGACCAGGTCGGTCTTGAACTCACAGAGCTCCATCTCTTTTGCCTCCTAGGATAACAGGCATGCACTACTGCACCTGGCAAAATTGGAAATTCTTAAGCAAAATACTCCAGGCTCAGAAATGCCACACTTTTCTTCACGGGCAGATCCTAGACTGTGTGTATGTATGCATGTGTTTGTGTGCGTATGTGTGCATGTGTGTATTTGTGTTTGTGTGTGTGTGACATGAAATTAGAAAGGAGACTAGGAGATATGAAAATTGAGTGTTAAGACAGGGCTAGGGAAGGAAACAAAGAAGAAGGTAACACACATGTGTGACCTGAGAGCAGAAGGGGGGCGGTCATGGGAAGGGAAGGAGATTGGTAAGAGAGCTCATGGGTGGGGGAGGAGCACCAAGGAAAACAAGTTATGTATGACAATGATACCATGATGAAATTCATTACTTTGTGTGCTAACTTTAAAAATCCAACAATTTAATAATAGTAAAATAGAACAAAATAGAGGCTTCTGACTTGATGAACGTGGAGCTCTTGGAATGCTGTAGCGAACACGCCCTAGTGCAGCACTACTGCTGCTGCAGTGTATAATTGTCCGTGCCCGCACTATCATTGTCACAGTTGTCACCATCACCCTCTGGAAATCTTCAAGCTCTTGACCCTCTACTTAACCGGTCATAGAATCTTAGCTGTCTTACATAGG
The DNA here is from genome assembly GCA_021653895.1 of Mastomys natalensis. Classification (NCBI taxonomy): domain Eukaryota; kingdom Metazoa; phylum Chordata; class Mammalia; order Rodentia; family Muridae; genus Mastomys; species Mastomys natalensis. The sequence goes on along the minus strand of JAJTUV010000039.1, from coordinate 1,047,912 downwards.
ATTTCTGTGGCTGGGATAAAACATCGTGACCAAAAGCCACTTGTGGGAGGAAACAATTATTTCACTTTACACTTCCGTGTCATGTTCTATCACTGAGGGAAATCAAGGCAGACACTCAAGCCGAGCAGGAACCAGGAGGCAGGAATAAAAGCTGAGACCATGGAGGAACACTATTTACTGGCCTGTTCCTCCTGACTTGCTCAGCCTGCTTTCTTATACAAGTCAGGCCCACCTGCCTAGGGTTGGCACCACCCACAGTGGGCTGGGCCTTCTCCCAATAATCATCAATCAAAAAAAAAAAAATGCCCTACAGGCAATACAATGGAGGGGTTTTCTCAATTGAGATTTCTCTTCCCAGGTTAACTCTAGGCTGGTATTGACAAAACCCATGGGCACAGTGGCTTTCTGAATTAGGCAGAGATCGGAGATCACAGTATTCGGTGCAAGGTTATCATAATCTATATGGACTTAAAAAAATATCACAAAGTCTCCTTTCCCAACCTCAGCTTTTGTGTAGAGATGTTTGAAGAAATCAGGGATGGCTTGGCTGTCATGATGATCAAGGAAAGATTTGTCCCTACCCATGCCTGAAGAACCCTTCTGCTGTGGAGCTGCTTCCCTGCCTCCAGGCTGGCTTAATAGTCTCTCCCACCCAGTGCTGTCACACCTAACTCCTGGGCCTCAAAGGCCTCTGGGAAGAGCAGGTAGCTAGCTCTTCTACAAGCTGTCACGTTGCCACAGTGCTGGCTCAGCCCCCAGCATTTCCCACAGTATTTTAGGACACTCAATTGCTTTGATTCTGGGATATTTTATCCTCCCCCTTTTGAGTGTTAGTTTCCTCAATTTAAATCAAGAGTTCTTATCAGGTACTTAATGCTTGCTATGGCTTGAACGTCCCCACCAAAACTCATGTTGAAATTTAATCCCCTTTGTGAGGTATTATGAGGGTGGGAACTTAATCTTACTATGGTATTTGGAGATGGAACCTTGGGGTGATAATTAAGGTTAAATGAAGGCTCCAGGGTGGGACCTTAATCCAATGAGACCATGGCTTTTTAAGAAGAGGAAGAAAGACCCCTAGCTAGGGTGGCCTGTCTTGAGTGTAGCACCTTTGCACTGCCTTGGGAAAGCAGAGTCCCCACCAGCAAGAAGGAGTTCCCCAGATGCAGCCATCTGATTGTAATCTTTAATTCCCCACTGTTAAAAGCATGAGCCGAGTACATCTTTATGCCTTATAAATTACTCAGTCCCTGTTATTCAGTCATAGCAAGAGAAAGTGGACCAAGAGCTAAAACACAAGGATGTGATCAACTAATGCATGCTCTGCCCTTACCCTCAGAAACTCTTCAAGAAAAGTACCATGCACTGGACCATGCTTTCCTACATGGTAACTTTGAGCCACTTGTGTGAGGCAATTGAGCCCCAGTATGTGGGTCATCAGGACTGAGCTGAGCTCCAGTATAAAAGACAATCTGGATTTCAAATACTGAATGCCAGAAGAAGACAAAAATCTTGATGTCTTTTATAGTGATTACACACTGAAGTGAAAGTAGTTTTGATGAATTGAAATAAAGATTAAAAAAAAATATTTCTTAAAGGGTGTTTCTATTTTATGTTAAAATTAATGTGGCATATATATTAACTATTTATATTATGACGACATAATACTATTGTTATTCTTTAAGTCACTTTTACTTGTTATTTTCTACTTTTTAAGTGGACCTACCAGAAAGCTTAAACTTACATGTGCCTCACATGGTTTCTATTGAATACTACTATTCTAGAATAGAGTTAAAAAAAATGTGCTTACCATAAATGAGCATTGTACATGAATGAGATGGAGAAATAATGGATACATGAAGGAAAAATAGAGGTGAGTGGGCTAGATAAAGAAGTTGACAAATGGATAGGTAGCTATGTGGGCATCTAGATGGATTAGTAGAAAGAGGAGCAGAGTGAGGAAATGGAAGAAAATGCTGGAAATAAATGATAGGTCAGCAAACAAACAGGCCACTAAAATAGTTAAATAGTGGGGCTCTCAAGCCCCCAAGCAAATATGAAAGGAGGGAGAAAGCAGATATCTTGGGAAAGTAGATTCAAGTGTTAAAAAAAAAAAAAAAGGCTTACCCTTGCTCCCGGGGAATTTATTATTTTAATTGTTAGCCTTCATCAGAGGTTATTGGAATTTTTTCCCCCTCGGACAGTTTATCACTTGTAAATTATTTGTCACATCTTGCAATTCTATCCAGATCCTTAACTTTCTAATCATGCATCTTTTATGGGGTCTCCTTTAAAGAAGCACCATAATTACGTGCCAAGGGTCCCAGTAAATTTTATCAGGTCATAAAATACATCCTTTAATTATTTGGAAGGGGAAGAAAGGCAAACGTTCCCTCTGCCAGGCTTGTGATTGGTACTCTGGGGCTCATCGTGGCCCTGGTCTGGCCTCCCTCCTTGAAGTCTCAGCTGCCTGCTCCAGGTGGTGTCTGCACACAGCGCCTGGCGTGTTGTATAGGTAGGTGCATCTCTCTTGCTTCCCCAGTGGCCCCGGACGCTTCTCAGCACACGTCTTTAAAGTGGTTTCCATTCACAGCCAGTTCGAGAGGCCTTGTTGAGGATGCTCTCACTTCAGCCTTTCTATGCACAAAGGAATACAGACACCAAGACATCATTAGACACAGACCATCTTACTTTAGCTCTTTTATCCATGGTGAGGCGTTCTGGTTTGGTTTTTATTTCTGTGCCACAACGGATGCTATGTGTGCAAATCAAGCACGTTTGTGAGTTCATCTGGTGAGGGGATTTTTATTCTTAAAAGGTTGAAAGTGAAGCCACTAAGGCTTCGTATCAAAATCTTACACTGGGCATTGAATTCATTTGGTCATTCGCGCCATACTTTAGTGCATACTTGACACACCCTTGCCCCTCTGGGGTTCATTTGATCTCCTTTGAGAGACATGCATTGGTCGTATCATCAGATAGATTATAGATAATTGCTAAGAGTTAGGGGCCAACGCTCCAATGGATGGCCCCACAGCCATGAGTATACACACAGAATTAGACCTGGTGAATACTAATAATATGTGCAATAAGTATAATAAAACAAGAGGACATGAACTTGGGAGGGGAATGAGGAGGTAGGACTAGACCTTGGGAGGAGTTTGGAGAGGAGTGGGAGTGAATATGACCAAACTACATTGAATGCCCTATGAAATTCTCAAAAGATTAATAAAATCTTATATTAAAAAAATAAGAGGTCTGGGGTGTCTGAAAGTGTAAAAACTGGGGCTTTTAATGAGTTGGGAAGGTCACAGAAGGCCATCCTGGGGACATAAGAGACCTGAAGGTTAAGCAGGAGTTATCTAGATAAAGGAAGGAAGTGCGTGCCGGGAGCTGGCACAGCTCATACAGAGGGTCAGTGTGAGAGAGTGCGGAGGACTGTGGGGGCGCTGGAGTGGAGCTATCTGTGGGAGGCAGAGTGAGTGCACCAGACTAAAGCCTTTGCCTGAGATATAGGATGTATCTATAGATGCCATACATCAGGTAGTTGCTGAAGAGATTCAGACAATCAAAGCGCTATTCCAAAGGCAATGTACAACAGTGTCAGAGCAAGAAGAGGAGGCGGCGATGGACTTCGTGAGAGCCCATCTATCAAGAGAGCCTTTTGCCTAAGTCCAGAGAGGAAGACCGGAGGATGACTAATTCCTACTCACCCCTGTTCTTAGCTTCTATGTTATTTCTTTCGGGGAACCCTTCTCTGACCCCCCAGTTGGACTAATACCCCAGCAGCAGCTCCCCACCCTCCACTTCCTTTTTCGCAATACGCGGCACTATTCCTGCCTTGTCTTACTTCATGTCTCTTCCCCTTGCTGGGTGGGTGACCCCATGAGGACAAACGCTCCTCTTTGCCCAAGACCAGGCAGGCATGTAGTTGTCAAATGAGATGCGGAGCTGAATGAGCAGTAAGAGATGCAATGAGCAGGCCTGGAGTGAGCTGGCACTTGGAGGGCATCTTATCCTCAGATTCTTTCCCTTTCTTTGCCCACTCAGGCCTTACTCTCACTCTCTTGCTCACTTCTCTTTTTTTTTTTTTTTTTTTTTTTTTGCCCTAGAGCTGAACTCTTCCAGACTCCTTGCTTGAGGGCCCCTCGTCTGAAAGAATTGATGGACAGATGAGGATGGCTCTGAGCTCAGGATCCGTGAGCAGATTACCCTGGAAAGGGTTGCATGTCCATGTTTGTTGTCCAGATGTGCTGCTGTGATTCAAGAGGCAAAACGACTCAGTCACGATCCAGCATTACAGAGACACAGGAGTCCTCCATGTCACCTTCTTACAGTGACTCATCATGTAACTAGGCTCACTTCTGATTGTCTCAGGGGGAACACTTTTTAGTGGTTGTGCAACTGAGTACAGTAATATTTTCTGAAAATTATATTTAAGCCATAGGCTTTCAAGTTGACAGTTTCAAGTTGGAAACTGGCATTTACTCTAGGAACTTCCTGAATCTTTATATCAGGGTCCTGACAGTCTGAAACCTTTTCTGTAAATAAAACTTTATTTAAATATAAATGTCACACTTTGATTATGAGAGGCCTTGCTGGCTTTCTTGCTATTATAGATGGCAGAGTTGAGCAGCAGTGATTGAACTGATGTGATCTTCAAAGCCCACGATATTTATTATATAACTTCCTAGAAGTAAGAATTCCTAGTGTCCCCTTTATATTCACAACAGGTATACAATGGATGAAAAGAAAGTATCTCTCTTTTAAACTGGGCTTCAGGGAGAAGTAATTTTCTTGCAGCATCATGGATAAACTTGAAAATCAGAGCACAGGCCTGCAAAACTTTTGATCTTGCATATGAACTCCTGAAAGCATCACTGTCAGTCTGACTTCCAGACTGGATCCAGCACAGAGGAAGCAGAAGGCTCTGGCAGCATCTTCTTCTGAGGCAATTGTTCTTGATTGTCATTGCATGAAGATGTTCATGAGGTGGGTACCAGAAGATGACCATCATCATTTGCTCTGCTCCCCAGTCTTGGACCAGGGCTTGAAAGGGACATATAAGGCTCATGACTGTCAGCTGGTAGAGTTCACACTGGACTGAGAACACCCTTTAGAGAGTTTATCTGCATCTGGTGATGCATGGCCAGTGGACTTGGTTCCCTACCATAGGACTCTCCACTCTGTGTTTGTCCTTCCTCACACATGGTAGCTGAGTTTCAAGAGTAAGCTTCTCAAAGAGAGGATACACATCTTGAATTTAAGACCTGGGACTTACAAACTTGCACAAAGCTACTTTTGCTGTGTGCAAAAGAAGTCATAAAGCTGTTGAGATTCAGGGAGAGGGCAGCAATTATATCTTGCAATGGAAAAATATCAATGAATCTAGGGCCATGAGTTTAGAAGTCCACAGTCACTATTGACCATCATATCTCAGGGGTCCCTTGAGCCAACATTATGATGCAGAATCTCTGATAATTTAGTGTTCAAGCTAGCAGTCACTAGAAGATTGGAAATGATGATCGATACCAGACAATGAATGCGAACAGCAATCCTGTCCAAACCAAGTGTATAACCACTTTGACCCTGGGGCAATGATTAGTGCCTTTCTGATATCCTAAGTCAACCTGAAAGGTTAGTTAAGATCCTTGTGTTGTATTGAAATATGGGAAGTGCTTGGGAAACTCTCAAATCTTTGTTTACAAATAGTGCCTTTTCTTAGATGTAAAAATTTTATTTTTATTTTCCCCCCTAGAAACTAAATAAAACCTTTGCTCTCCCAGTCTTCTAGTTGGTTGAAAAGCACCTGTGACCCTCGTTCCTTCGACAGAAAGCACCTCTGTAGGCTGCTGGCTGTGGTCCACTCTTGAGCCATCCTTGTTGAAGCTGCGCTCCATGCCTGGCACTGTTCTAGACTCATGGTCTAGACCTCTTGATGCTTGTGACTGATTATGCAAGTTGGTCCAGCCCATTAGTCATTACTCAGCTGAGTGATAAATGCCACAGTGGCAGAAGTAGAAGGTAGGCAGTGTAGGATGCCCAGAAGTAAGAAAATGGGGGAAATTAGGGATGATTTCACAAGGGAAGTAGTATTGGTTCATTCTTTGATTTCCTGGTATGTGTTAGTCACCTTATCAAAATCTTCTTTGTATTACGTCTTTTAACAGTTAGAAAAGTCTCCTGCTAGGTAAGCCTGGCTCTTGTCCCTATTCTACAGATGTGGAAACGTGGGCTTAGAGAGATGAAGTGACTAGAATCAAAGTTTGTATGGATGGCAAGCAGCAGGAACAGAGTGGGTGTCATGGGCAAGGTGGAGAACGATGCTTAGAAACTTCTATATCTCTAAGATTGGAAAGGGTGGGAGTAAGGGGCAGTAGATAGAATGGGACTGGATAAGCCTGGGATGCAGCTGGGTACTTGGGGTGTAGTATGATCATGGCTGGAAGGGAATCATAAAAGGCATGGAGTTTGGGCAAGGGGGTAGAATCTTATATTCTAACATAAGCTACTTTGAGCCCAGACTGCTTTGATTCGGGGAGAGACCCCATTACTTCAACTCAGAAGGTGTCTAGGAATGCAACATCAGGCTCCACTTCAGGCCCATGGAACCAGCAGCCTCGGCTTACCAGCTGTTCTAGAACTTCCTCTGCATTTGTAAGTTTAGAGAAGTCCTCCAATGTACTGCATTTCGCAGGGTAAAATATTCTATTTGTTCATATTTAAGGCCTTCCATTGATGCTTCCCAGGTATCCAAACCTGAGCTAGCCTACAAAGGATGTGAGGGAAGATCAAAGGTCACTAAGGTCAACAACTGTATTCCATCTATTAGATTTCCTTTGCCAATTTGTTACAATAATGGTAGTCTTGACCCTATGCTATGGAACCAGACCCAACCCTGGCTCCCCATCTCACTTCACCCAATTCTGTGCAAACCAGCTCAGCGATATGAGTGTGTGGGCCAATGGAAGGTATCAGGAATCACTGAGGCCTCATATCATGAGGCCTCTGTGTGAGTACCAGTGTGCAAGTGCAGAGGCAAACAGATTATTGTCTAGTTCACAGAGTCACTGTGCCTGAATGGCAGGGTGACATTCATATGATCTTTCTCTGGCTGAAGTGTCAATTTGGCAAACCATATTCCCTGTCTCTGTGGAGATGCTCTGAAGTGGGAACCAGACAGATAGTGGGGATGCAGAAGGTCCCAGTTGCAGAGACATTGGACTTTGTAATCTACTCCTGGACCTCAGTGAAGGAGTCCTCAACGAACTCCAGGAGTTGGCTTGAGTCACAATTGCCTAGATGCTTCCCTCTGTCTTCTGGAAGACATTGCATAGCTGTCTTGTCTTCCTTGACAGTCGGTCCTTGCTTTTGGAAGGAGGTGAGCAGGGATGCTCTCTGACCTACAGGAGCATTATGACTAGGGGTGAGAGACAAGTATAGTGCTTTAGAATTAGAATAGAGGGAAGCAGTTGAGTCTGGGAATACAAGAGGCAGGGGAAGCAACATACTTTGCCAGATTTTTCCTTGACAAAATGCACCTGGGTGTGACTGGGATCCTCTTGAATTCTCAAATTTTGCCCCTGTTAGCATTGTGATATTTTCTGCTTTCAGGCTTGGGTGAGGACCGGATGAGGTCTGGAGAAGCAGCTGGGTGCAAGGATGCAGCTCATGGCAGATATCCACAGAGTCCTGAACCCTAACTCAGACTTCAAGCTGGGCCAGCGGCCCTGCTTCATCAGAGGTGATCAACTGGAGGGACTGGTTTCAGTTCACAAGTCACCCTGGCTCAGATCTCCTCCCCATCGTGGAGGGAAGTGGCCATCCTCACGTGCCTGGGAGATGCATGTGATGATGGTATGCCTCAGGCAACCAGACAGATCTTGCAAAATGTTTGATCCTCACAGTTGCT